>LM523190.1:0-89890 GCA_000941615.1 Parastrongyloides trichosuri | reverse complement strand
AACTAACATTTTCACTTGTATTTGATAACTTAATGTAATAAATTTTAATTAATCTTTGAATTTTCTCTGGTAAAAAAAAAGTATATCGAATAGATCAAAGATTTTTAAAGTTCAAATTATTTCTCTTATATTTTAAGTATCTGATATAATAGTTTAGTTTTATTACATTCTTCCATGTACACCTCAAATTTTTGTTCGAAAACATCATTATATTGTTACAACATAAAAAAATTCTTATCAAGGTAACATCAAATCTCTCTTTAAGGTTATAACAATATTAAAATAATTCCCTCATGACCTTCACTCACTTTTACGTATCATACTTGTAAAAGAAAATGGATTACTAGAGATTGTATTTACAAAGTATTCAATGTGTGATATAATCATTGTGATAAAAAGAAAAATATATTATTCTGACAGGTATTTTAGATGTATCCTTTTTTTGAGGTACATTAAGAAAAGTAGTTTATTTCATTATTAAACAAAAAATATATGTTTTACTGATGAAACGCTAAAAATGATTAATTAGTATAATATTGGTAATGCCGTTTTTATTGGTATATTACTATAAATTATAGTAAAAAAGTTTATTATTTAAGATTATGTTAAATTTTTGTTACCGATTAAAATATAAAAAGTGTGTTTTAATTCAGGGAAAAAAATAAAAACTATCATTGACATACAATCTAAGAGATAAAAGGACATGTTTAAATTACTCCATTATATTACCTGTTAATAATATTTGCAATATAAACGATTGAGTAAAATTAATTTTCTGGGAATGCTTAAAGATATATAATTTCATTTTAATATAATGTATTAATGCTAATAAAATTATTTTTTGATACTTTCTTTTATAAATACTTATTACTATACACAATATTACTGGTCAATTAACCTTAAGCATAATCAAAATGTGTCTTTTTTTTTNTTTTTTTTTAATACGATTAACCAAATTATACATCGTTTCAATACATTTATTTTTCCCACCATTATGACCTCATCAATCCTTTCCCTTAAATGACCCATTTTTGCAACATCCTTAGCAATTACTTTCTTTTTCTATTATACAAAAATGTATTATATTATTCTTTTATATACATGTTCTATTTCATGTTTCATTCATTTGACACTTTTTCAAATTACAGTAAAATTAAATGTTGAATATTATACATATTCCATTATGCCGTTGAACAGGATGTTGTTGAATAGAAATGTAGTGTTCATCGCTCTTTAATATATTCTTCACTTTCTATATTACTTTTTTTTTAATTTTCTTGATTTATTACTTAAGGTAATAGTAAAATTAGGTAGGATTTAACCTACCAAAATACGACCTTGATTACGAATATTATAAGACTTTCTTTTATTTTTAGTTTAAAATCGTGTTTATAGAGGTGATGTATCTTTTTTTAATTTTTGCTTATATTTAATAAATATAGTAAGGTTTAATGTTTAGTAAGTATAAATTTTATCACTAAATTTTGGACGGTTCATGATCATAACATCTTTATTCATCAATTTTTAAATTTCACTTTTAATTGATACCTATAAATGTATGCGCAACAACAAATTTCAATAAAATTCACTTATTACATCAATTTTAGGAGAAAGGACAACATCAAAAATAAATTTCTTTTATACACTTTACCTCCACGCATCATGCTCCTATCAAATGAATACTTTTATACTATTCCAAAACTTCTTTATCACTCCACCTCTTGATTACGATTTAGGTATTTGGTATTATTTGCTGTGTCTATAAACGTTTGTGGACGACCTACCGACCGATTCACCCACAGACCATTTATTCCTAAATAAAATATACCACCTCCTGCCCCAGAATCCCCCTTTCTTTTCCCTTTTCCGCTTTCTTTAAATTATTTTTATAATATATATTTTACAGAGATCTTGCATTGTTATTACGTTTTCTCTCCTATTTTCTTTAAATATCTTTGCTTTCACCTAATATTATTATTTAGATTAATCAACAATTAAAAGAAAATAGATAGAAAAGAAGAAAGGGATAGTACAAGAACACATTTTCCGAAACATTTAAACTTTTAAATCGAGTTTAATTTTATTTGTAAATTTCGTCCTATTTTTTTATAATTCAATATTATATTTTACTAATAATGGATGCTTTTCAATTGATGACAAGTATTTTATCTCAAAATCTTAACAATCAAAATGGTATACCTAATTCATTTAGAATATCACCATTAACAACTGTAAATTGTATATTTCCTGCAACAGCAGCTGCAGCAGAAGCTGCCGGATTACATGCTGCTAGTTTCAAAGATACAAATGTTGCTTCAACATCAAATTTACCAAATGAGGAAGCAAAAACAAATTCTTATGGTTCAATGACAAATATTTTAGCTATGCATAATAATGGACCTATAAATATTCCTTCAGCATTTAAACCAATTTCTATGAATGGTTCACTAAATAATATTGTACGAAATGAATTTTCAGAATCATTTTTTATAAATGCATTTACCAATTTAATCAATCCTACTGATTCACCATCCTCCGAATCCAGTTCTTCGAATGATAGTAAGTTTTTTTTTTATTGTAATAAAATATATATATTTATAAAATCAAAACTTTTCAATTAATTTAAATACAATTGTATCATTAAACAATTAATTTTGAACAATGAAATTTATAGTTTAGAAAATCCTTTGAATTTTTTAGATTTACAAGAGATATATCTTTTTTTTTTAAAAATTTTCACTTTTATTTAAACAAGTCTTTTTAAAAATATGTAAGATGTGTCTATCCTTTTATTAAAGATCTTTTAAATCTGTTCCCATCTTGACCTCATGTTTTGTATTACTTTTACTTTTATTATGTCTATTTCTTATATTAATCCACCTTTCAATAAAATATAGACATCTATATATTAGTAGATATACATATTATACAAAACCGGATTATTGTAGTAAAAGAAAAATTTATTGGAGATGTCTGAGAGATATAGAAAATAGGTTTACATTTTTAAATACAATTGAGTTTGATTGGAAAGTTGTATTGGAAATAAAAAGAAATGATTCTATCTAATTTTTAATAGTAGAAAAATAAATCAACAATAATGAGCGTTCTTTTTTATTTTTCTTGATTATACAATTTTACTTAATTGCAAGGTTACCTACAAATTTAATATTATCCTTGATTTAACTTCTTTTATAATAAAGTGAACGTAAATGTTAAAGCAAAACCAATTTCAAAATATCCATTATTCTGCTATTTTCTCTCTGACCATGATCATCAATCTTCTACTTTTTCTATTGATAATATTTTCTACACAAAAATATTTTTTATTAATCATTTCTTATACTCTATAGTTGAATTTGTTTAATGCCAATAATCAAAAGACCTTGACTTTCTTTTTACTTTTAAACGAATTCTTTGATGAATATTTTAATAAAATATTACTTTTTATTTATATATATATATATATATCTGTATAAGAATAGGGAAATTTTAAATATATATATATATATATGTGGAGGTAAAGAAAAATTAAATAAAAAACTTTCCAAGAAGTGTTTAAAATAAGGTTTACACAAATCAAATTAATTTATATTTAATTTGTTAAAGTCATATAATAAATAATTAATTATTTATATCACATTTTTGAATTAACTTTTTTTAGCGTCAACAACATCGTCATCTCCTGATAGTACATTAGCAAAAACAACATTTCTTTGTCAAGTATGCTCAGACAAAGCTTCCGGTTTTCATTATGGTGTTTTTGCTTGTGAAGGTTGTAAAGTAAGTTTTTTTTTTTCTTAATTTAAAAAAATATTACATTGTTAAAATAGAGTATATATAACAATTACTATTTTAATATTGAAAATTTGAAAGCTTAAAAATTTTGTATTTACATGAATCTTTACTTAAAGTAATAAATTTATTTTAGGGCTTTTTTCGAAGGTCCATTCAACAAAAAATTCAATATCGACCTTGCTCCAAAAGCCAACAATGTGCTATTGTTCGTAATAATAGGAATCGTTGTCAATACTGTAGGCTTCAAAAGTGTATAGCTGTTGGCATGTCTCGAGATGGTAAGTTGTAATTTCTAAAATATAATTACCCCTACACAATAAATAATTATTAAGTAAGATTTGTCTTTTATAAAAAAAAAAAATTTTTACTTGTTAGCAAATTATAAAAATCATAAATATATTTACTAATTTTAATTATACATACATCAAATTGTGTGAAGGTCAAATAATAGAAATAAAATATAAACTTTTGTTAAATTCATATTTTAAATCTATTTTATAATTAATTATTATAAATTTTTTTGATAAGTAATTTCAACTGAAGTCAAAAATTTTAATATACATTGTTTATGTTCAAATTTTATAATGTCATATATAACTTGAAAAACATTTTTAAAAAATCCAAAGAACGTGATTTGAATTTAATATTATAAATAGTTACTTTATACTCTTTCTATTCAATTAAAATAACTAATGATAGTTTTACATGATTAACCAGGACTTGATTTTTGTTCCATACTTTAATCTTGAATTTATATTTTACTTTTTTATTTGAGAATATAATTTTAGTTACAAGTTTTGTTTCCAAAATGGGACAAGGTGAAATTGAAAATGGAATAAGGATTTATATGCATTTATTTTGTTTTGCTATATAAAATAGAATAATAGATAAAAAGACCTTGAAACGGAGGTGAAATTTTAAGTGCACTGCTATTTGTTTGTGGTTTTGAGTTAATAATTTTAAAAAAGGGATTGTTATCTTTTCATTTAAAATATGTTTTTTTTTAAACCTTATATTATATTTATTATATTAGCAATTTTTTTATTTTTATTACAAAAATTATAAAAATACAGGTCATAAGATATAAAATAAATGATACAAGTAGCTAGAAAAAATATTTTAAAGTATATATCATAAATTTAAAATTGATAGATAGATATATATATATACAAATGATAATTTATTTTATTTTTTTTTTAGCTGTACGATTTGGACGAGTACCTAAAAAAGAAAAAGTGAAAATGGTAGAAGAGATGCAAAAAGCCAGTGTAAGATCTCATTTAGATTCTTTATCTGTAGAGTTGGAAGATGATCAAGCATTGATATCTGGAATTGAGATGGGATTTAAAGAATTAAGGAGAGCAGTTCAGGTAACTTTATCAGTAAGTATTAATCAAAGAATTAATGAATTAACTGGTGGAATATCTTGGCATACAGCAACTTTAGATACATCACAATTTAATTCATTGATTGAATATGTTTATACTTTTTCAAAATCAGTCAAAGGTTTCCATTTATTATTTCCAAAAGATCAAGTCCAATTATTAGGGAAATCAATATATCAAATATTTTTAATTCAATTATCTATTTTACATCCTGAAGAGTATTTACATTCAATGACAGCAACACCATTAACAAATCCCTTGACAAATTATATTTTTCTTCATAATTATCTACCATCTGATCAAAGTAGTTTGCTTAAAGATAGTGTAATGGAATTCATTCAAAGATTCAGAATGATGAATTTGAATGAAAAGCAAATTGCTATTTTTACAGCTTTAATTATGTGCCAACCAGAAAATGGTGTAACAACAACAACACAATGGCAACAAGCATCAATGGTTAAAATGTTACAAGAAAAATTATGGGTAGCTCTTCAAAAAAGTTTGGTTCCTCCAAATCCAGATCCAATGTTTTCTTTAACAAATCAACTTTTAGTTCAATCACTTCTGGCCAGTTTCAATGATTTGAGAACTTTAGCCAATAGTCATATTGATAAATTCTCTAGAATTCCAGTAACATCTAAGATGCAACAAACACAATCACTTTTGACCTCATTATCAGCTCAAATCCCATATTTTCCTTCTATTTCTGCATCAACGATGACTTCATTAATTGTACAACCAAATTCTAATACCATGCCAAATATTACTTTACCATCTCCTAGTCTTTCATCCTCATCCATTCAGTCTAATAATACTATAACCAAAAACAACAATACTGCTTCATCAATATCTGCAGCTCCATCAGGAAATAGTTTAGCTGATGATATGCCTTGTTTAAGAAAAGCTCTGGAAAAACCATCAACAATTAGTATTAATAATCCAACAATACAAGAAGCTAAATGTCAAGGAAATTGTATTAAAAATGGTGATAATAATGATTCCAATCCATCCACTCATTTTAAGGAGAGATATCGTACAATATCTTCACTTTTAGAATCTCCTAGTGTACTAAAAAATGGAAATTTACAAATTGATCGAGCTAATAGTATAACAGAAGTAATAAATAGTGTCGCTAATAATAATGGGAATAATGAAAGTAGACATGATTTCAAAAATAATATTAGCATAGAGATGGATGATCAACCTTTAGATTTATGTATTAGAAAAGGAAATAATTAAAAAAAAANNTTTTTTTTTTACGATATTAGTTCATTAATTATTCAACGTACAAAAGGATATCATATATGGTGATCTCAATCAATTATATTCAATAATTCCTATTTTTATATTACTTACCTTCTAGAATTTTTGTTCTTTATAAATTAACATGTTTTGAAGATATTTTCCTGCAAAACGGACTTTTGACGCTTATATCACTGAATAGAAAGTTAACAGTATGTGGGACCTGTTAAAGAACTATACCTTATCCGGTTCATTGTTTTTTTACCATCTTTTGTAGTAACAGCTAAACAACACACGTGTGTCATTTCTCGGCGAAATCTTTCTATAATTTAAATTGTTAATTTTTGAATTTAATAGTTTTTTTTTTATTTTATTAGTATTTAGTTTAAATAAAATAAATATAATTACTTACCAGACATAAAGTTATACAATATTGGATTCAAACTACAACTGGAGTAAACTAAAAAACGAGGAATAAATTTTCTTATAGCAATCCTATCTTCGTCATCATCCATATAATTTATATTAAATGCAGTAGCTATATTATGTAAATGAACTGGTAAATAGCAAACAAAGAAAACTAAAACAACGAGCATTAACATATTAGTAGCTCGTTTCCGACTCGCTATTTGACGTTCTCCTAATTGGAGTCCTTTTCTTCTTAATATAATAACCATATGAAGACATAATGCTGTAATAATTATTAATGGAATTAAGAAACATATAACAGTTTGTGATAACTGATATATTTTCTGAAATTCTGGACTCCAACTTTCAGTACATTTGGTTCCCCACTATAAAAATGATAATAAACTATATTTTATTATTTTTAAACTAACTGTAAAATTTTCTTTCTGCCTACTTAAATCAAACGGCTCCAGTCTTAATGTATATGGTTCCGGAGATGACAATATAAAAGCTAATGTCCATATTATAAAAATAACTCTACTTGTTTTCCATAATGGAAGTGATAAAGGTGATGATATTGCTTTCCAACGCTCAATCGCAATAAACATTAAAGTTAAAACACTAACGTATACACTTGTATTTTGGAATAATGAAATACTTTTACAGAGGGCAGATGAGAACCAGAATGTTTTTGTAAGATCGTTAATGACGGTTGGTGGGAGACAAAAAATTAATACTAGCATATCTGAAAGTGCAAGATTTGTGAGGAATAGATTCATTGAAGTCCACTAAAATATATATAATAGTAAAAATTTAAAAGAAATATTTTCTTACCATATTTTTATTTTTAGCAACAACGTAAACTACCATACAATTACCAACAACTCCTACAATCATTTGGATAATAAAAATAAAACCAAAGAAATATTCTAATTTGCTTGGCATTAATAGCCTAACAATTTGTTCAAAATACTCTTCATCTGTTAAATTAGCAAAATCTGTATAGGTATCTCCATCTTCTTCATAAATTATCTCAGATACATCACTCATTCTTAAAATAATATTATAAGATATTAAGATATTAACAAATATTCAATATACAATAAATTTATATACAAAATTTTAAGTTTTCAAAAAAAAAAATAAATAATCTTAACTGAATAAGAAGTTTTATTATTATAAATATGTGGAAGGAAGCAATATTTTTAAACTAAAAATATATATTAAATTATAAATATAAGATAAGGACTATTAAAATAAATTTTTTGATATATATGTACATGAGCATGAGAGTATAAAAAAATTAATAAGTTAATTAAAAAAATTTTATTTTTTAAGCTTGGTTCTGTATATTGTTATAATCTATCATATATTTGATATGTAAAATATTAAATTGATATAAATTTAAAATTCTACTATACTCGTAGATAAAGATACATGCTCACGTTTGTATTAGCCTTTCAAAATATATTTGAATTTTTTAGTTTCCTCTTTTTCTGGAGGATGATTATTTGAAATGGATAGGAGAGAATAATAGATGAGATGGATAAATTTTATTTTAAGGTTTTGACAAGGATAATAATATCAAAACGTTTGAATTTAAATGGAATTATTAGGAGAGAATAACTTTATATGTTAATTAGATAGAATTTATAAATTCTTTTAATTTAATGATTAAGAAATTATTCAAGAAATATGTGATTTATGATTAAAAAGTACAAGTATATACTTTATATTATAATCAAATTTCATGGAAATTTGATAGAAAAGCATAGAATAAAATAATGGTAAGAATATGAAATATAATATTACATACGCTTTTATTTTATATAAATTACCAAAAAAGTAATTGGCATGTTTAGTATTATTTGAGGGAAAGATTCTAATCAAAATTTAATATTTATTAAAATAATATTTTATAATAAAAATTTTAAACAACTTTTATGTTTAGAATCATTAAAAGATATTTTCCTTAAAAGTATGTGTAAATAATTTAAGAGAATGGGACTATATATATTTTCGAGATATGCTGTTTATACTCTTCAAAATATATTCTTATGGTGATAATATATAAAAACATCATACAGGTTAGATAAGCTAAAAAGTTGATTTAATCTTTATTCAAGTTAAAGTAAAAACATAATAGATAAGAGTATTTAAGAAAAAGGTAATTTGATATAGAGTTTTATCACATTCAAATATTTTTAAAAAGCCTATCCACTAAATGTTTGAGGATAAGTTAAAGAGTATAATATAAAGCAAATTTTCTTTTAAAAAAAATATTTTAATTAAATAGATAAATTTAAAAAAAAAAAATTAAAAAAAAAAGATTTGTATTTAAAAATGTAGTTTTAATAACAAGAGATGATAATTCATTTTATTTAGACATCATTATTAAGATGGTTAAACATTATTCTAATATATTTTACTATCATTTTAAAGATTAAGCATTGAACTAATAATAAAATATAACATATCTGTAAGTTAGTTATTTAAGAAAGATGATTTAATGTATATAAAAGACAACTGTAAAAAATTATTAATCATAAATATTTCAAGTTGAAAAATGAAATATCTTAATCTTGGTATGTATTAATTTTTTTTATATAAAAAGATTTGAATTGCTGTCATAAAAATTACTATATTTAAAAAATAAAATACATCTATTAGAATTGTACATGATTATTAGGACAATATTATTGTAGTTAAGTTCATAATTTTACGCTATTTAATATTAGAAGAGTAATATAAAATATGTAAGTGTAGTTGAATGTTAAGTGGATTGAAGAGTTAGGAAGAAACATGATGAGTTTTCTTCATTAAAAGTTGGTAGTTAAGAATGATTTTTAAAACAGTAATCTCTACTAGATATGATCATTATAATCATTAAACGAAGGTAAATTAGAAAGATAAATTTTATGACATAAATCATTTGTAATAAGAATATAATTTATTATAAAAATAAAACTTATTGATATTTTTTAACACCACGAATTTAACATATTAAAATATATGAAAAATATATCTAAAAATAACTAATTATTCTTATATATTAGTTGACTTTTATTTTTAAAAAATAACTACATTTACAAACATATTAAACCTTGTGTTACATATGATAAAAATATATAGAAAAAGATATTATACTTTATTATTATTGTGAAATAAAAAAATATCTTTTTGCTTCATATGAATGTATCATATTTTCATTGTGACAAAGGCATATTAAAATATGGTAATATACAACTTTTTAACCGGCTATCAATTTGAAACAGCAATGTTATTAGTGAAGAAGCACTTTTTATTAGAATATTTTAGAAAACTATTAAATCTTAATATATCTTTTTAAATAAAATATTAATGAGGCTTATATATAATTTTAAAATCTTATAACTATACAATCTCTAAATTACCTTATTTATCTTTTCAAAGCAATCGAAACATCAATTGTATATAAAGATAATATATATATATATATTGAGAAAGATAAAAATAAAATTGTTATATGTCTATTTTTTAAACTAACTTCATCATATATATAATTATGACCCATCTTAATCATAAATTCGAAATATTCACATTATAAATAATGTTACAAGTATTGTTACATAAAAATGTATAACTCCTAATAACCACATATGTAACTATTTTATATAATAATAAATATTAAAAGAAAAATTTAAATTTTTGAAAGAATAAACTAAATCTTATTTAAATGTAAAAAGGGCATATTATCTATAAAATATTATATATTTAGGCAGTTCAGAAGGAAGGTTTTAATGATCAAAAAGAAATAATAAATGGAATGATTATGGAAATTAAAAAAGATTTTAATTTAAATAAAGAAGAAGATAAAGAAAATTTATTAAATCTTTTAAAGATTAGCTAATATATGAATTTTCCGTTTATCCTTTATCACTACAAGAACAGCTTTTTATATTAAATTTTGTTCCAAGATATATATATACAAAATATTAATGTAAACGTGAAAATTGGCAATAAAATATTATCATTAAATTTTTTACTAATTTTCACAAGAAACTAAAAAAAACTATTTTTAATTTCTTAACTGTAAAAATATTAAATTAAAGCAAGGAAAAACTAATTGTTTGTACTTTTATATTTAATTCTATAATATAATTATACTAGAAATTAACTTTTTTTATAAAGAAAAAATAAAGAAGTTCTATGGAGAAGAAAAATAATTACAGTTGGGAATTTTTTAAATTAATTTTTATTTAAAATGATAAATATAATTTTTTATACTTATTTAATTATTTCTTGATATGTATCTTATTATCTTCATTCAAAGTATAATTAATATATAAAAATAAATTATTATGATTAAATTAGATATTTGATGTAACTAAAAATATTATTCCCACCAAATTAATAATTCTTAGAACGATCTTATGAATGGAAAGTGTATACATAATAGAAACAAGAAGTAATTATGTCTATTTTTTCCTACTAAACAAGATTAATGAAAATGTTTAAAAATTTCAATTAAGCTTGATTAAAGATACTAAATATACATGTTACACTAGTTACAAACTACTACTGTTACGATATAAATTCACAAAATTAAAAACCTGCTTAATTTCGTTTTCCTCGAGAAGTTATAGTAGTTTTAGTTAAATTATTATAATGATTTATCCTATGAATATAATATAGTTTATTTTTAAATATATAAACTATAATTCATAAAAACATTTATATTTTATTCTTTTAAGGAGTTTTTTTTACCATAACTAATGGAAAGAAAATTTTAAAGGCAAAAAAAAATTTATTTCTAGATACTTATAAAAAAATGGAATGCATTAAGGAAGAAAAAAATTACACTAATACATCGGATGTGGAAGAAAAGTTTTTTAGATGTACTAAAAGTGATAAATATAAACGCGATATCATTCCAAATAATATAATTGAATTGGAAAAAACAAATCAGGTTGTGGAACTTCAAACAATTTTAAGAGATAGGTATGTTTTAAGGACATCCTTTTAAACATAAAATAAATTTTATAAAAAGGAAATAAAAATTTTAAATTTGTTGATATTATTATATATCTATATATATCGCTTTAATAAATCGTAAATAATTAAATGTTGAACCAATAATATTTTTATACATACTTTTATGGTATTAATAAAAAAATAAGATTAAAGATTATTTACGATAGACATAATATTTAGGTATTCTTTTTACTGATATTATTTAAATAATACATTTGTTAGTGTGTATTTTAAAATTGGTAAAATTTTATAAAAATATTTAGATAGATATATAAATAATCGTTTAAAGATTATTAGCAAAATAGTGTCTGTTTAATTTTGATCAATTTAAAAATAAAAGAGAAGTCTTTTTATATAATTTTGGTCATATAAAGGCATTTTAAAATAAAATTAACTATAAAACAGCAGTTGAACTAAACTTATTATGGGATAATAAAACCGGGAAGATTTGAGAATTATATTAGTCTTTCTTTATTGACCATAAATTAAGTTAATGAATATAATATTTATATGCTAAAAAAATGCTAAATAAAAAAGATTATATAAAGTTTTATGTTAATAAAAAATAAACTTTATTTAAAAAGTATAGTGAAAATAATTTATGAGATTTCTTTTGTTTTAAAATATGACTTTATTTAAAATTCTGTACTTTTAGGGAAACTACTAATTCTGATTTTGTATTTCATGCTGATCGACTTATGAGATTGGTAATAGAAGAAGGATTAAATTGTTTATCATATAAGGAAGTTATTGTTAAAACACCAACTGGAAGATATTATAAAGGGCTAGATTTTAAGAAAGGAAACTGTGCAATATCATTATGTCGATCCGGTGAGTGTATGGAAACTGCTATGCGTCAATGTTGCAGGTAAATAAATTATGAATGAATGATGTTAGAATTTATAAATTTTATAGATCAATGAGAATTGGGACAATTTTAATATCTGAAAAAGAACAAAAAGTTTTATATTCAAGTTTTCCACCTGATATACAGAATCGGCAAGTTCTCCTATGTTCTTCTATATTAGGAACATGTGATACCGTCATAAAAGCACTTAAATTATTAATACAATGCGGAGTTAAAGAAAGTAATATTGTATTAATTTCTGTTTTTTCAACTGCAAAAGCATTAGTTGAAATAGTGAAAGAATTTTCTCACATTCGTATAATAACCTCAGACATTGGTTATGTTCCTTTTAACTTTGCTCAAAAATATTTTGGCACAGATTAAAATTAGTGATAAAAAGAAAAGAAATAGAAAACTTTTTTGAAATTTTATCTTTTATGATTTACATATTTGTTTTATCAGGTAAAAGAAAAATTGTATAAGAAACATATATAATAAAAATATATGAGTTAAGTATGATTTTTATGATATAATATTAAAAAAGGTTTTTGATAATAATATATTATATTAAAGCACGCAACAGTCTTTAAAGAAAAACCATCAAACTACGTAAATGGCATTTTTATAATATAAAGATTTTTAAGTGCAAACAATGAGACTATGAAACATTATTACCTCATAACTTTAATAATGTAGATGTCTGATTTCATATCTTAGAATAATAGAAGTAATTTAATATTTCAGCTTTATCAAGCATATAAAAATACAATGATATTTATTTAATTTTGACTTAAGAGACATCTTATAAACAATTGTTTTATTTATTTTTACGGTTATAAAAATTATGTATTTAAACTTAACCATAGATCAAATTTTTAAATTAACATCATAAAGGTTCCATTAACTTTTATAAATAATTAGAGATTAATGAATAAAAAAAGTTTTCTTATTTCTCTACCTAAATAGTTATAGTAAATATTTAAATGGCAGACTTTATTTTTTCAATTCAATAGGAAGATATTCTTAAAAAAATTTAGTTTTTACTTAGTATATTTTCGGTTATGTTAAAACCAAAAACAAAATAAATTATTTCAGAATGGTATATGAATGATTATTTAATATAAAAAATTATTTATCATACTGATATACTATTTTTTGTTAAAATTAGTATAAAATACATTAACAAGAAAAAAACAGAAATATATAACACCTAATCTGTATAATAGATGTTTAAAAAAGATATGAATTTTTATTTATCTGTAAAATATTTTTAGAAAATAATTTAGTAATATCTGTATTACTTTAAATAAATATATGCTATAAAATGACGATAAACAGATGTTGGAACTTATGTAGAAGGAATTATTTGATAACCAAATTATCTGTAATGTAAAATAAATACCTATTTATAACAGTAATATTGCTTTTAATAATTTTTATAAAATGTTGTAATTTAAATAGTTCATAAAATATTAAATAATGAAAAGTCCTTCTTATAATCTTTTAATAAGGAAGCACTAAAATTAATTTGTTAAGGAATGAAAAGAAAATTAGTTAATATCTCAACTAAACATTAATAGCTTTCAATTCCAAATTGAATTAATTTTAAACGAATATGAGCGAAATTTTTTTAAGATATAAACTATTTAATAATAACATAAAAAATAATATATTTAAGTAGAAAAAGAAGACACTAAAAAAATTTTGAGTATTTTTTTCATTAATATATTAAGTATCGGTTCCCTGAGAAGAATATTTTAAATTAAACAAACAAAAATTAAAAAATAATAGCAATGAAAATAATAGAAAATAGGAGACAAATTTTTCAATGACAAATACCATTAATAATTTTATTAAATATGTAAAACTTTTATTCAAAATATAAAAGCATAAAAAATTATTTTTCCATACTAGTTTTAAATATATATATATATATTATGATAATAATTAAATAATATCAAAATTTAACAACACCAACCTTCACTATCCTCAGTTTCTTCAGTTTTCTTTTTAAGAAGTATTTTGTTATCTTCAACCTTCTTTCTCTCTTCATCACTTTGAACATGCATTGATTTGGATTGTCTTAATTTATGAACCAATGTCATAAATATACTTTCAATATGATCAGCTTCCGAATCCATTAATGCTGATGTTTCAAATAATACCATATCGTTTTGATCTGCAAATTTTAAAGCATCTTCAATATCTACTTTATGTTCACTTTGTAAATCACATTTGTTTCCTACAATAATATGAGGTACATGCTTTCCCGTAACAATTGCATTCTGTTTACATTGTTCAATCCAGAATTGTAAAGAATTAAAACTGGCAGGATTCGTAACATCATATACAAATACAACAGCATTAACATTTCGATAGTAATGAGCAACAATAGATTGTCTATATCTTTCCTGGCCAGCTGTATCCCATAATTGAATTTTTATCAATTCATCATCTATTAGAAGTTGTCTTTCCCTGAAATCAACACCAATTGTTGATTCTGTCGACTCTGGAAATCTTCCATTACAAAATCTAAATGATAAACATGTCTTCCCTACATAAGCATCACCTATAATAATAACTTTAAAAGTTCTTCTTGTTTTGGCTAAAGCTTTAAGATTTGCCCCGGGAGGTATTGATGATGCAGCGACAGGAGATTTCATATTATTTATAGATCCAGATATAGGGTATGAAACAAATTTAGGTTTTTTTACCTCATTTACAGCATTCTGCATTGGTGTCATTTGGGGCAAATTAGAAATTTGATCACTTTGCTTTTCATTACTCTCTTCAACCACTTCATTTGAATGATTTTCCATTTTATTTATCAAAGAATTAGATAACTCTTAGAATAAAAATAAGCTAAATTTGTAAAACTTTACACGCGTCTAGTGATCGCAATAGTAGAAATTTACAGCTGTTTGTACATTGGTAGAATGTATAATTGTTGTTAGTCTTAACAAGATTTTTAAAAATTTTGAGCATTCTGAAGATAAACGAACTGTTATATCTATGTTTTAATTGGCTTTACANAAGGGCTAGCTTGCTTAAAATATAAAAAGAATTCTTTGTTGCTAAGTAATACATTTATTGATGTTCATATCTTAAGTGTATTTATAACAATATATAATGAATCGAAAAAGTAATTCTGGAGTAGGGTAAGTTATTTATTTAAAGGATAATACATTACCTTATTTAGGAGATCTCAAAAAGTTGAGTTGGAGGCTCATCCAATAGAACCAGCAATTATTGTTCATTACACTCCTAATGTTAATGATAACAAAGGAACTTTAGCAAAAACATCACAGTCGGTGTAAGTAATTATGTATTCTGTTAATTATAATATTTTTCATAGAATCTATTTAAAGGATTTAAAAGATAATGTTGATGTTACTTACATGGCAAGACATATACTCTCTAAAACACCAATAATTCCAGAAAATAAATTACCGGATTTGGAACAAATTTGTTATTTTATTACAAAACGTTCTTCAATGAGTACAAATAATATTCCATTGACAACATCTATTATACCATCATCTTCAATTATTCAAGGAGATATGGCTAATCTTGAAAAATACATAGAAGATTTGTATGAAGAATTACCCGAAAAAACAAAAGCAACAAATTTAATACTTTCATTGGCCATTGATAATTTAAATTTATCCATTCTTGCTCAGAATGAAACACTTATTCCAGTTTTGACAAGAGTCTTCCGTGACGATTGGAAGAAATCGTATGATCTTGCAATTAATATTACAATGATTTTTGTTCAATTTTCACAATACAACATATTTCATTCATTGATATCACAAAATAAGATAGGTTTATTATTTATTCAGATGATAGAATTTGAGCAGAAAAGAAGAGAAACATGGATAAAAGAATTAAAAAATCAATATGAAAAAAATAATGAAACAGAAGATAAGACAATTAATAGTAATTATAAGAAAAAATGGGAATTGGCTTTAAAAAAACAATCACAATTATTAGCATCATCTTATCATTTACTTCTATTTATTGCAGATGACATGAAAACTGAACTAAAAATTGTGAATAAAGGTATAATTTCATTAATATCAAATTGTCTTTCATTGCAACCTTCAATCTCATTATTGATAATAACATTGAACTTTTTGTGGAAATTAAGTTGTTTTATTGAAAATAAACAATTATTTATGGAAGAGAATATTGTTGAAAAAATATGTTCAAATAAAATTATAAAATCTAAAGAATTTAGAACTGATATTTCCTTAAGGAAAGTTGTTTTTAAAATATTATTTAATCTTAGTTTTGATGAAATATTAAGGAAGAAGATGGTTAAACAAAATATTATTACATACATTGCACCATACATTGAAGGACCATTCTCTTCAGTGACAGCAAGAAATTTGTTGTATCAGTTAAGTATTATTGATGATGCCAAAGCAATGATAACATTTTCAGATATTATAACAATTTTAATGAGAAAAATAATTGAAAAGAAAGCTGACAATATTGATAAAGCTCTACTTATTAATGTTGCATTGGAGAAAAGGAATGCTCAATTAATTTGTGGTTCCAATGGTAAGGGGCTTGAGTTTTTGATTGATTTATCAATGGGTGTTGGTTATTCATCTGAAAATGACAATAAGGAAGTTGATTGTTTATTAATTAAAGTTGTAAGGAATGTTGCTTCACATAATGGTGCAACACAAAATATTTTTAAAGATATAAAATATGTTCAATTGTTTATTGAAAATTTTATAGAAAAATGCTACGAACCATATATTAAATTTATGAAAGAAAATAAAAGAAATGATGAAGATTTTTTTAGAGATAACAAAAGATTAAAAAATTATTCATTTGGTCTAGATTGTATCGGGACCGCTGTACATATTCAGTCATGTGACTGGATAAAAATTGGAGATAAGTTTAAAATTTTTGATATTCTTGAAAAATCCTTCATTGATGAGAAATACAATATTCCTGATGATCTCCTTCTCCAACTGTTAATGTTCTCCTCAACCATAGCAACAACTGAAGAAGGTGCCAAAAAGATATTGAATTATTCTGAATTGTTAATTTCTCTTCTAAATAGAAAACAAGAAGACGATGAAATTGTTATTCAAATTGTATACATTTTCTATAAACTTCTTATACATGAATCATGTTGTATAAAGTTAATGGATTCTGAATCGAACAAATCAGAAATAGCAGCTTACTTGATAGATCTCATGCATGATACAAATGAACCAATTAGAAATATGTGTGACCAAGCATTACAAGTTATTTCTGAATCCTCCAAAGAATGGGCAAAACGAATTGATGGAGAAAGATTTAGATGGCATAATGCTCAATGGCTTGAAATGATAAATGATTCAGTAACTGATTTTGACAACGTTTCCCTAATAGGAGATTCTTGGGATGAAAGTGGAAATGTTGTTTTAGGTGTCGATGAATTTTTCAGTAAAGACAAAGAAGATGAAGATTATTACCCTTGATTTTTATAATAGCGTTTTATACAAATCAAGTAATTATTATTGGATAGTATTAAAAAAAATGAAATTCCATTACATCTTCCAATAAAAAGACCTATTGGTTTTATTTACTTGTTGTTATCATGTAGTAATATGGCATTATATTTAAAAATTAGATCATTTTTGGTACTTTGTTTATATCCTTAGTTCTCTTTATTTTTCTAATCTAATATCATTTCTTAAAAAATATATCCATAAAATCAAATTAATTGAAGCATCAATTAAAAGTCCTAATAAATCGTTTTTCACCATTATCGATTCATTCAATATAGGTAAAGTAGAAACTTTAACAAATGCTTTTTTTTTATTTACTTTGATTGGAAGAGGTGCCATTTGAAAATTGTGAAAGGTATATTGAAATTAAAAATATTCCATTTAATATGGAGACTAATGATAATAGTAATCTTATAAAAAAGAATAAGAATATGAAAAGGTACTCTGAAATGATGTATAGAGAAAAATTGTTTCCTTAAAGGTATCCAGATATTAAGCGTCTCGATTCTATTGCTCTACTTGGTTATGATAAAACTGTTAAAAATGATAAATTTAAGAATTTTAAGATGCTATAAAGTTATGATAAGACAATGAAGATAGAACAGATAATAATTTTATGTTTCATTGGAATTAGTTGAACAGGAATGCTTGGATTGTTCATGTACAATGTCGATATATTAAATGTTGTAAATTATTCAAATTTAAAGAATCCCTTAATCATCTAAGAAAATATAGACTTCACACTGTATCAATGGCTTCACAATTTCATGGAGTTCATCTTGCTCTTCTTTACTATTATACAAAATGTTTATAGAATGGGTAACGAAACCTTTGAAAAAGTTAGAGAGACTATCAGAAAGGAGGTAACCAATCGAGTTGGAAAGATGATTATGATCTTGAGAGGAAAGTTAAAAATACAAAAAAGTTTNGTTATATGAAGTATGAATATTGCTGGAGGAATTAAATACATATAAAATATTATTTATTGGCATACTTCGATTAAGTACTAATATTTCCTTTAAGAAAGAAATGACTTAAGGATAATAATTTATTATATTATAAAAAGCAATATAGGCCTTGTATTATATTAAAATCTTTATTAAATTTAATATATTTAGAGATTCATCGGGAGTATATCTAAAAATATTTTTAGATATAATTATTTACAAAAGTACAATTTTTAAAGATATTATTGCTGATAAAAGTAGTATTACATTATTAAAATATATATTATTTGATATATTGGCATTTCTGCAAGTATTTTCAAAGTTTGGTTTTATTGATTTACACACAGCAAACATTAGATCTCTTCTTAACCTTTCACTAAAAAAGGATGATTAGAATTTTATATTTAAAACTTACGTTTTGGCAATCCTTACTTCCTCTGTATTTGGATAACCATAATATTCAACCTTATTTATTTTATGTTTTCCATACTTTTCTCTTATCTCTGAATCAGTCAGATTACTTTTTGCTATTTGTCTTATCTGTGTTACAGCATTAAATTCATCATAACAACTTTCAAACCAACTTATCGATGACAACTTCAATTTTAGAAAGGCTTTAAAATTCTCAATATTAAAATTAAGTCTATGATTTGATTTTTTCTCTCCATTTTGTTCAAAATAATTTAGCACCATCTGGTTAAATTTAACTTCAGTTCTATCTTCATTATCACCTTCCCTATTCTTTCTAATATTTATTTTTCTACCAATTTTTTGCTCCTCAAAAATCATTACTACTACTTGATTACATTCTGTTGGATCATAACTTGATGGATCTTCATAAGGAACCACTGTATGTCCATCTAATTCATCTCCATTAGCTAGAGAATTACCACTTATATCTGAAACCAACCAATACAAATGTTTCTTATTTGGTTCAAACATTACAAGAATAAATTTTTCATCCTTCTTAACAACATAATGACGTAATGACCTTTGATAATTATCAATAAAACTTGAACTTCTCACCATTTTTAATTTTGGTTTATTAATTAAAACAATTGATGGCATATAACCATCTGATAACGGATCAGCTATCACTTCATTCTCCTCGTAAGCATAGGATTCACAACAAACATTAAATTCTGTATTTGGTTGATAATAGGAGACTAACAAACTACTATCTAGTTCATTTAAATTAAAATTTGAGACAAAATCAAAAGTATGTTCTTTCTGTAATTTCTTAATTAATAAGGAATGACAATTGTCTATTCCATTATATATTCTATTATATTCTAATGAGAAAGGATCTGTTTTAATTAGAACCCATGTTAGGCCAACTAGTCTTGTTGTTAAATTGTTTTTTATTATAAATTTTGGTAGGTCAAAAATATTTTCTGTTGAATTTTTATTGTCATGGAAAGCTTCATCCGGTTTATAAGTTAAATTTCCATTTTCAAGGCCTTGCCTAAAAATTAGAAATACCATTGGGGAAGGAGAATGTCTGTATGGTTTTAAAGGTGTATATTCAATTATATTATTTGTTTCATAAGGAAAATTAATTGAAAGAAAGTTTATTTTTCCTTCTGATGGATCAAGTATCAAAACTATGTAACGATATCCATCTTTACCTAGACCTTGCCAATTAATGTCAGGAGGAGTAAGAGTTTGATAGGATGGAATTGGAAGAGAATTTGGATGTCCATGAATATCTTTTTTTTTATTTACAATTACATGAAAATCATGATCACAAGCGTTATAATTTCCAGTTTTTGGAAAAAATGTAATTCTTGGATGAATTTTAAGATTACTTAAAAAATGTGAAGAAAATGTAGGTACATGAAATAATCTTGATCCTAGTGAATGATATTTGGATAGTGAAGGTGAATTTATACAATCAATTATGTTCTAAAAATGTTATTAATTAAAAAAAAATATGAAATAAACATACAAATTTATTTTGTCCATGATATTTAAAATATTTTTGATCGCATTGTGTCCTCCATTCATCACCAAACCAAAACAAATTTGCATCTCCTGCAAGTTTTTTAACTTTTTCAATACATTCCTCTTGTTTTTCACAAAATTTAGAACCTTTTAATAGCTGAATATTATAATAAAAAACAAAGGATAGAAAAATAAAATACATTGTTAAAGATATGTAACAAATATTTTACTTAATTCTTTTTCATACTATTATTTATAAACTATTAAAAATAGACTATATTTCCTGCAAAATATAATGTAACGAAAGGAAAAAAATTTATTAACATTGAATATATATATATATTGCTTCAAACTATCAGTTGAAGTGGTAATATACTTGTAAATATTCATGGAAATATATAAAATTGTTATCATGGAATTTTAATTTAAATTTGTAAATAATAAAATATCGTTTTGTTTATTCTCCTTAAAACATTTCTCGGACTACTAATGAAGGGAGAAAACGAAATGTGATACATAATGAAAAATAAATCTTTTCTAATTTAAGAAAAGAAATATTGTACTAAGATTTCTTACCATAATAATGAGTACACCTTCAAAAAAGTTATTAATTATCTCAAAGCATCATATGGTTGTAATTAAAGTAAAGATATTATATAAGTTGCTATTAAAAGTAAACAAAAATAAGGATTTAATATAATATGAAGAGGAATTACATTATTCTTCACAATATTATCACTTGAAATAATAAATATAAAATTTTGAAGTATAATGACAATTTAATAGGAGTAAAACATATAGTACTTTTAAAATTTTATCATCATAATTTGGTAATTACATATTTTATTTAAAAGATTCTTTTTATTTACATACTTGATTTGAGATAGAATTTTACTAATATTTTCTATTGTTTGAGGGATGAAAGGATATGAGTATTCTGATATAAAAAAATCGAAACATTAGCTAAAGATAAGATTTTATTTATAAAAAGAATATATGTATTTATTGTTAACTTTTTGACAGAAAAAAAAAGTTTATTCTTATAACTTATTCTTTCATACATTTAGATAGTTGACAAACAATTATAAAATAAAGAAATAAGTCGTTTGGAATAAATTTTTTTAGGGATAAATTATAAAATAGATTAGATATAAGAACAAAACTTAATATTTCTATTTTAGTATGTAATAAAAATTAAATTTTTAAAAAGTTATAAGAATCAACAATTGTTATGAGTTAAACATTAAGAATGCTTATTATAAACTAAAAAGTTAATCAACTATATCCTAATTTAGCCTTCTTTAATATAAACTAAACAAGTAAATCATCCATAACAAAAGATTTTCTTCTTGTTGCACCTTATGTCTTGTTTTGAAAGTAAAAAAGAATTATTCTAAAAGTCTCCATAAGTTATATTTAACATGTGGAAGGTTTTGTTATGTAAAAATGGTATGATTAATAATGGGATTAAGAAAAGATGTTTTATGTAAAATAAAATAGTAACTCAATGATAAGTTCAAACTAAAAAGACAATTTATAGGATGAATATTTTAAGAAAGGATTATTTAGAACATATATTTTATTTAAGAATATAAAATAGTCAATCAAATCTATCTTAATCATAAAAATAATTATCTTTTTTACCCTATAAGAAGTGTAATGTATTGTAGTTGATAAAATATAGATGAGATGAAAAAGAGAAGATGCAAATTTGAAATAAGAAAGTTTAACAAAATAAATAAATTTTTCCATAATTGTTGATAAAATCACTATTACATATAAGGATTAAAAGAAAAATTTTTAAAGAAAGGAAATTAAGATATAGATATTAGTGAGATAAGCTTCATAATCTTTAAAGTACTAGTTCATGAATAGGCATTTTATTATATAAAATAGATTGTTTCAAGTATATTACTGTTTAATATGATTTCCTGAGAATTAAATCTAATCAAATAAATAAACTTACTATAATTATTAAAGAAATTTTTAAAACTTTTATTTAAGTTTTACAATTATTTATATAAAATTTATCATTAAATTATACTTAAAATATATCTTGTCCAATTATAGTAGTTACTAAAAATAAATCTTATAATAATTTCGTTATTATAAACACCCAATGGATTTGTTAATGAGCAAATAAAAATTAATACATTTCAAAGTACAAAAGTTAATAAAACATAATTCTCAAGAATTATATGTTTAATTATAAAGAGATCTACAATTAGTAGTTTACTTGTAAAACACCACCCTAATATAATATATAATCAAATTTGGCATTTATATCTGTCAAAATGTAAACACAATATCATTAAATAGCTATTATATTTTTATAAAATTAACATCACGCAAAATGACACATGTCTAAAATAAGGCTATTAATTACATATTACATTTAAGAACTTAAAAACAAAAGAATGCTTGATTTCACAATCATTTACCATTAAGAACACTTACCACATAATTATTAAATATTTAGATGATATACTTAAATTGGATAATTGATATAAGATCGAATCTCTTAATCCAGATGTCTCAAACACCAAAAAGTTTTTTCCATTAATAATTAATAAAAATTTTAAAGGAAGAATTGCCAAATATCATCGATCATAAATATTTATTTCGATTAAGCTATAGAATAATAGCTCTAATATTCATATATAATATAATTCACAATTGTTAAATATCAAATATCATTCGGACGCCGATCATCAGGCCATTGATATCATATATATATATATATTAATGAAAAACCCTCATAACCTCATTAAAACAATTTGAAATCATTAAATATATAAATATGATTTTATTAACTTTAATATAATAACAATGGAAAATAAAAATATCCGTAAGAAGAGTAATGCATGAAAGAATTTGAATAATATGCAAATTTATTTAAAATAGATATCTTTTTGTTTTGTTTTAAAAGTTGCCGCTTTTCTAAAGATGTTTTCCATCACTCTTGATATCCATTCATTTAATTTAACATGAGTGGCCGGAACGTTTTGAATTAATTGTATTATTATAATCTAATGAGAATTATAAAGATTTAATATATCATTCCCTAAAATGAATACGTTTAAAAACACAGTTACCTTTTAATATAATGACGTTTTTGAATAAAAATTGAATTGGTATTGATAAATATTGATAAAGAGTTATGAAATTTTTTTAACACAAATCTAAGATGGGTCTAATATGATCTCATGGCTATGATAAAATGCAGCACGAGACACATATAGGCCCATCGCAGAAATGTATATAATTTCAACGAATATAATAATGATAATAAAGAGAAAGGGTATAAAAGTAAATTAGAAATATATAAAGCATTATCTATAACCACATAGCAATTTAACAATCCAAGCTAATGACAAAGTTATTAAATGAACACGTTCAATACACTTCACTATCTTATAAACTTTATAGGAAGGGTGAGCTGTATCGCTATAATGGCCCTGACCTACTCCACATATAATCACTAACACAATCATCCTCACATATCAAAGAAATATTTTCCAACATTGCAATTTTTGTTTAATATATATACAATGATCTATATGCCTCATTGAGAAAGGTGCAACCCTCCCAATAAAACAGTCTAACTATACTGTTAAAGAGATTTTATTCTCTTTTTCTCCACCTATTGATAGAACTT
This sequence comes from Parastrongyloides trichosuri, assembly GCA_000941615.1. Classification (NCBI taxonomy): domain Eukaryota; kingdom Metazoa; phylum Nematoda; class Chromadorea; order Rhabditida; family Strongyloididae; genus Parastrongyloides; species Parastrongyloides trichosuri. The sequence goes on along the minus strand of LM523190.1, from coordinate 65,138 downwards.
TTTTAAAGAACACTATCCTTAAGAAAATATGCAAAATATATATATATATAAATATGAGCGATACTAACTGATACATAAGGTTGATTTAGCGATTGGTATACGTATAGTATTTATAAATAAATGTATACCTTTGATAACCGTTAATAGTTGGCTAAATATTTGAGAATAATAATAGAGTGAAAGTCATATATTAATAGAGTAGATAACAAATTTTTGGTATGTTATGGATAATAATGTTGATATATATATATATGTATTATCATGACACGTGGAGTAAAAGAAGCAATGATGATATGATAAAATAAAATAAATTAAATATTATAAATCAAAATATGTATATGAAATTAACATAATATTTAAATAAACAACTAAATTTTTTTTCTAAAGAAATCAAATTTTTAAACAAGTAATATATAAAAACTAAAACAATACAAATTTATTTTTCATCTTTGAAAAAGTCAGGAAGTTCTTGTCCATTGTTAATTAATGCCTAAAAAATATTATATAATAAATTGATGTTAAACATACTTTAATATATTGATCTCTCAAATCTTTATTTGCTTCGGGATCATAGAATGAAGTAGCTTTTCCTTGATGAAATCTTCCAGTTCTTCCAACTCTGTGAACAAATGTATAATAATTATTTGGAAGATCAACATTAATAACATGATCTAAATCTTTAATGTCAAGACCCCTTGCACATACATCCGTAGCAACGAGAACATCAACCTTATGACTTCTAAAATTATTTAATGCTTCCTCTCTGATACGTTGAGGTCTATCACCATTGAGTGAAACAGCGCTAATCTTTTCACTAATCAAAGCAATTGCTAACATATCAGCTTGACGTTTCTTTTCAACGAACACCAAAGTTCTTTTAATTTTCTGATTATTTGATTCATCCTCTTTAATTTGTTCTTTCAATAATTTTATCAATGCCTTATTTTTTTCATTTCTTGGTACTTTCAAAAATTCATGAGTAATACGTTTATTAACTTCATTACAACTATTGTTAATAATAACAGCATGATCTTGTTTCATAAGTCCTAAACAAAGATCTTCAATATCTATAGAGAATGTTGCAGAGAAGAGAAGATTTGTTCTTTTTTCTTTATCAGGACAATTACCCATTGAAACAATCTCTTTCAAAACAGATATAAAATTAGCAGCAATCAATTCATCAGCTTCATCAAGAACTAAAAATTTTAAATTTCCCAAATTTAATTCTCCTTCTTCAACAAGATGCTTTAATCTTCCAGGGGTTGCAGAAACAATATCACATCCTCTATCAAGTTCAGCAAGATTTTCTCTTAAAGCATATTGACCATAAACTTTAGCTGCTGTTACACCTGTATCAATAGTAAATTTTCTTGCTTGTTCATGTGTTTGAAGGGCAAGTTCACGTGTAGGTGATATAATAACAGCTAATGGACTTCTTGATTCACGTGGAGGATCATCCTTAATAATAGTATCAATTATTGGTAACAAGAAAGCGGCAGTTTTTCCGGATCCAGTCTCAGCTTGTGATTTGACATCTACACCAGTACTAACAAATGGCATTGTAAAAGCTTGAATTTTTCTTGGTCTTTGATAACCACATTTATTAATATTTTTTAACAACTTTGGATCAAATTCACATTCTGCCCATGTTTCATATTTAACTGTACAATTACTACCAAATAAAACAATGACATCATCATCAAGTTCATCTGTTCTGCTATAATACTTTGAATTTTCTTTATCTTCTTCAAAAATTATATCAACATCACGATCTACAGGAACATAATTTTTGTTTCCATTTTTTCCTTCTCCATTATTACATTCTTCAATATTATTCGTATCATTGAGATTTTCCATTTTTTTTTAAAAAATATATGACCTAAAAATAAAATAAATAATTTTNTTTTAATTATTTAATATTAAAAAAAAGATGTTAAAATTATTTTAAATATAAAGAAATTTAAATTTAAATTAAAAATTTTTATTATAACAAAAAATTAAAATCCGAACACACGTATCATGTACATCGTGCAAGGACACACAATTCTTTTTGAACCATATTTTTTTGACTTAAAAACTCATCGGTTGTGTATGAACGCTCTTAGTCATGTATTAATTAAAAGAACTTGTCTCTATCATTGGAAATATGATCGTTTTTTAAATTGTATATTCATCTACATTATGTTAGTTTATCATACAATAAAATTAATTCCATCATTTTTAATTACAAAAATTTTTTAAACTCAATAACGTCTATTTTATTTCAATTTTTGAATTTAATAGATCAATTGATAATTGGATAAAAATAATTTCTTATATAACATATTGCAATAAAGTTCTTTGTTAATAACAACACGTCAATAATATACAAATGTTTACTTTCACTAGAGAGATAAAGCTATAGATAAAACGTTAAGCTAGCAACTTTGATAATATATTTAGTGAACTTTACTAAAATTTCCTAGCATTTTATAATCTACAATATTTTNTTTTATTAAAATTATTAAATATGTCTGAGATAAAAAATGAAACATTTACTGATAAAGAAATTAATGAGGCTATAGAAAAGTTAACTTTATACAGTGCCAAAGAACATGATGAAAAGGTTTGTCCATTTTTTTTTATATATTCTTTATCATAGAGATGTATCTTAGTTTAATCCACAAGAGTACCTTGAAGGATTTTATAAAACAGCCAAAGAAGATGTAGCTATGCAAATAGTCTTATTTTTTCTTCCTGGAATACTTTATCGTTTACCACCTCATATTGAAAATGCACTTGATTTAGGAGCTGGACCAACTGTTTATGTTCCTATCGCAATGAGAAATAGAGTACAAAATATTTTTACCAGCGATTATGCTAAAGCAAATCGAGAAGAGTTGGTAAGATGGATTACAAAGGATAAAAATAGTTTTAATTGGTCAAATGTATGTGAATGGATTTCAAGTATTGAAGCAAATTTAGAAAGCTTTGAAAAAATGCAAGATGATGCAAGAGATAAAATTAGAGCTGTTTTAGAAGTCAATGTATTTTATGATTATCCCATAAAAAATGTCTATTATGAAGTTAAAAATAATACTATTATTCCAAAACAATTTGATCTTGTTACAACAGTTTTTTGTCTGGAATATGCTACTGAAACACAAAATGATTATGAAAAAGTTGTTCGAAATACAATAGGTTTGATAAAAATTGGTGGATATCTTTTACAAGGTGGTGTGTTGGAAGCAAATGAGTATTCATTTGGTGAAACAAGATTTAAATGTTTTCACCTTAGACATGAAGTTTTGTTAAAAACATTAAAGGTAAATTTTTACACTAACGACAATTTAAAGAATTTATTTTAGGAAAATGGAATGGAAACAGATCCAAAGACGGGAAATTTTAAATTTATTGAACACGAAGGAATATTCATATTAGTTTCGAAAAAGTTAAAATAAAATAAAAAAGATATTATTTTTTCTACCAAATTAAAAATTTTCATATTTTTTAAGACGATTTAGAACGGTATGGTACTCTTCAATCTGCTTTTCAAATAATTTTTGAAGTTGAGGCTGTTTTACCTCTGGAGTGTTAGCTTCGATTGAGCTTATGTAATGCTTATCCTTCATTGCTAAAAAGGCAAGTCGATTTAATTCTTTTTTAGTTCTCTTCATTGGTTTTTCAAGTCTTCTTTTCACATCAATTCTGTAAGCTTTCATATCTTCCTTATCTGTTTCATCGGTTCTGTAGAGACGTAAAATTTCATAAACACGTCTTATTTGTTTTTGATTCATTTTATATTTCTCATGAGCAACATCAAGCATAGCCTTACTAAAACCCATTTTTAGTTTTTCAGGACTAAATTCAGGATGATCCTTCAAATTTATACAATCGACATAATCTCTACAATAAATCAAAAAGTCAGAAGGATCCTCAATAGTAATATCAACAACTTTTGAATCATTCTTTAGTTCATTAAATAATGATTTTAAAAATTTTGGCCCAATCCCTTGTCCTCTAAATTCAGGTGTTAGTAAGAAATGAGCGATACGTGGACGAATATTTTCAGGATAGACATAATAACGATAAACTGTGCTATACCCAGCAACAGTGTAATAGAGATCATCATTTTCTGGTTTCTTTGTTACAGAATATAAAATATATGTCTGGAATTTTTCATCATCATTGTCAGTATAATCACCAGTTTCAAAATTAAAAAGAGCCAATACTTGAATTCTATTGACATAATTATCAAAAGCACCATCTTTATCTTTTGGAGGACCCCACAATTCAAATAATGATTCACCACTCGAAAATTTACAAATCACTTCACCGTAAGGTTTAAATTCCATTTGTTGTTTTAATTCAGCTTCAAAAGAAGATAAATTATCTTTGTATACTTCCATATGCCATTCAGGTAATTCTGATGTTATTGCTTTTAAAATATTATCTGGTTCCATTGAAGTTATAATATCTTTGGATGTTTCTTTGTAAGATACAATTGTATGAAAATACATCGTTGAAGCACAGAAATATAAATCAACTTTGAGATCTTTATAACCAAATATTTTTTCATCAGGAAAAAATTGATGAACAAATAATGGTAAATAACCAGGTGTATCATTTATATTATGACCTGGTTTGACCATATGAATATTAATAACCTTCAAAGCATCACTAACCCATTCATTTTGTTCTTCTGTAAATGTTCTTATTTGGGAATCAGGAATTTGACCATTTTCCAAAGCCTCTTGTTCTGCCAATCGTTTACTAAAAGCATCTTCGATTACTTTTGTTAGATCCTTAAATGTTTCTTCCGGAATAGTAGCCATTTTAAAAATATTTCACAATAATAAATCCAAATCTATATTTGTCTAGAATAATGACGATATCAACATGCAGAAATGCAAAAAAATACAATAGATTATGTCGTTCTTGGCGGTAAAATAAAATTTGTGTACTTCATTCAAATATCAATCCTTAGAGGAAAACTGTTTTTCATTTTGGAGATATGTATCCTCACAATACAATATTGGTGATCATTAAATCATTTCAACAAGAAGGCTCGAAACGATAAGAAAGTGTATATCAACAATGAATAAACATTTTCATTTGAACAAAATGACTTTATAACTATGTCTCAACATTGTTAAAGATAACTGGCGCAACATAGTCAACTTTACAATTACACGGGGAATCGCCGTTTCTCTTAACCTTCATAATAGTTGAACGCAGCAAATATTACTTCTCAAATTAGATATTTGTTACATACATTTTTGTTATGATTCATTGTACTTATTGTTTTACATTTTAAACATTTAATGCTAATTCCTTAATTTTTATATGGTTAAAAAAATTATTAAAGGAATTTAGAAATGTTTTCTACAGTTATAGGTCAATCAACAAAGATGACTTATTGTAAAATTACAGCAATGGATGCAGATTTGGAGAAAATTCCAATAAGTGTATGTTTAAAATATTTATTATTATTAATTTTAATATATTTAGCCTGATTGGAAAGGCAATGAATTATTTGAGACAGTTTGTAGAATATTAGGAATACGTGAACATTATTATTTTGGATTACAATTTACGAATAAGAAGGGTATCATTTGTTGGCTTCAATTAGATCATAAGATATTGAAACAAAATATTGCAAAAGAAGATGAAGACTATCATTTTTATTTTTTAGTTAAATTTTATCCGGAGAATGTTGAAGAGGAATTAATTCAAGATGTGACAAGACATTTATTTTATTTACAAATTAAACAAAGTATTTTAAATATGGATCTTTATTGCTCACCTGAAGCATCTGTATTATTAGCTTCATATGCTTGTCAAGCTACATATGGAAATTGTAATAATGATATTGAAATTGATCTGCATAAATTATTACCACAATGTGTAATAAATCAATTTGATATGACTGTTGAAATGTGGGAAGAAAGAATTCAAAAATGGTGGGTAAATAATAATGGAATGAGTATGGAAGAAGCAGAAATAGAATATTTAAAAATTGCACAAGAACTTGAAATGTTTGGTATTCAATATTATCCTATTTGTAATCAAAAAGAAACTGACTTATTACTCGGTGTATCTGCACAAGGAATTGGAATATATAAACATACAAATAGGATTACTCCAAGACCTTTCTTCATGTGGTCAGAGATAAAAAATGTGTCCTTCGAAAATAAAATTTTTACAATAAAGGTTCTTGATAAATCTAAAATAAAATTCAAGGCCCTTAATTCGTCCGTAAATTTGTCTATCCTTGACCTATGTATTGGGACACATAATTTATACCTAAGAAGACGACAACCAGATCTTATGGAAGTTCAACAAATGAAGATACAAGCAAAAGAGCAAAGACAACGTAAATTGGATGAATTACAGCAATTGTCAAAAGAGAGACAACAACGAAAGCAAGCCGAAGAAGAGAGAGATCAAATCAGAGCACAATATGATATAATTAATGATCAATTAACTAAGCTAAAAGAATACTTAAAACAAAATGGCTCTTCGGCTGATGTGTTGTCAGATCAATTACGGGAAAATGATGCTATCAAATGTACATTGAATATACAAAATAAAGATAATCAAGGATTGAATGAAATTGACATTATGACTAGGAGATATGAACAAAATGTGAAACAAAGTAAAATTTCTAATCAAATGTATAGAAGTCAAATAATAGTTAGCGATTCAGCTAAACAGAATGGTTTTTTTAATAACTATGATTCACCATCAATAAATCAAATTACACATCGCCATTCAACAGTTCATTTATCAAAACAACTTAGTAATAATTCAAATTCATCATTCAATACAAATATTAATAATTTAAGACCTCAACATTCCAATTCATCTTCATCAAATAATGAAAATAATATTGGAAAATCAAACATTACTGCAATAAGTTCTATTTCAATTTTAAATGGAGAATTACAACAGTTGCGTAGTGAAAAAGAAAAACTTCGGTAAGTAAGGATTATTAATTTCTATATTTTTTGATTGGCATTGATAATCAAATGAAATTAGGTCAATGTAATTTAACTTATGAATCTTTTTATAAAGTTAAAACACTATCTTCTGTACTAATTATTATATTTTTAGAAATGAAGAAAACAAAGGAAATAAGGTCTTGCAAGATATGTTACACGAATTTAGAGCAGAAATAGAAAGCCTTAAGAGAGAAGAATACTTGAGTGAACATGATAGAATCCATGAGAAAAATTTACAAATTGGATTAGATAAATATTCTGTTTTAAGGAAAAGTGGAGCTGGATCAACAAAATCTAGAGTTCAAGTATTTGATGGATTATAAGGTTACATTGTTATTATATAATTATGAATAAAATTGTTGTATTTAAAAAGTCTTATTGTTACTTTGAATATAAAAGATTGTCTTTTTTATTTTAATATCAATTACATTAATATCATCAAAATCATTTTCTTTTGATAGTATTTATAATTCAATAAATATTTAATGCGTCCATTCAAACAAAAGCGACAGCTTTATTTATTGCTAATACAATAGTAATGTTTAAATAATCCATTACAAGCAAACATTTGCCGATCGTTGTATTTACAAAAATAATAAAAGAGCTGTCTAATTGTTAATTCAGATCACTTGGTTATTTTTACCTTGCTTTTTTTATTCATATTTTACCATTAATTTATATGCCATTTTAATTTGCACGTACCAAATTTCTCTCTATCAGTATTTCATACATTCTATTCCAATATAATTTACGCGTCACCCTTGGGGAGTTGTAAATTTTAAGCCAAAAGGCGTGGTGAAGAAGGCATTTACAACCAATCGAATATAACCACATCGACATTTTATCTCCACGTCACCTATATTTTGTTCATAAGTAAGGCGGCGCACCATTCCGTTCCATGTTGACCAGCAGTTTTTCGTTGGATATAGTGCACACGTGTATCGAACCTTCTCCACCTCCCGTTGCACAAAAAGCCAATATTTTTAACTGATTTCATTCGTTTCAGTGAGTCTTGTATTTCAAGTGACGCATAGCTGACTTCAGAATCTAGGAGAAAATATGAAATTTACATTATTACCTTTATTGGCAATTGCCTTATTAGCTTGCCCATTTGTAGCTGCTGCTGAATTTGAAGAGGAAGAGAATGTCATCGTTCTTACAAAGGTATGTAAAATTTNATGATTATTTAAATTACATTAATTATTTTTTTAGGACAACTTTGATGATGTTATTAAGGAGAATGAATATATCCTCGTTGAATTTTATGCTCCATGGTGTGGTCATTGTAAGGCTCTTGCTCCAAATTACGCTAAAGCCGCTACTCAATTAAAAGAAGAAGGATCTGCTATTAGACTTGGAAAACTTGATGCTACAGTTCATGGAGATGTCTCTTCTAAATTTGAAGTTCGTGGATACCCAACAATTAAACTTTTTAGAAATGGAAAACCAGTTGAATACACTGGTGGACGTGACGCAGCTTCAATCGTTGCTTGGTTAAAGAAGAAGACTGGACCAGCTGCCAAACCACTTACAACTGTTGATGAAGCTAAAGACTTCCAAGAATCTGCTGATGTTGTTGTTGTTGGATATTTCAAATCACAAGATTCCGCTGATGCTAAAGCTTTCCTTGAAGTTGCTGCTGGTATGGATGATGTTCCATTTGCTCTTACCTCTGATGCTGATGTTGCTAAAGCTGTTGAACTTAAGTCAGAAGGAGTTGTTCTTCTTAAGAAATTTGATGAAGGACGTAATGAATTTGAAGGTTCTATTGAAGAGGGTAAACTTAAAGCTTTTATTCAAGCTAATAGACTTGCTCTTGTTAATGAATTCTCACAAGAAACTGCTTCAGTTATCTTCGGAGGAGAAATTAAATCACACAACTTACTCTTTATTTCAAAAGAATCTGAAGACTTTGATAAAATTTATGGACAATTCCAAGCTGCTGCTAAAGAATTTAAAGGAAAACTTCTTTTTGTTTTCATCAATACTGATGTTGAAGATAATGCCCGTATCATGGAATTCTTCGGATTAAAGAGTGATGAACTTCCAGCAATGCGTCTTATCTCTCTTGAAGAAGATATGACCAAATTCAAACCAGAATTTACTGAAATTACAACTGAAAATGTTAAGGAATTCACTCAAAGATATCTTGATGGAAAATTAAAAGCTCATCTTATGTCAGAAGAAGTTCCAGAAGATTGGGATGCCAAACCTGTCAAAGTTTTGGTTGGAAAGAACTTTGCTGAAGTTGCCAAAGATCCAAAAAAGAGCGTCCTTGTCAAATTCTACGCTCCATGGTGTGGACATTGTAAACAACTTGTTCCTGTTTGGGAAAAACTTGGAGAAGCTTTTAAGGATAACGAAAATGTTGTTATTGCCAAGATGGATGCTACACTTAATGAAGTTGAAGATGTTAAGGTTAATTCATTCCCAACAATTAAATTCTTCCCAGCTGGATCTGATAAGGTTATTGATTATACTGGTGATCGTACACTTGAAGCTTTCACAGCTTTTATTGAAAGTGACGGAAAGAAGAGTTCCACTTCTGCTGAAGAAACCTCTACAGAAGAAGAAGCTGCTCATACAGAACTTTAAATTTTTCTAGCTGTACCTTCTTGCCTGTTGCCGTTTCATCATTAATAATTTTATAGCCTATATTTAATATTTTTTATTATTTATTTGCCTTATGAATTTGTATGTTTATAATGGCCTAATGTATTTGATATATTCGGGATATTTGTTGTAAAAATAATACCGATCATTGTTAAAGACTACGCATTTATCCATACTATACTCGTAGGGTTTCATTTTGTTATTATTAAATTTGGAACAGTATTGGCCAATTGTAAAATAAATTTAAAAAATAATATTATTTAAATTTTTTCTTCTTAAATGATGGAATTTTATTAGTTCATGTAGATTTTTCTTTAAAATGTTGATGTATAATTTTTTATATTTTAAAGGCTTTCAAGTTTGCATTGCTTTTATTTTATTAATAAAATGTTCATATCAATTTATTGAACAGAAAAATGTTATCAGTAATATAACAATTGTGGGAGAAATATCAAATACATTTGATTTCAACAAAACGAGTATAAGTATGTATATAATGTCAAAGAACAAGTCTCAAGGATTCAATACAACAGCTTTAAAATTAAACAAGGAGATTTTAGAAAAAATTAATCAAGCATTTTATTGTACAATTAAATGGAAGAAAATATTAAAAAGTAATAAAACGATTGTAGGGGTTTGCAATATTGAAAATGGTACACAATATATATCGAAAAATTGTTTAAAAAATTATACACAGGAATGTTTTTATACAAATATTGATGTAATAATTATTATTCCAAAAAATTTTAACTTTAGAGAAATATTTGAAAAATTTAATTTACAACTTTTTGCTTATGATCCATTAAAAAAAAGGAAGTATAAAGTTACGAAAACTAATAATTACTATACAATAATATCAAATGGATATAATAATGTTCGTAATTATTTCAAAGATATTACCAAAATTTCATCTACTAAATAAATTTTTACATCGTAAAAAATAATTTTTATTAATTATATAATAAAGTCAATTTAAATACAGATGTTTTTCATTTGTAATAATAAAAAAAATTTATTATTTTCTGGAATGTTTGTATGAATCATAAATTTAAATGTGATGATTTTTAGTTTGAATATAATTGTATTCAACTTTAGATTTAATAAAATATATGTAAAATAAATATAAGTAAATGGATTTGAATGAGAGAAAATTACTCAATTCTTACAAAGAAAATATAAAGTCAGGAAAGTCCAATGTAATTATACTTATTTTGGAACTTATTGGTTTTTTTCTAATATTAATAGTTTCAATAGCAATTATTCGTATATGTGTTGTTGCTTATAGAATGTGTAATTCTACTTCAGGAAATGTTAAATTTAAACATTCCGAAAAAGAAATATCATCTTAATACTGTTAAATAATCAAATAAATTAAATTTAATGTATGTATTATAATTTAAAAAAAAAGGTATATAAATAATTGATTTTATAAAATTATACAGTTGAAACAGTAATAAACATTTTTTGAATCTAAAGAATTTTATTAATATTAAATTTTTTTAAATTAGAATATATCATTGTTAAAATTCTCATTTTCTCTGCTGATATAACATGAATACGATAGTATTCTATATACAAATCTATAAAGGATGTTGTCATATGGACATTCATTGAATGCTTTTAAAGACGATGAGTTTCAATTTTACCAGGAAAAGAATATATATTTAGAATATTTAAAGCTTCGAAAGACACAAAATATGGAGGCATATGGGAACGATTTAAAGTTGTCACCTTTAACTTTAAATGCCTTATGTAATGCTCCGGTTCGGCCAAACATAAGACGATCAAAAATTACGCGTAAGTTTTAATTTGAATATTGTCTTGAAATAGTCATATTTTTTATAGCTAATTGCAAAAAATTACGAAAGACTTGTCTCTTTCCATTGTCATCTTCATCTATTAATAAATCTAAACCGGCAGCATCAGGAGACGCTGATGATTTATCTCATGCCTTGGAAAAAACAAAATTGAAAGAAAATTCAAAATAACTCCTTATCCTTTAAGCGTCCAAAAAAAAGCAAAAATAAATTCTAATACGAAATATGTTTGGCATATAATATTATTTAATCATATTCATTTTTTATTAATATAATAAAAATATTTAACTGTACATTTTTCTTTAAAAGATTTCATAATATATTGATGAGTCAACATCTAAAAAAATTCCTTTAACTTTTATTTCTTTTTTATATAATATTATATTATTAAAAAAATGATCAACGATCAATGAAATGTAACATATCAAAAAACTATTTAAAAATCAGTTGATAAAAAATAATAAATACCACTTAGCTCCTGATAAAAGTCAGATTTTATTATAATAATTGTCCTTTTTTTAATATTATTATTATGTATAACCTAAAAACATTATAATGAAGTAAAAAAAAATGTGATCCATTAAAAGGCTATCTCATCTGTCATAAGGTAACTATTTTATAAACAAAGGCAACATCTTTGAAATTTTTATTTAAGTATATAAAATATTTTGGTAGATTTAAAATAAATGGGTAGTACGTGGTGGTATATATAAGAAGGATGACTGAAATATAATATCATCTATGAAGATTATAAAAAAGAAAGAAGAATTGTGACTTCCTCATTTTGAATCTTCTATGATTAATTGGTAGGTTTAAAAATTAATGTATCATTACAAATATTAACCTTTTCTAAAGAACATATTCCTTAAATTACTACAAATCACATGGATGTTAATTTTATATTTAGAAGGATCAACATATTATATATGATTCCACAAACAAAGGTATATGTGTGCTTTGATTTATTATTGTTATTGTTATCATCATCATTAGTAATAATAATTTAAAATGGTTTATTTTTATTCATCATCTAAAATCAAAAATCGTTTTATAGAATGATATATAAATGTATCGCAATCGTATCTTTTTTTTCAAATAGTACATTTTTTTTCATACACGATCTTCCATAGAATGACTTTTCTGATTCTACTATTAACTAATATATATATATTTCATTTCCTCATACATTTTCCAAAGTCATTAATCTTTTAACCTATCTCTTTTATATAAAATTAATGAAGCCTTTATAAAATATTATTGTTCACAATTTGTACTTTTATAAATTAATAGGTTAAATTTTTAGATTATATAAAAAAGATCACGACAAGAGCTTTGTTAATCTTTTTATGCATTACATTTTAATATTAATAAAAAAGTATAGTGCAATATAAAAAATGTAACTTCCCATTTCATATATATAACGTGTCATCATATATATATATATATTTAATCAGTGGTATAATCATAAAAAGTGTCATTTTTTTCATATATATAATATTTTTCTATCATTTTTTTTTCAGTTTCCTAGAGAATTATTAATATATAATACAATAGATAGAAGGAAAAATGTCTTTCAATACAGATTGTTTTGTATGTTTACAAAAGATGTCTCCAGACAATATTATTGCTATTTCTTGTGGACATATGTTATGTAAAGATTGTTTCAATACAATGTATAATGTAAGTTTTAAAATAAATTTCTTTAATCATTTTTAATAATATTTTTGTATAGGTAAGAAGACAAGAGAAGAAGTGTGGAAAATGTAGAAGACCATTTATATTTTGTATAAAGTTATACTTTGAACCAAGTACAGATGATTCGAATATAGAAAATGAAGAAAATAATGTAACATCATCTAAGAATCCTAACATTTTGTTAGATAACCTAAAAAGATCTCAATGTTATCAAGAAATATTACTAGAAGAATTAAAGAAAAAACAAAAAGAAATATTTGATAAAGAGTTAAAAATCCTTGAAAAGGAATCAGAGATAAGAGTTCTCCAAAAAGAAGTTGACAATTATAGACATTCACATTTATTACAAAATGCAAGAATAACTAAATTAAAGAATGAGTTATTAGATTATGCTGCTATTGAAAGTCAATTGAATGGTATTATGAATCAAATTGATGGGACACTTAATACAATTACTAGTACAGAGACAGCTACAACAAATTAGTAACAGACACATACAAACTACAAATCACGCCTGATCAGGACATGTGGTAGTTTTTTAAAATTTAATATTTTTTGACTAACAATAATGAATCAACACTATATGTATATTTATTCGAATGAGGGGTACCAATGAAACAAGAAAATCATGATTTTTGTTATTATTAATTAATTTTTTTTTTATTAAAATTGTATTAAAAAACTTTAATACCTTTACTATGACTTATAATTATTATATATATTTCTCTTAACTTATTTGTAAACAACAATATTAATAAATCTTGTTTTTTTTATCACTAATAAATTTGTAATAGCATTATCCTTTCCTTTAATAAAAAAGAAAAAGAATTCTTAAAAATATTTACTTTCATATATAAAGAACTTTATTATTAGAGATAATGAGTATTTATGGGTATAAATTTTTACCCTTTCACTCTGGTGTATGAATATATATACGTTTATATATAAATATTTTTATATTATATATTGTACATATAAAATACATTCATATATTTTTATATTATATTAAAGTGTATTTATAAAAAGATATATTGAAGAGAAAATTTTTATATAAATATATATTGATCATATTATATTTTTTAATAATGACATTTGATGCTGGATGTTTTGTTTGCCTACAATTATTGAAACCTATTAATATTTTGGCTATGCCATGTGGCCATGTCATGTGTATGGAATGTTATAATAGAATGTATAAAGTTTGTTTTAATTTATGTATTTTCATTTAATTTTTTAATTATTATTAAGATTAGAAAAGAAGAAAAAAGATGTGGTAAATGTAGAGTACCATTTGATTGTGGAGTTAAATTGTACTTTGATCAATCAACAGAAGTTGTTATAGAAACTGAGAATGATAAAAGAATAAATATACAAAATGAGGAAGTTATTAAGAAGGAGTCAGAAATAAGACAGCTTCAAAAAGTTATTCAAGAGTGTAAAATAGAAGTTAATGCCTTAAGAAATCGTATCGAAGAATTAGAAAAGGAAAAAGAAAATTTTTTAGAAATTGAAGATCAATTAGAAAAGTTTATAAGTAATAATTCTAATTTACCAGAAGAAGAAAAAATTGTTTTATTAAGAGAATTGATAATTGCAATCAAGTTGTTAAAAATCAATTCAATTAAAAATATTATAATGAAAAATATTAAACTTTTAAATAATGACTTTTAAAAGTTAGATATTTTTTTTTTGTTGATAAAGAAATTTCATATTTATATAAATAATATACAAATTTTTGTTTATTTTTATTACTCACTATTATTTTGATATTATTTTTTTAAAGTAAATAATAAGTATATGTTATTTCTTATTACCACCATAATAATATATCCATACATATTGTTAATCATAAGAAGAGATCTCTTTTTTTTAATGTTAATAAAATTTTTAAATTATCAAAAATATCATCTCTCCTCTCTCTCTTTATCATTTAATACTATCGAAAGGTAGTTTTTTTATCACTTGAATCATACTTTCTCTCCTTATAACATAAAAATAACTTGCATATAATATTTTGTTTACCTTTTTTGTTCTCTAATACTTTCATATGATAAGGACAAATAGAAAAAATTTTTTTTAAAAATTATTATTATTATTATTTTTATCAAAGAAAATGATGATATGATCACATTTACAAAAGAGAGATAGAAAACTAACTTTTCCATCACAAGGGTGAAAAGACTCATACATTTTTATATATTCTTTGTCTTTTTATTATTACATTTTAATGATAGTATTTTTATATATTATATTGTAGAAGAAGGGTCAAAAAGATAAATTTTAAAATTATTTATACCCTTTTCTTAAACATTTTTTAATCTCCCTCCAAAAAGTTTTAAATATATAATATTTATTGTTAAATAGGAAATATGACCTTTAATTTTATTTGCTTTGTTTGCCTTGAACAGATGGCTCCAAATAATATGATGGCTATTTCATGTGGACATGTTTTATGTGGTAGTTGTTATGAAACAATGTATCTTGTAAGTTTTTTTTTTAAAATTTTCAATTATATGTACATATAAATTGTCATTTTGTAATTTAATACATTTTTTATAAAAAAAAAATCTTAGATAAGAGGAGAGGAAAGGATATGTGGATTGTGTCGAAGTCGTTTTGGAAGTGGATTGAAGTTATTTCTGAATGAGAATATTGATACACTTAATAGTCAAAGTAATCATAGACAAACTATTAGAAATGATGATAATAGTAATATGATTGATAAAATGGAAAAATTGGAACTAGAATTGGAGACTGAAAAATGTATCTCTGAATCATTAAAAATTGAATTAAAAGAAAAACAACTTGAAATGATAGAACAAAAAACTATTGGATTAGCTCTAAAAAGAGAGATAGAAGAAAATCATATTCAAATAAGTACATTGAATAAAAAGATTTCCGAATACCAATGTAAAGAGAACAATAAAGAAGGGGATGAAGGAGATATAAATTGGTTGTTAAATATTTTAAATGAGACAGAGGAAGAAAAAGTTAAAGCTCTCCAAAAACAGGAAAAGGATTACAAGATACATGAAGCAAAATTAAATGATAAATTAAATTTTGAGAAAAAAAAATTACATGAGGTAAAAAATAATGAAAAATTTTTATACGATAATATTAGATGTTTAAAAGAATTATTAAAAGAAAAGGAAAAAAGGCTGGAGATAATCATGAATGAAAAGATATGTCTCTTAAACAAGATTGAAGGTTTGAAGAAGGAAAATAAAATATTACACTGTAATAATGATGTTTTGGAAAAGGAGCTTCATAAAGCTATTAAACCAAAATAATAGTTAGAATTTTTTATTGCTTTACTAAAAAATTAATCATTTTTCCAATATCAAACTTATACAAATTTTATACAAAAAAAAATATATGTATTTGATTAAGTATAATGTTTATCATTATAAACATTATTTATCAAATAAATGAAATTTATTGTCATAATAAAATTTTTTCATCTCATCACCATCTTTAAAATTTAATCGTAATGTTTTGCCATCAACATAAATGGAACCGTGTATTATATTATTTGTTTCCTCAGATATTTTATTTATACTCCCACATTTATTACAACAAGTTGGTACCTCTTTTTTAATTTCACCTTTAAGTTTCCTATTTTCTTCTTCTAATTCTTTAATATGTAACATCATTGTTTGTTTCATTAAAAATATCTTTGTCGTAAATTCTTGAAGTTCGCTATCCGTTAATTTTTTAAATACTTCCTTATCATATTTTGATATGTCATTGAATGCCATTTCATTATCCAACTCCTCCGTCTTATTTATTATTTGTTGCTCCACAAAATCAACTATATGATATTTTATATGAAATGGATTTAACAATATAAATAGATATGTATAAGAACTTACATAAATCATCATCTGTCTCATTTGACATTATCTCTTCTATAATGATAAAATATTAAATAAATAAAATATAAATCAACAATAATGTCTAATTACGTAATAATATTCTTGAAATTTTTACCATTGTAATATTAAAAAATGTTTAAATAAACATCAATTTTTAAAGAAAAATTATTATTATATTAACTTATAATGAAAATTTATTCAACTATTATCTTAACCATCCTATTTTTGATAACAATCATTGAAAGCAAAAAATGTCGCATGGGAGAAATACTAAAGTGTGATCAAGTTGTTGGTTGTCATTGTTATAAAACTTCTTCAAAAACTTTATAAAATTTTTAATTTAACCTTTAAATTAAAATAAAACTTTGATTTTCTTATCTTTTTTTTTTGTGTAACCTAAAAACATTATTCTACCTAAGTTCTCTTATAAAGAAAACCTGTTAAAGTATTGTTATTAAAAAAATTTTTAAAGAAACCTTTTAGTGATCAAGCTACAATGGATAATATTAATAGTAAGTTTTGAAGAATAATTATTTAAAAATAAAATTTAGAAACAAATGATACAGATGATGATGAATTGAATAAAACTGAAGATTCTATGGATGGAAATTTAACAGAAGATGATGGTCCATTAACACAATCAGAGGAAGGTGAACTTAATAGAACAACTGAATCCTTAGAGGGCAATCTAACTGAGGATGACAACTCAATGCCGCCAAATGTTGATTCTCCTATTATCCAAATGAAAAAAATAAATGATAGTGGTAAGTATATTAAATGTAGAGAACAAGAGGAAAAAATGTGTGTGTACATTTTGGAAGATGTAATATATGTTTGTTTGTTGTAACAATGAAAAATTTATTTTATCGATGCATTTATAAATAATATATCCATTTTTAGATTTGTCAAAAACTGCCAGCATAGAAGATTTGACACAGGACACAGTTTCTACAAACGATACATTAGATTTCAAGACAATGAATGAAACTAAAGAGGAAGGTCTTAGTTCAATTAACAGAACAGTTTCAACCATAAAGTAAGTTAATTTTTATCATATTTTTAATCTTATTTTTTTATAGTGATGGATCAGTAACAATAACAAGGCCAAAAAATAAAATTAAACTAACAAATAATATTTTAATGAATAGTGTAACACAATCGACAATGGATAATGATTCAAAACCTTTTGATCAAACGACATCAACGATAAACCATAAAGAAGAAACTACAAGTTGTAGTGAAGGACCATATGAAATGCTTCCTGAGGTTGATAAATATCTCCCTAAAATTACAGAAACATTGATTGAGAAAATAAGTACAATTGTTAGTAGTGGACTTGACAATGAAATAATTGCAAAACAATTGGCAGATCTCATAAGGAAGACATCTCTTCAAAATTGTATTCATTTGGCCGAATCCTTGGATGTAGAATATAATATTATGGAGTGTACATTGGAGAACTATCAAAAAGCATTTGAAATAATGAAAAATAGTTTACTAAAAAAGAATAATTCAACGGCATCTAAATCCAATCAAATTAAATCTCACTTTGAAACAAAAGTCAAATCAGTGGAATTTGCAAAAAGTGAACTGAATAATGCAATTGCTTCATATAAACAGCAGGTGCAATTATTTGAAACGTTGCAGAAGGCATGTGCAGATAATGTGAAAGAATTATGGGATCATTATCATCAATTAAAGGAAAAAGAAGATCAATTTGTAATGTGCCTTGATTCATATAGAAAATTAAGAATCCATTATAAAAGACTTCATCTAAATTCTGAGGAACAGATTCAGAAAGCAAAAGAGGAACAAGAAAACAATTCATTAATTTTAAAGCTTAATATAAAAAAAATTCAAAAGGATATTGAAGAACATATGGAGATTGTGAAGAATAAGGAAGATGAAATGCATGAATTAGAATTAATGCTTGAATCATATCTTGAAAAAATTGATGGAGAAAATGAATCAACTACATAAATTAAAATAAAGTACAAAATTATGCTTTATATATATTTGCAATAAGTCTAAATTACAATAAAATTATAAAAAATTAATTGTTAGTTGGTAAATATCATGAGAAGCGGGGTCTCTTTGTTTGTATTACATTGTTCTCCATCGGAGCTGCACGAACTGTTGCCTGTGTTCTATGATTCCTCATAACAACAGCTTTCAATGTTTGTGATGCTAAGGTTGGATTTTTCGTCTCAATCTCATCCCAACCCTCTGATTGCAGAATTTTAGATTGGTATCTTCCTATGCAATTAATACATCTTTTTTTGAGACGCTCAGCATTATACATATCTGCATATAAAAGGTAACTACAAACTGTAGATTGTGATACATCAAGCACGAGCCACTTCTCCACATATGACTTTAGGGAATCTAATTGTAATCTATCAGCAGCACCAAGTAATTCAATGTTCCTGGACTCCTCTAACACTTCCCCGGTGTAAATAAAACGTAATACTGCTTTTAAAATATCATTATCAAAATCGGCCAATGTTACCTAAAATAAAAGAAGTATAAGTAAAAATTATTTAAATGTTATTAAACTTACTTCACCTAATACACATTCTTTATTAGTTTCATCCGAAAACATAGTAGCAAAATAAGTACATCTTGTAGACAATATAGCCTTATGAACACGATATGACGCACCATTACACTTTATGGTAAAATCTGCTAAATCATCATTCATGAAAAGTTTTCCAACATCCCTACAGACTTCCAATTTATCAAGTAGATTTGTTTGTGTTGTACTCAATTTAACGTCGGTATCATCAACACTTCCTTTCAATTTAGTTGATAGTGGAGATGAAAAATTTACAAGATAACTAATACTATCAAATCTTATAGGATTATACATACTATCACCATCAAGCTCATCACCAAATGCATCTCCCATCTGATCTATACCAACTCGTCTCGATGTTGGATCTTTAAAAACTAAAAGTTCAGCACATATTGTTAGAGCATCATCAGGTAGAAATAACGATGGTTTTTCTCTTATTTCATCAATTGCATAGAACTTGGAAGCCGTAACGATTCCACCTTTATGGATTGTCACCATATTTCTGTTTAAACTGCATGCTTTGGTTCCTTCTGTTGTCTCAACATAAAAATTTACTTTGAATTTTATTCTATTAGTGGGGCAATTCCTAATTGTCAAGTATAATGACAAAAAACTATGACAATCATCATCTTTACCTTTTGGAAATAACTTTAAACGAAATTTGTAACTTCCATCTGCACTTCCAAAATAACTAAAAAAAAAAAGTTAGATTAGATAATGTTAAAATTATTTTAAATAACTTACTTCGATTCTAAGAAATCACCTGTACTGTACAATTCTTGATATACAGGAAATTGTTTCACAACCCATCTGTGAACAAATCTCAATGTCTCCATCTCTGTAGCTGTCCCGGATACGTGAAGCCTGTTAGAAGGTGATTCTTCAGGTTCTGGTATTCCTTGTTGTTGATGGCTGTGATCTCTTTCCAAAGAATCCTCATCTCCTTCAAAAGATAAATCCCGTATATTTCCAAATATATTTCGTTCCATAATTATGTAATAGAGCCTTAAAAGTGAATATCTTAGTAATGAAAAAATCGTAGACAGCGTTTTGGCAAATAAATATAGTTAATATATAGATTATCGAATATGCAAAATTGTAGAAATAGTATTGATTGTATTAAATGGTGACGACGTTCTGATATAATTAAATTGTATATGACATGAACAAATGCTCAATCATATATATACAATTTACTTATAACTATTACAAAAAATAACAAGGTATACAATGAATTTTGACATATTCCAGTGATGTTGTGTAAAAATTCAATGAGGATTGTATATATTAAATGTAATGATAATAATAAAAAAAANAAAAAAAAGTGGTATAAAAAGGAAGGTTGTCAGTTAAAAATAATGAAAACGTTTAGTTATATATAGGTAAAAAAAATAGATAACAATAATAATAATAGTGATGAAAAGGCACATTTAAATAAAGAGTTTTTTCATATAAGGTGATATATATGTTAAGAATTATGTAATAAAATTTTGGAAAATTTAAAAAATAGTAACAATATTAGAAATATCAATTTAAGATCAATGATATTTTTGATGTGATAAAAAGAATTATACCGAATAATATATATGACAAGTAAAAAAATTTTATGAGTATAAGAAACTTTATTCCAAAAATATAATAATATAAAACTTTGATACACTCTAAAACATGTACATATTCTTATAGTAGTTTTATTTTCTAAAATATAATCCATCTCCAGCTATTATTTATTTTTTTATCACAATTAATAATACGCTTAAAACATTAAATAAATAACTATTCTTCATTTTAATTCGTGCCATTCGAAGGGTTGGTGGTCTTCTACTATATATTAATTTTTGCCATCAGTTTTATATTGAGAAAAATCATTCCCATAGTTTTATTTATCATTTTTAAATAACCTTCAATTTATTTTTATAAATTATATATATATATATTTTTTAATTTATACATATTAATATTACCTTTGATCATCTTATTATTATAAAACTTTCAAAACAAATTTATTATCTTAATCAATTTTTAGTTTATAATATTTTTCAAATTTTATTATTATTTCTTCTCTTTTCTCTATTAAAATGATATCAAACTACTAAAGTGCAAAAATCTTTATCAAATACCTTTTATATGTTTTAAATTATTAATTTTTTATTCATATTTTTGTTAATATATCATTTTTGCACTTGAACATTTCTCTTGTACTAAATGGATGGAATAGTATATATTATTTAGTGACAATCAGAAGATTGATATATAATGCCAATCCTTTAAGATAATCGTTAAGTTATATGTATATATTAATATAACATATTTATATGTATTTCAACAACTGGAATAGTTTAAAATACATTTTTTTTTTCTTATAAATATTGCGCAAAATGCATAGTATATTATATGATCATATAAGAAGTTTTATATACATATGTTTAATCATATACATTTACCATCTATAGATTTTATGAGAGAAGAGGAAAAGTTCCTAGCGATGGCAGGAGAAAAATAGACACGAAAATATATATTTTTATATATTTCTTCTCATCCATGTGATGACAAACATCTTCTTCTTTTCGCGCACATTACCTTTTCTTATTACTACTTTAATACTTTCCACGTCATCTTGATATATCTTCGACCTTCTTATGGCTGAATATTATTATTATTATTGGATATATACATGAGATATAAGATATTAACATAAAAAGATTTTTTATCTTTCCAACATTTTTGATATAGTGGTGTTTTAAAAGAGAAGAAATAAAAACAGCTTCTGTGTATCATTTATTTCTCTATATATTTCACACTAAACTTCTTAATTATTAATATTTATTGCCATAACTTTTATTAACATTTTTGATTGATTTTATTTTTATTATCATATTATTTAAAACATTAATCAAACGTTCTTTTTATATTTCTAGCTAATGAAATATGTTATTATTTAATGTAATAAAATTCAAAATTCGACTATTATTTATATTGATATTGACATTAACAATATGTCATTGGACAGAAACAACTATTCTTGCTTCCAGACCAACACCAGTAGAATTAGCAGAAGGTGTAGATGATGTCATTTCACATGCCTTTATTCAGACTGGAAATGAATTATATTATCTAAGTGATGATGATGATCAAAATATTATAATAGATGAAAAAAAGGAAGAAACATTAAAGGTAATATTAGATCCTATTCAATTAGATTTTGGTGAATGTTATATGGGTGTTCCAAAAATATTAACAGTTAAAATTATTAATCCTACTGATAAATTGATTAAATTTAAAGCTATAACAGGAAATTTTCCTAATTTTCATGCTTCATTCCCATCTAAAAAGGAATTATCACCAGGAGAGGAGACTACTTTTGATGTTATATTTTTATCCAGAACAGAAAGATGGATGGAAGATTTTATTACAATCCATTTAAATACAGGTTATGTTAAACTTCCTGTCAAAGGACAAGGAATGAAAACACCATATAGATTAAAGAAAGAAATTATTGCTGTATTACCAATGAATAGTAGTTTTGTCTCACCTATCACAATACATAATCCACACTCAAAAATACTTAGGATTACAGAAATTATTTCGTCTCATCGTGATATTCATTTAGAGTTACCCGATAGTAAAACAATAAAAGAAATATCAGCCAATGGTTGGGAAATTGAACCTTATGGAACAAAGACATTAATAAAAGCAAAAATATTAGGTTCTCAAGAACAGAATGTGAACTCATTTATTACATTAAAGACAAAATTAATTAACAATGAACCACGAAAATATTTAAAGAATAAATTTGTCCAATTATATGAAGAAGATCTACCAACAGATAAAATAATTATTCCTGTTGAAATGAGGGTAGAACAAAAAAATTCTATTTATGCTACAATTGATATAATTGATTTTGGTTTAATAAAAGCTGGTATGAATAGTAAAGATGGGAAGTATATCGAATTATATAGTACAATGCCTAAAAGCATTGATGTTCAGGTAAATATTATTATTTTTAATTAGTCACATATTATTATAGTCTATAAAATTTATTGGAGATAATGATCTTCATAACATAGATATTAAATTTGATTCAAAAAACAAAATAGCAATTACACCATCAATGGATAACAAACCAGGTGCACCGGTAAAAGTTTGTAAAATACAAATGATTACGTTACCTTATATCAATTATTTGAAACGTGTATATGATCTTCCAGTGATTGCTGAAAGTTATGCTAGAGGAAAGATTGTTATAACATTTAAGAATGTGACATTTAATGTAACAATTCCATACATAGGAAGAATTTATTCAGGGTGCGTTTTATTAAAAAATATTATTATAAAATTAAAAAATATAATTTAATTACTTTCCATAATATCCTCCATAGTAATGTGGTCTGAAGAAACCTCCAAATAATGGTCTTCTATAATATCCACCATATCCATAGGATGGATATCCATAACCGCCACCATATCCACCACCATAACCTCCTCCATAACCTCCGTATGAGGGGTAACCATAACCTCCATAATATTGAGCATAAATAATTTCAGAAATCATTCCAATAAGGGCAATAAGTAGAAATATATTGATAAAAGGCTTCATTATTATTATTACTATTTTTAGTACAACTTTATTGAAAATAAAATATTGTCAGTATTGGATCGTCTTTATTTTTATATAGGTTACTAATTACTTTGTAGGCGTTCTATAATTATTTATCTTTCTAGGAAAAAAACAATTTTTTCAATAATATTCTTGTTTTTCAATTCTAATTTGTTTATGGAACAAGATATTTATAATTGGACAATGTGTAAAATTCGAGATTTTATATTCGATGAATTCGGCAAATATATAAATGTGATATTTTTACGTTCAAAAATCATGATTATTTTAGTATTTAGGGAAAAGGTTATTTTAAAATGTTTTAAAAATAGAACAAGATTTTCTTATTTGGTTTATTATATTAATACATTATTCTGTAAATAGAATTTTTGAATCTTTAATGTAAATAAATGAAATTAATTAGCTTATCATAAATTTATATATAAAATATTTAATTGACAAAAAGTTTGCTCAAAATAATAATTGTAGTTATCCAAATAAACCTCCACAGCGGATACGTCTAAAGAATAACCCTACAACTCTACAATTTCCATATCCGTAGTTATTGTATCCATAATTGTTAAATCCACCATAATAACCTCCTCCACCATGACCCCATCCTCCTCCATGTCCTCCATGTCCTCCACCATGACCACCACCATGGCCTCCTCCATGACCACCATGTGCATTTATTTCAATAATACAAATTGAAACAAACATTAGAAAAATAAGAATCAACGATAAATTTTTCATCGTACAACGTCATACATTCACAAAAAATTTTTAGACAAATGAAAGGATGTACGATCCTTTTATATCGTATTTTTTCTAAATTCAATTTCCTTATACCTATTTAGTAAATGTGTTAGTTAAACAAAAATTATTTATCTTTAATAGTATCTTTTTAAAACTTTTATATCAACCTTTCAAATATAAGTAATTATATACATTAGAGGATGGTGTGTTTGTAATAATTAATGTTAAAACAAGTGACTTTATATATTTTTATTAAAACATAGTGTTTGTTTACAAAGTTTATGCAAAAAAGTTTTGTAATTTACAATTGGGTTTTTGAGATTTTAAATTATATTTTGATAAAAAAATATATCATTGTTTTATCCAATGAATCCTGGCCCCATTCCACCAAATGGTGTTCCAATACCAGGTCCCATAAAACCATATGGTCTTCCAAATCCATATCCCATTCCACCATATGGATTCATTCCTCCATATGGACCCATAAAACCTCGGCCCATACCTCCATAAGGATTTCTATATTGATTACGCATCATTCTATTAAGTCTTCTTCTATTTCTTATAGCCTGTCTTCTCCAGAATCTTTCTGTAGGTCCCAATTGTCCTTTAGCATATTGTATACTTAATAAAATAACAAGAATCTTTATTAGTAAATGACGTAGTAAAACTTTCATAATATCAAATTTAAAACATTACAACAATCGTATAAATTTTCCTTTAAATATTGAAACTTTTTTGTGAAAAAATTTCTTTCATAATATCAAATTTAAAACATTACAACAATCGTATAAATTCTCCTTTAAATATTGAAACTTTTTTGTGAAAAAATTTCTTTCAAAACATGGAAATGCTTCATCAACACATCTAATTAGAATTTAGCGATATTTCATAGTTTAAAAAAGTGTTTCCAATTTTTTTATATTATTTTGAACGTGTATTTTTAAAAATATTTTCTTAATAATGATAATAGGTTTGATTAAGTAGTTTAGTTGCTCTTTAACATATCTCTTCCTATATGTAAATGTGATTAAGACAATAATTAAATATAGAAAACATAACAAAAAGAGTAGTTAACAATAATTTTATTAACTTTTAATTTCTTAAATTAAACACTATGACATCAGAAAAAAATACGTCGATTGATGAAAATAATTAATTATTTTTGTATAAACATTCTATTTAGTAAATTGCATATATAATTATAGAATCATTAAATTTTTATTTAACCAATAAAGGTTGCAAAAAATATAAACATTAATGATTTTACCAATAGAAATTATCCATAATATGGATAACCAAAATATGGATTGAATCCTCTGTAGAAAGGACGATATCCCCATCCTCCCCAACCTCGGTTTCCCCAACCACCTCCCCATCCACGATTTCCCCAGCCTCCATAGCCTCGATTAAATCCACCACGATTACCCCAGTAACGAACGGTAACTGTTCTAGAATATCCACCACGATTATAACTACCCCATCTTCTTCCTTCAATAGATGATAAAAGTAGAGCAGAAAAAATAATAAAAATTAAGAAAGATATAAGTTTCATTTTTTAGAATTAAAATAATTGATAAAAAACATTTTTTATATACACTCTCTTTCAAAGTTATACTCGGCAAATAATGATCTAAACTTGATTTTTGTCAATAATCACAAAACATAAATACTTAATTAGCCATATAATATCATCAACATTACAATATTTAATGAAATATAAAGTTTATTAAAAGTGTATAAAAATATGGAATTTGGTTAAGAGATATATATATTTTTTAAAAGTATTTGTCAACAAATATAGATTATTAATTTTTGTTATTCATCCAAACATTCCTCTTCTTCCGAATCCACGTCTCCCAAATCCACGTCTTCCGAATCCTCTTCTTCCAAATCCTCGTCTTCCAAATCCTCGTCTCCCAAATCCCATTCCTCTAAATCCTCCCATTCCAAATTGAGATTCAACAACTGTGGTCAATCCTATGAGAAGGAAAATAAAAAGTAGGAAAAAATTAAATATTTTCATTTTTGTTAATATTTTTTATAATATTAATTTTGATTATGAAATTTTGATACTTTTATATTTGGTTTTTTGTCAAAAAAATAAACAAAAATTATAACAAAGTATTTTTATTAATTCACCAAATAAATGAAGACAAATATAAATTTAAATTCTTTAATGAACTAAATGGGTTCTTTTATTCATAGTTAATTCAAATTATATACACGTGTTGTACATGTATTTGAAACTTTAATATGATAATAAAGAATTTAGTTTATGTTTAAAATTATAATATAAAGAGAAAACTTTTATCTTCCAAGACCAAGGCCTAATCCAACTCCACCATTGAAACCTCCATAACCTCGATTCCATCCGCCGCCGTATCCTCCTCCATATCCACCTCTGTATCCTCCACCATACCCTCGATTCCATCCACCACCATATCCTCCACCACGAAATCCAGCATGTACACCTCCACCCCAACTATTTACATTAGAAGTAAATGCAAATATTAATGAAAAAATAATAGTAATTAAAGAAGTACCTTTCATCTTTAGAATTTTTTTTTAAATGATGATATCATTGAATCAAATATTTCTTTTTATATTTTAATATTTTAAAGCAAACATATTTATTTTTTTCAAACAAAACTGATTGTTGATTCTATTATTTTTAAACAAATATTCTAATTTGGTTAAAAACATTTTTATTAATAACTTAGATCAAAATATAATCAATTAGAAAATATTATTAAGTTTCAAAAATCATTGATAAAAAGATTTTGTAAGAATATATGCAAATAGGAAAATTTTTATTTTTAAAAAAATGTCAAAAATAAAAATACATATGATGACATGAATTTATTTTCCCCAACCTCCATAATATCCGCCGTATCCTCCTCTCCAGCCACCTCCGTAGCCACCACCCCATCTAGGATATCCTCCGTATCCTCCTCTCCAGCCACCACCATAGCCTCCACGCCATCCTCCACCATATCCACCATATCCTCCATATCCACCTCCCCAATGGGCATTAGAAGTGAGTGACATAGCAAGAATTATTCCAATAACAATAGCAACGATAGATACGCTTTTCATTGTAAATAAACTTTTTTAAAGTGTAAGTTAATTTTTCTTTTTACGTAGAACATTTTTTATTATATACTATTTAAAAAATTTCATAAAAAACATCATTCAATTAAAAAAACCATTTGCTAAAAACTTCTTATACGCCAAATCATACTTTTAAAGCAAACATCACATTTTTGTTAAAAATATCTTGACAAACTTCTTAAATTGAAAAATAACTTTTTTCAATATTTAATTTTAATAAATTAAAAATCATTCGATTTGGCAAATTTATTTCAATAAAAATTATATATGGGTACAAAATTTATTTTCAAAAATATTATTGATATAATTTAAGAAACTTTTTATTGGGGAAATTTTATGATTCGGTTTATATAGTAAATGATTCATTGCAATTAAGTTTATATGAGCATTTTATTGCATACAGAAAAGAATTTTTAAAACTTTATTAATTTTTACTATGTATTAAAAATACAAAAATTTATTAAGAATAATTATTGTTAGTTAAACGTAAATATTTATAAATTTTTACTAAGAAAAATTAATATTTAACCATGTTTTCTACCACTACCACGACTCCTACTTCCTTGTCTTGAACCTCTTCCAGATGATCTTCCACGTGGCTTAGAAAAATTGTTTCTTGAAGAAAAATTATTTCTTGATGAAAAATTATTTATTTGTGAAAAATTTTTTGATGGCCTATAATTAAATTTATTAAAGTTATTTGGACGTTGTCGAGTTCTTGGAGATGGAACATTTGATCTTCGATTATTTAGCCAACCATTTCCAAAACTTGATTTATTAATTTTTGATAGTTTTCCAAAAAAAGGTTTATTACTTGAATTAGGCCATTTTTCAGTTACATGCCTATTGGAAGGAAACCTATATCTAAATGGAGATCTGTTGTTAGAAATTTTGTTCACTAATATTTGTCTTTTTTCTGAATTAATATCATGTCTCATTCCTGGTCTGTTAATATTTTTAAATCTATTTCTTTGCCTACCAATATTTGGATTATTTATTCCGAATCTACTTCTTGGTCTTCCACTATTTGGAATATTCATTCCAAATCTTCCTCTATTATTACCTCTTCTATTTTGACCAAATTTAGCTTCTCTTGGATCCATTGACATTCCTATTGGAGGTAATCTTCGGTTCATTCCACCATTAAATTTATCTCTATACATCATACCAAAAGGACTTCCATACCTTCTATTCATTAAAGCATAATGCATTGAACTCCATAAACTTCTTCTCATTAATCCAATTCCTGGTATATAATTTCTTCCGTAGAAAATATTATTTCTATGCCATCCAATTAAAGCTCCACCAATAAATATTGGAACAGGAATAAATGGGCTCATTACGGGAGGCATAAACATACCTCCATATGGCATATACATAGGCTGATTTAATCCACCAATATATGTAGGAATATAATTGCCATTCATACTTGGATCAACGAATCCTGAATCTGAAAATACTGGTGCACAATAAGAATATTCAACACTAATATCTCCATAAGCTCCATCTCTATACTCTCTGAAAGTAATATAATCTGGAGCATTATTAAATTCTTGAAAGCCAACCATTTTACTATTAGATCTCATATTCCAGAAATCTCCTTCTTCCATTACAGGAGAAAAATCCCATGTACCATCAACTGTTTTAAAAATATGAACAGCATCACCTACTGTTTGACCATTCTGATTATTCCATGAGACAACACAATGCATATCCGAGACAACATTAAGATCAATCATAGGAATATTTGGTTGTTCCAATTGACTCCATGTTAGAGTTATTATAAAAATATATAATAATAAAATCTTCATCTTACTATTTTTAAAATTTTATCAATGAATTTTCGTTTTATATCCTCTAAGAAATTTTTTTATTATTAGATACCCAAATGACCTCCAAGGTTAAAAACGTTTTAAGTAGAACAAGATTGCTAAATAAACATAATTATCAAATTAGGTAAGAATAATTATTAACCAAAGATGAAATATGAAATTTATCTGTTTTGGTGATTAGATTTATAAAAGATTTAAACGAAAAAATTTTTAAAAGTTGGTAGAATAAGTAATACCTTATTTGATTTTTTTAATCTTTTATTAGAAAATTTAATATCTAAACATTTAAAAATCAATATTTTATTAACCAAACATTGGTGGTGGTCCCATTGGTCCAAATCTATTCCACCATGGCATTCTTTCTCCAAAACCACCTTGCCCAAATCCACCGGGTCCCCATCTTCCTGAACCGCCACCTGGGCCTCCAAATCCATCTCTATCATGTCCACCAAAATTTCCTCCTTGACTTCCACTGGATCCCCAATTATTGCCACCTCCTTGAGGTCCACCAGATCCCCAATTGTTTCCTCCTTGGTTTCCACCACCTTGAGNACCACCTCTTTGATTGCCTCCAGATCCACCACCTCTACTTCCAGATCCACCGCTTCCTGATCCACCACGTCCAGCACTTTTTGCTCCACGACCAGAACCTTTTCCTCCACCATTACCTCCTGGAGGTCCTCTTTGTGCATTTATATTATCAACGAAGCCACTTAATATAGCTACAGATAGAAGTAGAATAACGTAGAAAAATTTCATGTTAAAAAAATTTATAGTCACAAATATTTAATAGAATTTCTTTTATAACTTTCAATAAACAGTATTGAGACAATTATAATTAAGATAGAAAAAATATTTCCAGTATTAATAAATAATTAATGACAACATTACACTGTCAAGAAGATTCATATGTACAATTAAAAATTAAATTAAAGGTTGTCTCAAATGCATATTTGGCGATTTGCAAACTCCTTTTTAAATATTATTTCCTTAATCTTTTTTTTAAATTTTATAGGGTTTAATCAATTATGTATATAGTTAAAAAGATATATATTTAATAAATAAGAACAGGTTTTTAAATTTATTAGATTAAAATTTTATGTTAATTCTTTGATTTTAAAAATTTTTGTTCCACTTATTTTTAATATTTTAATAGGTATAACGAGAGATAACAGAAAGAATCTTTTATTTATAAAAGAAAAAAAAAATTTAAAAAACTATCCCCATCCATTATTGTAATTATTGTAGCCATAATAATTATTATATCCGCCGCCACCACCACCACCTCTACCTCTTCTTCCAAACATCCTCGTTCCTCTTAAACCCATTCTACCAAGCCTCATAAATATTCCTAGCCCTCCAAATCTTCTTTTAACTCTTACATGTGACACCAATGTTTCTCCTTTTATCAAGTCATTATCAATAGTAGCATTAACTTCTGTCAAATTTATTATACATATAGTAAATAAGAATAAAAAAATAAAATATTGCATTGAAAACATATGAAATATACTAAATAATTTTATATCAACCCGGTTTATATGTGTTTTTTATAAGGAAGAACCAAATACAGCAAGATCAGTGTACTTTTGTTTATAAAAAATTTTACCTATTCATCAAATATAAAAATTATAATTATTTACCTATTAATAATATTTTTAATTTTATAGAGATCTTTATCACAACAGTGAAAGTGTATCATTTCATACTTCTGATAAACTATTAACATCAAAAGTAGTATTACTACAAAATTCATTACCATTTGGGGTGGCAGTTCATGGAGTAAAAATCATAAACAAGAGTAAAGATGATTTCCAGGTCAACTTGATTTCCAAATCAATTCATATTGCTCCAGGTGATACAGCTCCAACTGTAAGAATAAAATATTTAAAAAAAAAGGAGAATGGTTTTGAGACACAAATAAAAATATATACAAATGTATCTAATTATGAATTACCAATTAAAATATATAATGGTGAAATTGAAGTCATTATTAATTCAATTGATAAATCACAATTTGACTTTGGTACTCTTTCTCCATCAGATGAAAGAGTAATTCATTTTGATGTAAGAAATGATGGAACAGTACCTGTATCTATAGAAAAATTTTATAATCCTCTTGAACCATATCTAAAAGTTGTTTATATAGGACAAAAGGATGTACCTATAGGTGATGTATTAAATGATAACAAGTCTCCACCAACGTTTTCACAGGCTGATGATGAAATAGTTATTAGAGGTAGAAATTCGGGACATTTCAAATTGATCCTCAATTTAACTGATTACTCGCCATTATTTAATTTTCATAAAAAAGATAGTAATATTTTCAAGATTATAACTAAATTTCAAGTTCATGAATATAGAATATTATTTAATGTATCTCCAGGTGGTTTATTAAGAATGCCACCAGAAAGAGAATTAAATTTTGGACAAATTTTTCCTGGACAAGTTGTCTCAAAAAGATTATTCTTGTTTAGTTATTTTCCACAGAAGATGAATTTATTAAGATTGTCAACATTAAATAATCAAGGTATATTATTCTTTGAATCTAACACATCATCAACAAAAGAATCAATCAAAAAGAGTAATGATTTTGTCATTCAATCGGGAAAAATTAATGATCTTAATAGAGTATTATTAATGCCACATGCATCATGTAATGATCATTGCTATATTGGGATGCAATTACATTCTTCAGATGGTCAATGGTTTACATATGGGATGAAATTACCACAAAATTTAGCTGAAATTGACTATTATTTATACAAAAATATGAGAAGTAGATATGAACGATTAGTTAATATGAATAAAAATATAATAAAAGATTCAATTGTTATTGATACAACACATGTCAAAAATTATGAAATACCAGTTAAAGCAGAAATGGTATGGCCAAGATTGATGACTACAAATCAAGTAATATTTCCATTGACTGCGGTTGGAAATTATACGATAATGAATTTAACTATCCAAAATCCATCACTTCAACCTGTTATTGTACAATTATTACCATTAGTAATTTATCCAGATGCTGATGCATTTTTACATTCTTTTAAAGAATTCCTTCCACCAATGCCTCAACCTATAGAAACTAATGAAACATTAATGTTTAGTTTAAGAGATACAGAATTGTTTACACTTAGACCAGACAGCCCTGTTCCTAGGTTAAGGGAAGACTTAGAGTCTATTGTGAATACTCCAATACCAAGATTTACACTATCTATGTTACTACAACCTGGTATGAAAGTGCGCATCAGACTTGGTTTTTTACCAACAGATCACATATTACGATCATCTCTCCTTATAATAAGAAACAATTTAACAGTTGTCGAGCCTGTTGTTTTAATGGGAAGAGGTGCACACATCGATATGGAGATAGATGGCAAAATAGCAAGAACAAAAGATCCTTTATTGTTTGATATACAACCATTCCATCTCTCAGACTGTAATAACCCAAAAAGATTAACGCATAAATTATCTACCACATTAACTGTAAAAAGAAGTTTTATGGTCAAAAATACCGGTGAAATAGCATTTACCATTGTTAATATGAGTATCAATAATTATATATGTGAAAATCGAGGTTTTCGTGTTTTAAATTGTGATCCATTTACTTTAAAACCTAATGAGACACACATTCTTGATATTGCCTACACACCAGATTTTTTAATGTCATGGAATGAGGCTGCTCTACAATTATATATGCATATGAATGGAACCTCTTGGATGTTTCCTATTGCTGCATCTATTCCTAAACATATGTTAGCAAAATGTTATAGTGCTTTACCTAGACCTCCTTTTGAAGGATTTATGTACTATTCTTGTGTTTCAGCTTTGATGTAATTATTTATTTTTAAATATTTTAATTAATTTTTGTTTTATTTTCAGATTTTGCCTTATTTGTGTTATAGCTTGTGCTTATTTAGAGGGCGACCGTACAATATCTCATGCTATTAGACTTCAATATATGCCTCCAAAGAAGGTGTTTGATTTTAAGGATATAACATCAACAACAATAACTTCATCAACAACAAATACTAAACCAAAGAGTGAAGAACCAGTAGAAGGAATTAGAATATGGAGAAGAATTTTAAATTATTTTATATCTTGTATTCTTTATGTTTGTAATTTAATATGGCATGAAAAAATTACAGCAGCAAGATTAGGATCATCGTTAAAAGAACCAGCAAAAGATAAAAAGAAAGCTGTTAATGAAACATTGAAATTATACCAAGAAACAACCAGATCGATACAAAAGACTGCTATAGATACATTCAAAATGAGAAATCCAGGTTTATTAAAGAGAGATATTGATCTAAGTACAATTGATAATGGTAGATACAAAGAGAATAATGATAAAAAGAAAGAAGAAAATAATGGTGTTGTAAAACAATCTTTTGAAACAGTGAAAGAAAATAATTTGAATGATAAAGTAGTAACAACACATCAAACTACAATTATAAGTAATAAAAATCAGAAAGGAAAGAAAAAAGGAAAAGGAAATAAATCAAATGTAGTTCAAAATAATAAATCAATTATTGTTGATAATGTTAAAGAAGAGAAACTTATTGTTAAGAAAGATGATAAAGATGGTAGTGAAAAATATACTGAAGATGAAAAAAATGAAATAGAAACAATATTCAATGATGTTAAAGATAGAAAATTGGCTATAAAGATAGTTAATTATAAGAAAGAGTTAAGAAAAAAACGTGATAATATTGAAAAAGATAAAATAGAACTTGATTTGGAAGATATAAAACAATTTATTAATGATGATACTAATGTGTCATTGGTAATTGAAAGTTTAAGTAAAAAAGTTAACAATGATAAGGAAGAAGGACAATTTAAATTTGTTCAAAATTGGGTTGATTCAACTAAAGATGATGAAGATATTCCAGAAAATATTAAATCAAGTACGAAGAAAGAAGATTTAGAAGAAGAATGTTCATTTATTGATGAAGAAGAAACTTCTCCAGAGAGTGAGAAAGATATGAATGAAGCAAATATATTGGAAAAATATAAAGAACTTAAAATGAAATATGCTAAGGATGTAGGTGATTTGTTCAAAAAAACATTACCACCAACTGTAAATATGGATAAGGTAATCCAAGCACAAAAAGAAATACTTACAGAACAATTTAATATGCCAATAGATGATGTAGCACATTGGGATCCAAATAACCCATACTCAACTAATCAAATAATGGATTTGTACAATTTAATGCATGATATACCACAACATGAACCAGAAAAGTATGGTGAATATATGAGTTCCTTCAACATGAATAGTTATAATAATGGTGGACAAGGTATAGATGATCCATGGAATATCATGGGTGCATTTACACCAGGTCAAAATTTCTTTCCACCAGACAATCAAATAGAGAACCTATTCACAACAGTTGATGCTTCTTCAATAACAGGTGTTTTACCAGATTTCTTCCAGAATAATTCGTTTACAAATTTTGATAGAACACTACAAATGCCATCAGCTAACAATTTGATAAGTCAAGGTCAACAAACACAACAAGAACAACAAAGAAATAGTTTTCCTATCAGTTCAACGGATGAATTTAATATTTGGAACCCACTAACTCAAGAGAATAGCGAAACATTTGATAGTTGGATGAAACATACCGGAATAGATAAGATTATAGATGAGGATGAGAAGAATAAATAAATTTGTTTTTTATTACATCATTTTTGAAAAAAGAAAATACTTAGAATACTAAAAAAATAAGAATTAAATATCATATTTATGATTCTATTTGATGATTAATAAATGTATCATTTAAATTACTTTTATACTATTTTTGATTCGTTTCAAATTTTGTGTTAAAATACAAACATATTGTTTCTTTCGATATTGTCATCATGATTGAATTGATATAATATAAAATAACTATTAAAAGAGGTACTTTTTATAATCAATATTTAATAAGATGACATCATTAGCTAATAACATGAAATTTTTAAAAGAAAGTTTGGATATCATGTCAAAAATCAGGTAAGTAAGAATATTTTTAATGAATAATAATTGTGATTTAGTGAGTACGCTATTAAGCAATCAGAATGCTTTCAGAAAGGAGGAAAATCGATGACTAAATGGGCATCTACATCTAATATAACAGCTATAAATGATGTTATGGAAAAGACCTACGAATGCTATAGTGTCTTCTCTGACAGATTAGTTCAATTTGCAAAAGAATATGAAAATTCTCTAAAAAGTTTTAGAAAAATTGATGTCTTTGAAAATATTATTAAAGATGCCGAAAAGAAGTTAAATAATATTATTGAAGAAGAGAAGAAGAAAGAAAAAGAAATCAAAAAGTACAATAAATCATCAAAAAGTTTGTTTAAAACAAAAGCAAGAAAACATGTCGATTTATCTAATATGGAGAACGATTTGAAGAAAATAAGAAATAAAAAGGATATTGCTAGAAATGAACTAACTAAGCTTATACCAGAAATGGAAGTAAACAAAATGTTTATATTTAGAGAAGGAATGGGTGTAAGTGTCTTTTAATATTTATTTCTTTAATTATATTTTTTAGAGAATGGCTGATGCTTGGAAAAATCTAGCAATAGATATGGTTTCTATTTTTTCTTGTAAACAGGAACTTGTTGAGAATGTACCTGCAGTTACTACCATGGATGCAAGTAAGGTAAAATATGAAGGAAAAGAACAAACAGAATTGATCGTGAATGATTTTAAAGGAAAATTAAAAGCATCTAAATCATGTACGGATAATTTTATAACTACTAATAAAAAAAATAAGTTCGATGAATCAACATTAGTTCCTTCAGCTCCGGAATGTGAATTGAATTTTATAAATAATAAACAAAATTTATTTTCATACAAAAGCGAATTTAATTGCTCCGAAACAGGTAATTTCATTATGGAACAAAGTACATTACTAGTAAAAAGACCATCAATTGAAAAACGAAGCCGTTTTCGTGTTTATCCAACAATGAAAAAAAATGTAAGCAATTTAACTATTGATTATAGCAGTACCAATACATTAAGATGATGTTTTTAAGCATAAAATTGTATTTTTTAATACCTCATTAGATTGTTTCAATATGTGTAATAATTAATAATAAAAATTAATTTAAATTTTTTATTTTAAAAGAATGTAGATATACTGATATGATTATTGTAATTTAAAATACGTTATATTATTATTGAAAATATATTTAAAAGTCTATTTCATTTTTAATAAATTCTTCCTCAACGAGATAATCCTCCATCTTTTGACCAATTGATTCATGATGAAGAGAAAGAACAGTTGTAAAATCATTTTTTTCCCATAACCATTGAAATGGATTTTTTTTGTATAAATCTTTTTTTGATGGAGCTATTCTATGAATAAGGATTTTTAAACTCATAGCTCTATTTGGTTTCTCCCAATCATATAAGTCGATGTAACTTATTTTATTTGCAATTCTGTACGAATTAAATATATTAAAAATATAATGATAATCAGGTTTATCATAATACCCTAAAGTTTTGACATACTTTATGGCATCAATTAGTTCTGGTATGGAACTGAATAACATTTCATCTGGATATGTTTCTTTCATCATATTAACTTGTTGCCTTTGACTCATATCTTTCCATGGTAACTTTGATAAAAATTCAGCACAGATATACATTAACGATATTAAATCATCTCCACGACATTGCTCATTTCGTTTAAAAGCATTCGAACTACAATATTTGACTGTTCCTCTAAACGAGACATTCTTTCTTGGTGGCCTAATTGTTAATTTACCATCAATAATTTTAAAATATTCTCTTGATAAACCAAAATCAAGAATATGAATCATCTTGTAATCTGTCACCTTCCTTCCAATAGCTATATTTGCTGGTTTCAAATCTCTGTGGACAAAACCACAATCATGAATCTGTTTCACTCCATACAAAATTTGTATAGCTATTCTGATGACTGTTGACTTGGAAAATTGTGAACCACAAACCCTAAACAATTGATTTAATGATGGACCAAGGAGTGTCATAACAAGATAACAGAAATCGGCATTTTTACCACAGCTTATTAATTGACAGATATGTTTTTTCCCATGTAATCTTTTCAATGCTTGTACCTCCAATTTTAATCCATTTCCAATATCTGATAATGCTTCAGCTTTTAAAGCTGCTTTAGCTCCAGTTGTATCCTCCTCACATAGATATACAGCTCCACATGCACCTGCTCCAAGAAGTTCTGTGATAGTAAAACGATTTATTTTTCTTCCAATATCAAGATAAGCTGGTCCATCAGTTTTAATATCTTCTGGAAGGGGTAATTTTTCATGTAAACGAAAAAATGGTAAAGATGGATAAAACATAACTAGTGTTATGGAAAGATTTCCATGATTGGTGATTATTTATTCTAAATTATATGTTAGAAATTTGAAAATAATAATAAAAATGCATTAATCAAATTTAATTGTTGTTTTTTTTTNTTTTTTTTTCTAAAAATAAAGATATAATAAATTTTAATTGGCAAAAAAATTTGAATATAAAGATACAAATTAAAGTACAAAAAAATTATCATGTTAATAATGATTTTCATATCACAAGATATTATTAGTTTTATTCCATTAGAATCATTTTCAGAATATATTGTGTGTATACTAATATTAAAAAAAAACAAAAACGGATGCCTTTCCAGATGTAAATTTATTGGTACAGTCAAAGGATATTACACGATAAATGAAATTATACATATATTGGAAGGAAAGAATATTATGAGCAAGAGACCAGATATTTATATCAATGAACAAGCATACTTTCATTATAAAGACATGATTTTAATGTCCCCGGAATCTTTGAATAAACCTCTCAATTGCCTTGATTTTCAAGATAATACGTTTAATATATGTTTGGACTACACAGATACAATTAGATGGTGTTATGAAAACATGTAAAAGATAAAAAATGTATTCAAATATTTTAAAATTTAACTTAATGATTTTTACATATATATATTCAAATACATATAATAAAATAATATAATTTTTTTTTATAAAACTTCTTTATTATATAGTCATACAATAATTTCTTGCTTCATAATTTTTATTAATTTTATTATGTACACATAAGTTTTAATTACAATATAAATTCTTTACAGTTTCTTTTTAGCTTCTTTCACATCATCCACAAAATCTGGTACATCATCCAAACTATAACGATTTTTAATATAAGCTTTAGCTATGTCTTTCTCAATTTTAACATCATTACATATGGGATAGAATGATTTAATAACATTTTTTTTAATATTTTTATGTTTGATTATATCCACATATGATTCATCAAAGAACCCAATTAATTTATCTAAATCTTTAAATTCATTAGCTTTTAATTGAAGAGCTCTAATATGTAAATCTGTTCCACAGTGCTATAAAAATATTATTGATATATTTTTTATCATTAAAACTTACATTAAACCTATCTTGAGCCCTTATATTACAATGCTCGCAATACCCATCTAATTTTAATTTCTTTTCTCTTTTCACAAATACACCATTCTTTCTATCATTTTTTTTCTTAATCTCCTCTTTAGATGTCCCATGAAAAGCACTCCTACCAGCAGAATCACCAATATACAATTTAAACAAATCATCTTTAACATCACCAGACCTGTAAAAAGGTGCCTTATCCTCTTTATAATGAGCAATTTTAATATAATTACCCGTTAACATTTTAGGAATTTCTTTACCACACAGAGATACTCTCCTACTTTCTTCATCCTTTGTTTTTTTCAACGATATGTATTCACCTTTGAAGTATGATTGTATGTATCCAGTCGAATAGATACATATATTAACTCTATCACAAAATCTTAAAACATGTTCCGACGAAGTCTTGTAATCTTCACGTTTAATTTTATATAACGCAGGATTATCACTAACAGCAAAATCATATTTAATCTTAGAATCCGGTGATGTTGATGGGATACCTCCAAATATTTCAATATATCGAGACATTTTTCCTCTTGTGACTTTATCCCTAATCTCAAGAAATACATATTTACCCTTCATATTATATTTAGGAGGCAATTTGACATGAATTGTCCCACAACTCGGTGACATAACTGGTAAATTTGGTGATTGACGTGGAGTTTCTTTATTACTAGAATAGATATTTTCTTTATCCCGTATTCTATTAATTATTCTAGTTTGAGACTTCTTCCTCATACATGATGTCTACATAGAAATAATTTTACTATTCAAAAATTATTTAATTACACAACTTACATCTAAACTAATTTTAGGAAATCCAACCCTTGTAGGGGTAACATTTTGCATATTTTTTGCAATAGGAACCATAATTAATAAATTAAAATAATATTATTAATTTTCCAAATGTGGTAACATCAATAAAAATTATTGTGGTTAAAAAAAATTGATAAATGTTCCTGTAACAATATCAATGTTAAATTATAATTGGTTTTGCATGTTCCTTTTTTTTACATACATTAGGTATATCGAATGACAAAAAAAANAAAAAAAAGATAAGAAAAGTAGGAAGAGTGATTCTAATGATTATTGTGTTAATATATATTAAGTGAAGGTCAAAAGAAATTTATATTGTAATAAAAAATGGAAGAAGAGAATAACATTTTGTTATCAGGGACATATATAATCAAATTGATTGACACATAATATGTTTGGTACTTTGAAAATTTGTGATTACTTTTTTTTTTAAAATGTATGGGGTAGTTAAAATAAATCATCCAAAATAAAAATAGATACAAATGACTAAATTTGATTTGATAAAATGAGTTGGAGACAATAAATCAATTAAATAAATATAAACAGTAGTGTGATAAAAGTTAGACTATAAAATAGTTAGTAGATAATTTGGTAGACCAACCACATAGATATGAGAAACAGAAAATGCCGGGAAAGATGACCGCGTCATTCTTTAATTTAATGAATGTCCAAAAAATACGCGATTCCAATTGTATGTTAAATGTATATTGTCTTTCTTTCTATGATTCAATGAGTGAACAGGAAAGATATAGATGAACTTCTATTTAAATACTTACTAGTTTTTCATTACTATATGATATATATTCTCCATTAACACTTGGATAAAGTTTCATTTTAGATACCCTCTATTATGCTTATTCAAGAATGACCATTTTATAAACAAGTTGGTTTGGTAATGAAATTTTTTTTTATTTACTAAAGCTAGAATTTCATTATTTTTATTATTGTACATTTTATATATATTAGGAAAGTATTTGCTGTTTTGAATTTTTAAGAATCTTTATCCATTGTTATAAATAATATGTAGACAATTTTACAATAACAGAATCTTTATTATTATAAGTGTTTTTGTCCTTCTATTTTTCTACACATACTCATATTTTTCCTTTGCATAACAATTACTTATAATGTCCTCCTTGTTTAAATTGTGATGATATTATATAATATAATATCTATGAATCTTCCAATATAATTGTGTACTAAATTTTATCTAATATACATACATATCTTTTAGATACATTTTTTTAAACTTTATTTTGTGGCGTCTTGATAACAATCATTTATAATGGTTTTTTTTTNTTTTTTTTTAATATATTTTATAATTGTTATCTCCAAAAATACTAGTTTATTGATAATACTCTTATATTGAAGAGAGCAATTAAAAATTTCATTATCTAAAAATCCAATCACAATTACAAAAGCAATTTCTCTCCTTACATATTTTTTTCTATCGTAGTTTATTATTTTATATATGTCTCCACTCGATTAGAGATAATGATATTGTTTAAAAAAAAATAAATCCTTATTACAAATTGAAATTTAATATTTTAATTTGTAACTTTTATTTCCTTTTCTGTTCTAAATTTTATATGATATGTTCATCTCAATGTTATAATTCCGCTTTTTATTATTTATTTACTAATAATAATCACTATATTAAGAGGAAGCTTATATTTCATCTTGACATTTGCTTTTCTTCTTTTTAACTCATAAAAGTTGAGCATGTTTATGTTATTAGTATTAATTTGTTGGTCACAATTCTTCAAAACAATATCATTCAATAATATAAATACTTTGTACATTTATACCCCCTTCAAATGGTAGGATTAATAAATAAATATATGTATATATCTTTTCGAAAAGACAATGTGCTTTTGATATTAATCTTATCTTCTTTACTCTTAAAATTCGTTTGTGAAAAAGTCTTTTTGGAACATTAATATAAATTTATTATAGATGTATGCTTAAAGTTTTAAAATAATACATTTATAATATGACTATATCTCTAAATAAAGATTATAACTTGGGATAAGAAACTTTTGGTATTATAATATAAAAGGCTTTTTTGATTTATCAAAACAATTAACTTCTTTTATAATTTTATACATACACTCATTGATTTTCGTAATTTTTATTTCTCCTTCTTTCATCTATATAATATATTTGTTTATTGTTTGTGGTCCAAATTATATAATCTTTTTAAAACAGACTTATATATATATTTATTGATAACGTTTATAAATATGATTATATTAAAATTTTTATTTTCTTCTTCACATCAACAAATGTTATTATTATTATTATATTCTTAAAAATATACCAATAATTATTAAAACTTTTTGATGTACTTTGTTATTATAATAATTGTATTGACATTTTACTCATATTCATTATTATTTTTATATGACTGGGTCTCTCTTTCTCCTCATTTATAAATGTCATTAATTTAATTAAGATTTCACCTTTCTCTAGAAATATATAATATATATCTAGATTGGTTTGTAAAAACTTTTAATAAAAAGCTTTTGTAGAAGATATCATATATTATTCTTTTTATAAAACTTTAAAAGATATTATAGAATGGGATTTCTAGTTTTTTAAATTAATTTTACACTCCTTGTTATTATATGTAAGGTAATTGAATTTTCTTATGTTTAAAAGGTTTTTAAATTGTAGATATTTTTAAATTATTTAATTTTATTTTAAAACAAATCAAATTTTTTTTTGTTATTTATTTTATTACAAGAGAGAGGATACATAAATCTAGCTAATTGTAGGCAATAAAATATTTTACAGCCAAAGTAGTTTTAATATTTTATATATATATATTATTATGATTATCATTAAATTGGTTCTTATTTAAAAGTTTATTTCATTTATTGTCCATAACATACACATCTCCTCCGGAAGAGCTTAAAGGATAGATAGATATTGTAAGGTTTTTATAACATCATGTTGGATAGTTTTAATATGTTGTTATAACGTTGTATGAGGAAGTATCAAAACTAAATATTTAACAAATACACATGATCATTATTTATTTTCTCTATAAACTATCTATAATACCTACCAACAAAAGTCTTTTTCTTCGAAAAAGTTCAATTTATTTTATCAACCATCATCACTACTAACAATAGTTCACATCTGGCTTTCTCTACAATCATGTACAAGTCGCCATATATGTGCGTATCTATCTATTGTCAAATGAGGTTTCTATAATTAAGTACACTTAATAATATATAGAGTATTTTACCAAAATCACACATGCTTTCTTCAATATATTTTTCTAATAATAAATACATATCATTTTTATTGTAATATATCACATCTTGCGACATTTATATTATGGTAATTTATTATTATATTTAATTGTTAAAAAAATCATATATACATATCTTCTCCTTCGGCCATTTTCTTCAACCATTAAAATTGTATTTTGTATACAATTAACATAGTTTTGTTTAGAATATATATATATATATAATATTATTTTTCAATTCAAACAGTCATTTTCTCCATTCCTTTCTCCTGTTCTATATGTATATCTATCCATCTCGAAAATGATATATTTATTAAAATGAATATATATATATCATTTGATGTAAAATTAATATTTTTTATTATAACTTTTGATTGTTATCACCGTTAAAAATTATATATTCGTTCCAATTTTTTNTTTTTTGCATCTTTCCTTTAACAATTTTTGATAAAGAATATGAGTATGTGTAGAGAAGCTATCTCACGTGTTTTTGATTAATGATAATGTTATAAAAAAAGTATACATATTCAATATAATTTAATTTCTTCATAATCATC
This sequence comes from Parastrongyloides trichosuri, assembly GCA_000941615.1. NCBI lineage: Eukaryota > Metazoa > Nematoda > Chromadorea > Rhabditida > Strongyloididae > Parastrongyloides > Parastrongyloides trichosuri. The sequence goes on along the minus strand of LM523190.1, from coordinate 21,190 downwards.
ATAACAATTGTTTATCATTTAACACCTAATTTGTTTAATAAACTACCTTTTTTTTAATAACGACAAAAAATTATGATTTATATCATTCAAAACGTCAATAAAGTACTTTATTAAATAATATACTATAAAGAGACAAACTTTCTAATTTTAATGTGGTTGCGTATGTTTCATTTTTAACCCAAACACCATTATCTAATATAAAAATGTTCTACACATGCACATATATAGACTCTCTTTTAGGAGCATTTTTTTGGGTTCTTTAACTTTATAAAATTACATCGATCGTGGCAAATTTGAATTACATATGTGTATATCATTGTCATCAAACAATATATATAGGAAGCTTTTTTATAATTTTTTTCCTCAATAATTCATCATATCAACAATAGAAAGAAAAGTATAATTATTTTTTTATATTTAAATTGATTGATAAAAATATACATTTTTCTTTTTCAATATCATTAATATTAAATATAATTAATATAATTTATCTTAATCATCATTATATTTATAATGCAACGTTAACTTTTCATCTTTTATAAAACATTTTATTTATGTAAATAATTTTAATTCGATATATCTTCTTAATGTTAGCTAAAATATTTTTATTTATTATAGAAATTTTGTAAGATAAGAAATATATATATATATAAAATATTTATTAATGTAAATGCTGTTATGAGTTTAACTGCACTCTCTTCTATGTCAGAAAGTATAGCTCCAACAACATCTAATAATCAAAGATTTCATGAGACTATACAGGAATCACCGTTATTTAAACGAATGTATCAAAGTACAGAGGAAGATCATGTAAGTATAAATATTAATTAGTCATTTTACAAAATTTTTTTTTTCTTACTTCTAGTCACATACATTAGATGAAACTATTATTGTGGAGAATGACATATCTACAGATGAGGAACAAAATAATGTTAAAGAATATACATTTACACCAAAACGTAACAATACAATAGAATCAGGAAGTACCACTAATCAAAATCTAGTTATTTCATCTTTAGCTGATGAATTAACATCTTCATCTACTTCCTCAATATATGAACCAATATCAGATGTACAAATGACTTCTTCTATTATCAATCCAATGACTACTTCTTATTATGAAAATGTACAACCACATAAACTTTTTAATAATGCATCAACATTTTTAACACCATCAAAATATTATGGTAAATCTTGTCATGTTGAGGATAATGATGAACATGTTTATGCTAATTTATCTGAGATTACACAAATTGATAGAGCTCCAGACCCACCTATGCCAGAGGATGAAGATGTACCAATAAGAATACTTCCTACAGGTTGGAGAGAATATAAGACTCCCGGTGGAAGGTAAGAGATTAAAAATTTACAAACATATTTTAAAATTTTTTATATATAAGTATATTTTAATCACACCCAACCTACTTAAATAGAGTTTGAATTGGTTGGTGATAATATATATATATACATATATATATATATATANAAAAAAACTCTTTTTTGTCATACCTCATTAACGGCTTATTTTAACAGATCATACTTTTATCATCCGGTGATGCAAGTTTGTCAATGGAAACCGCCTCGTACAGTTGCCTCTCCCTTTACAACATTCAATAATTTTCAACAAAAAAATAATCAACCTTCTACTTCTTCAACAATGCTAACTTCAACTATCGTTAATAACAGTGAAACATCACATTGTAATATTGATAATAATATTATGTCCAGTTCCACCCCTAATAATATGGAAAGAAATAATATTATCAATAATGGTACAGAATATATTGTTAATAAAAAAAGTATTATTATAGAACATCCGGAGTTATCGGAGTCTGGTGAATATTTTTCACATCCTACCTCCGACCAAAAGTGTTATTTTGGTTCTGATAACAATACTTTTGATTCTAGAAAAATTTCATCTGAAGTTTGTGGTTATATTAATCATAATCCTACTATACATGAGGTGGGTTTTATTATATATTTTTTTTATTTTTATTTTGATAAGCTACTTTCACTAGTATGATGACGATATTATATTTTTTTTTTACAAAATTATACTAATAATCGTTTATAACATTTTTTTTTNTTTTTTTTTGAATTAATTTATATATATTTCAATATCAACAAAATATTTATAGGTTGGTGAAATGATAAATAGTAGTGATTCAGGAATTGTAAGTGGAGGACAAACTTCAATATCATATAATAATTCAATTAAAAATACCAATAGTATAGAAACGGGCACAATAACGAAGGGAGGACGTCAATATAACATTCCAGAAATGATTTCCAAAGACGGGCATGTACGGCAAACATTGGAGAAGTTAAAAAGTATAGACTTTTCAAATCCGCCAATATTAGATTCTATTACATTACCATCTCCTACCCTTCACGTATCACAATCAACATCAACAAAGAAAGGATCAATAGAGAAGTGTAAAATTATTGATATAAATTCTAAGACTCGTAAAAAAGAATGGTTGAGAAATTTTATGGTATTATCAAAGAATCATTTATTATTTTACAAAGATGAGAAAAGCGCTGAAAAACATGGTAAACATTATGAAGCACCGTTGGGTGTGTGTGATCTTAAGAATGCGCATATAATATTTATTGATAAAAGAAAAAAACCTTTAATAGAGATAAAAACAACCGATTCAGAGGGTATATGTATTGAATATCAGATAGAAGGTATAGATAGGAATGATACACTTAATTGGTATTCAATATTAAAAAATTGTACTACATCCCTACCCTCACCAGATGGTTATCAATCACCTAGTTGTGATGTAACGGGAATGTTAAGTAATCCTTTACAAAGAAATTCATCATTTATTGCTAGTAGAAATGTTCCCTTAATTAATCAACAACAACAACAAACATCAATTATGTCTAAGAGTACTTATTCATCGTCAAAAAGTATGAAGAAAGGAAAAAGTATGGGTAAAGGTGATACAATGATATCATCAATGATCGAGAATATTCCATGTGTTGATACTATAAATGGTGAACCAGTACCAACAAAAGAGTCAATAATTGAAAGATTGTTAAGATTCTTTAGATCTAGACCATCAATAGAATCGTTACGTGATCGTGGTATTTATAGGCCAGAACCAGTTTTTGGTAGTACACTAGAGATAATATGTAAGCAGGAACAAAGTATTGTACCAAAATTTTTGACAGTAATAACAAAGATAATTGAAGAGAAAGGTCTTGAGACAGATGGTTTATATAGAGTTTCAGGTAATCTATCAACAATACAAAAGATAAGATGTAAAGTAGATCAATATAACTATGATGATATTAAGAATGAAGAGGATGTACATGTTTTGACTGGTACTTTGAAGTTATTCTTTAGAGAGTTATCAGAACCACTATTTCCAATTAATATGAATAAAGATTTTGTCAACTCAATTCAGACATCACAACAGGATACACGTTTTACAAAGATAGATGATCTTTTAAATAAATTACCACTTGTAAATAAGAATACATTAATTCATCTTTTAAGACATCTTCAAAAAGTATCTAATTATTCAAGTAAAAATAGAATGCAAATTCACAATTTAGCTATTGTATTTGGACCAACATTGTTTGGTTGTGATGATAGGCCTATTATAAATAAAGGAAAAAATACCAAAGATACAAAAAATAGTAGCAGTAGTAAAAAGAAGATTCATAAAAAAGAGATATCTCCACCAGTGATACAACCTAATCAAAATTTGGCATTTAAAATGATTATGTATGGGCAGGTTCTTGAGTTTGTATTAACTAAACTTGATAAATTTGCTATTTTTAAAGATTATTCAACTTCTGGTTAATGATAATGAAAATGGGAAAACATGATTATTACAACTTTTTAATTACTTTATATAAAAAAAAGTGGAAAAAAAAGAAATTAATTACTATTATTGAAGATCAGCTTGTACATAATATTGATATTTTTATATTTATTTACTAACAAAAAATTTTTCAAACAAATCATCGGTAGTTCTTTTTTTTTTAAATATTTTTTGATACAAACTGTAATTATTATAAAAAAAAGGGTTTTTGTATTAACATATTTTTTTGATCTAATAATAATTTTTCTGATTATATTTTTCTTCTTTGTTTATATCAATGGTTTATAGATCCATTCTTTGTATTATTATTAATAATTATGAAGGAATACAAATTTTATAGAAAATATTATGAAACGTAAACAATTTGAATGGTACTTAAGTTCATTGTCATCATTTAAAAATCCAAAGATTGAACTTGAACAGTATTGTACCTCCTCTGAATTGTGCACAGATATTATAATGACGATAGAAGATTTAATAGGATTTGAAAATAAAAAAGTTGCTGACCTTGGTTGTGGTCCAGGTATTTTATTATTAGGTGCAGGAGCTTTTGAACCTTCGTCATGTGTGGGATTTGATATAGATGAGGATGCATTAAAGATATGTAGAGAAAATATTGATGAAGCAGATCTGGATGTTGATATTGAATTGATTAAATGTGATTTAATTAATGAGGGAATAGATAAAAAATATGAGAATGCTTTTGATTTGATTTTGACAAATCCACCATTTGGAACTAAGAATAATGCTGGAATTGATATAAAATTTATTGATATAGGGATTAAGATGTTAAAGAATGGAGGAAGTTTATTTTCTTTACATAAGAGTAGTACAAGGAATTATATTATAAAATATGGTAATAATATTAAAGGAATCAAATGTGAAGGCATTGCTCAATTAAAATGGAATCTAGATAAAACTTATAAATTTCACAAACAAAAAACAAAGGACATAGATGTTGACTTAATTAGATTTTTGAAAGAATAATTTTCAACGGATTATTTTTTATTATTAAATAATAGGTATTATCATAAGATTAACCTTATATTTATTTTAATCTCCTAATTATTATTTTTAACTAGAGGAACATAATAATATAGCATTTTGTTGATTGTTTAAAATAAAATTATGAATTGTTTTATTATTATTCTTTTATTAAAATTATTAATAATTGCTACATTTTGTCAAGATGAAATAATGACAACAACAACTGTACAGTTAATAAAAAATGGAAATCCAAATTTACCTTACTTTTATGGAATGTATGAAATGAATGGGACATCATATAATATTCCAATAATTGAGGCAGTTCAAATAATACCATTAGATAAGAAATAATTTTAAAAAAATTCTTTTTATTTTAATTTGTATTAAAAATATTTTTAAAGAAATAAAAATTCTATACAATTTATTCTTATACAAAAAAAATTGATTATTGTCTTTCAAATCTCTCAGCGGAGAATCTTTGTCTAGCAGAATTGAGTATACCTCGTGGAGTTGAATGATGGTTTGGTGTAAATACAACACCAGGTATTATGGAACGATTTCTTTGATTATCCTCTACTTTTGTTCTATTTGGGTATGATCCACGATATATTTTAATTGATAAATATGCAATATAACAAACAGCCATAGTAGTTATTGTTCCTAATAATATTAACGTTGTGTAGAAGACTTTCTCCTTCCAAGACATTTTTTCTTTATGATCTACAACATTAGCAGATAACTTTGATATGTCATATGTCTTAACTCTATCAAGATGCGATCTATCAAAATTTGGTAATTTACTCATTAATTCTTCTATTGGTTTATTTTGCTAAAATAAATAATTTAAATCATAATTTTAAATATAGAAATAAAACTTACAGACTCAAAGGCTCTAACTAAATCAGAACTATGTTCTTTAAAATGATTTTGAAGATCAAGAGGTAATTCCGTAAAATTTGGTACACCACCAGAGACTATAGTTTCCATTACGCTTTTAGAAATCTTAGTAATATTATATCCTTTTGGTAAAAGTTTATACATTTTTTTAGCAAAAGGAGATTTAAATAAATAATTATTGTCCTCTTCTTCAAGTTTTTCATCAAAGTCTATTGGTAATCGGTTAAGGTAATAATTTCTTATAAGATCTGTTCCTTCTTCATCTATGAAGGATAACTGTTCTCCACCAATAAATCTATTTATAATTGATGATGGTAATGATTTAAATGGTGGTATTATTGCAGCAGCTTGTTCTTCACTATACGTTTTATTATTCAACATCCTAATTGCATCAAGGATTCTATTAAAGTTTTTCTTTACCAGATCAGTCATTACATCTTTGTCAACTCCAGGTATAGTACCACCATTTAATAAATGTTCGAGTACATTGGGTGGTAAAGAAGATATATTAAAGTTACTCTTTCCTGTTGCAACACCTTCTTCAACTGAATGAACAACCATTTTAGGTATTGAGTGAACTAAACTTTCAATATCTGAAGGCATAGCATCACCAGCAGCCATTCTTGTTATTGGATTAACAAATTCTTCTATAGCAGAATTTAATTGATTTGTATTTTTATTACCACTTCCAATAATACTTCTAAAAATATTTTCTTTAGCTGTCTTCTCCTTCAATCCAGGTAAAACTCTTGATAAAGCTCCTAAAACTGGAATACTTTGCATACTTTGAGATATCATTGGTAAACCAGCAGATCCTTGAGGAATTAAATTACCTAACATACCAGCACCAACAGCAGCATGTGGTGAATTCAATTGAGCAATAGATCTTGTAATTGTTTCATTTGCTTTTGTAAAATGTACCTCCTTCAATCCTTTACCACTATATTTTTCTGGAAATACACATTTAGCTTCTTGAGATTTGATTGGAGCTGTTCTGATAGAGAATGTTGATATCCAATGCATAAACCATTCCATAGATTGTTCACAGTGTAAAGGATTTTCTGTCAACAAAATATTAGCAACTTTAGTTTCAAAAGAACCAGGTTCAATAACTGTAATACGATTCTTTGACAAGTCTAAATAATCTAATTTTTTTAATTTATGGAATAATTTCTTTGGTAACTTAAAAAGATCATTGGATGATAAATCTAAAGCATTTAATTCTTGAACATCCTTAAATGTTTTTTCACTCAACTCAGTGATAGAATTTCTTCTCAAATTCAATTTCTTAAGCTTTTTAATACCAATTAATGTTGTATCTGGAAATTGAGTTAACATATTATCACCAAGACCAAGAACTGTTAAATTGTTTAAACCAATAAATGATTCCTTCTCAACATTATTTATTTTATTCCCATCCAAATACAACGATTGAAGACCTGGACATCCCTTAAAGTTTGCTTTCTTAATACCTGTTACAGCATTTTTCTCCATCTTAATTGTCAAAACAGTAGGGAAACCATAAAATTCAGGAATTTTTTCTATTTTATTTTCACTAACATCAAGGTATTCCAATTTATCAAATCCTTTCAAATTGGTAATCGTTTTTGATGTTAAAGCATTAGATTGAAGAAAAAGTTTTTTTATCTTGTTGTGAGTACCAAATGCCGTTGACGAAATATTTCTTATCTTATTATTGATTAACCTTACTTCAAGAAGATTCTTACAACCTTTAAATTCATCCTTTTTAATGTTATCAAGTTTGTTTCCCGATAAATCAAGGTACTCCAGTGAGGTCATATTCCTTGTGAAAAGAGATGATGTATTAGAAATTTTGTTTCCACGTAAGTCAAGAAGATTAATGGATTTAGAGATGTCATTGAAAGCATGGGATGATAAATTTGATAATAAATTATTTCTAAATCGTAATGACTGGATATGTTTAAATCCAGTGAATGAATTTGCCTCCAAATTTGATATCTATAACAAAAAAAANAAAAAAAAGAATGACAATAAAAGAATTGATGATATTATAAAAACCTACAGAGTTATTTGATAAATTCAATGATATAAGCTTTGGAAGGACGCCTAAGTTGGGAAATCTTTTAAATTGATTATTAGCCAATGATAATTCCTTTAATTCGGTTGAGAGAAGAGTAAATGCGCCAAAACCAACATCTTCCAAATTACAATGAGACAATTCAAGAGCTCTTATCCTTCCAGATGGTAATGGCGGTAAAATTTTTGGAATGTTACAATTTTCTATTCTTAACACATGAATATAGTTGTTTTTCAAACGTGTTATAACTTCACGTGGATCAGCTCCAGGACATTCAATTCTACTTCCAACAGCATTGTAGGAACATTTACATAGATCATCAAGATGGTTTGGACATTCCACATATCCATTATCAGTGGTTAATATTAGTTGATTGATAGAAGAAAGAAGAATTAGTATAAATAATGTTTTGAAATACATCATGAAAAGCTTTTTAACAACAATTCATATGATGTCTAAATTTGAAATAATTTTTGTTACTCTTATATAGTTCCTTTTAAAATGATGATATTTTTTAACTCTATTTGTCATCTAAAAAGATCAATATGTTTGATTCAGTGAAAAAGCCATATTATATATAAAATCTTTAATGACAAAAATTTTAAAATTAAAAAAAAAAGAATAAAAATAAATGTAAAGATAATTAAAATATATGAATCCTTTTGGTTTCATCCACTAATATAACACCTTGTTTTGTGAAAAACTTAATAGCTTCATGAACATTTTCTATTACAATACCTTTGGCTAAAGCCCTACTGATAACATCACTTACAGGTACACCAATATCAACTTTATAAGAATCTTTTAAATCTCTTATCAAAGCAAAAACATTATCATATACATGATCATAACTATTAAAATCTTTCTCATCTTCTTGAAATAATGATGAATTTGATAATTCCATCAATCTTATAGCTTCTTCTACATCCTCCGTAGAAACTTCATCAGCCAACCTTATTCTTGCTAATGCTGTTGACATCCTTATTAAAGCAAGTAACATTCTTGGTGAGGTATATATGGAATTTTTATCATTTCTTGATTTATTACGTAAATCAATGTAAAAATCTATTATTCCTTTTTTGATTGAATCTTTAATTGTTGGCTGTTTTTTTTTACATACTTTTATATATTTTCTTATAAATGTTATTGGTAACCTATCACTATACTCACATTCTGGTTCCTTTTCATTCATATGGACATAAGTAATATGTTCTGCTATCCTTTTATCATTCTCTCTCGATGGTTTATCTTTTATTAACCATATAATGTCAAATCTCGATAATAATGCAGCTGGGAGATTTATATTTTTTTCAATGTTTAATGATGGATTAAATTTTCCTGATAGTGGATTTGCTGCAGCAATTACGGATGTTCTAGCATTCAATGTTGCTATTATTCCTCCTTTAGCTATTGATATTGTTTGTTGTTCCATTACTTCATGGATTGCAGCACGATCTCCATCAAGCATTTTATCAAATTCATCAATACAACATATTCCTCCATCAGCCATTACAAGTGCTCCACCTTCTAATACTAATTCATTTGTTGTTTTATCATTTACAATTGCTGCAGTTAATCCAACTCCCGTTGAACCACGACCAGTGGTATAAACTGATCGAAAAGAAAGACGATTAACAAAAGAAAGAAGTTGTGATTTAGCAACACCTGGATCACCCATCAAAATAATATTTATATTTCCTCTGATTTTCATTCCTTTCTTATTTTTATCAACACCACCAACAAGAGCTAATAATAATGTTTTTTTTATATCTATATGACCATATATTTCTGGTGCAATTGATTTGGCTAAACATTCATAAATATCTGGTCTAGAAGCAATAACATATTCTTCTCCAAAAAATCGGAAACATTCTTCTTCTGATAGTGAATCAAATAGGATTTGCTCAACATTTGTAGCATATATATATGAATTTGCTTCTATACTTTTTGAATGATAACGTTCAAGTGTATTTTTAATTCCTGGCAAAAATATTCCACTTACTTTAATAGCTTCACCAGGTGTAATGTTGGAACATTTTTCACCAATCAAATATACATCAATACATCGTGGAATACTTCCCATAGGTACTTGATTAGAAGTTTCTTGAAGTTTAATTTCTTGATATTTCATAAATTTACTTCCTCTTGTTTGCATTAATAATCTACCACAATATTTGGATTCTTGACATTCTCTGGTAGGACATTCAATTACAGGACGGAAGGAAGAATTTTTAACAACTTGATATGTTTCTCCACCACATAAATCACATATAAATGTTGTTACAGAAGCTAATGGTCGTATTTCTGAAGAATGAATTACCATACCAACAACTGTAACTAATTTTCCAACATATTCAGCTCTAACATTGCGTATAGGTATAATTACGTCTGTAGATAGACTTTTAATGACTAATTCATACCTTCGTAATAATTCTTTTGGAAATTTTATTTTTTTATCCATTAAAGGTGGATTATATTTAAATAAAGTACAATTATACTTTTGTTCCTTCATTCTTTGTACTATAAAAGCATCTAATGCATCAGCAACATAGGGTAATTCATCACCTTTTTTCTCATTGATAATTTCATCGATAACGTCATACGTTATTGCCTGATATCGAACAGCATTATTAATAAAATTTTTAACTAACTCAGGATGATTTATATTTAAATGGTCTAATGACAAATAAAATACATTATATTCCCTGGTCATACATTTTTTAATTTGTTCCAAATAAACGTAAACTTTTGTCTTTTCATTCCTCCACTCATAAAAATTATAAAAAAAATCCTTTAAAGTATTTTTTATTCCATTTATGTCAATTAGTGACATTATAGATCTAAAAAATTATATTAATTTTATTACTAAAGGCAGGAAAAAAAANAAAAAAAAGGAGAAGGAGAATGATATATCAATGAAAAGTAATAGAATAAGTGTTCCCTCATTACACATTTTTTATCAAATAGTTATAAACTATCTCAAAAGTACGTTTGTAAAATGAGAATGAATGAGGCATTGGGATACCTCTTTTTAATATCAATTATTCACAGGAAAAAAGTTATGGATTTTGAACTTTGAATTTAAGTATAATTATAATATAAAAAGTTCAAAATTTATTTTGACAAACTTTTTACGAGTAAAAAATATTTTTACTTATTCGTTCTTTTTATCAGTTCTTCCTATACCACGTTCCTTCTTTGATCTCACGTATGTTACCCAAAAATACAAATTTGGAGATAACCAACGTATAAAGATGGCTAACCGATGTAATAATGGAGCTAAAATTATTTCACTTTTTCTATTAACTAAAGCATTATATATATAATTAGCAGAATCTTCTGGAGAATAACCTTTCTTTTGATTTTCATCCTCCGTTTTGACGGGTTCACCTTCAGTATTAACCGCACGACTTCCAAAACCTGTATTCATATAACCAGCAGAAACAACAAGAATTTGTAAATTTGGTCTTTCTTCTCCTCTCATTGAATCAAAGAATGCTTGAATTGCATGTTTACTGGCGGAGTATGCTGATCTGTATGGAATAGCAATTTTTCCCTGAAGACTACTAATAACAACAATAGCCCCATCATCAGGAATATAATCGATTAATGTTTTTGTTACTGCAACATGACCAAAGAAATTAATCTCCATTATATCTCTTTGCACTTTCATAGAAGTATCACGACATGATCCACGATTTGATAAACCAGCATTATTAATAAGAACATCAATTTTATCTCCTGTAATACTTTTTTTAATCAAATCTTTGATTGAATCATCTTTAGCATCAGTTAAATCTAAATAAGCATAATCAGGTGTATGTTTATTTCCCCAATTGTATTTTTCATTACATTTAACAAGTTCATCACATAATGATTTTAGTTTATCTATTGATCTTGCTGTAACAATAACTTTTGCTCCTTCCTTATAAAATTTAAAAGCAAGAGCTCTTCCCAAACCTGTACTTCCGCCTGTGATAAGAACAGTTTTATCACGTACATTCAATTTAGATTGATGGTGAGGACCAGGAATTGAGTAAGAAATTATTTTAGTTATTCCATATATACCTGCTGATATAGCTAACCATGTATACAGAGGATTATTTTGTATGTATGCTTGTATTTGATCCATCTAAAAAAAAACAAAAAGATATTATTAAAATAAATATTTTGTGGTAAATAAAATAATAAAAAATATAAATTATTTTTATTTATAATGATATTTTTGTGCGCTCTAAAACGCATAAATATATATACTAAAGGTTATCAGTAAAGTAATCTATAACAATAATTAAGAGAGAATAGTGGAAACGCATGTACATATAGATAACATTAGAAAGATGTATCTTTTTATTGGAAAAAAAAAGTGTAGTTATACAGGACATATGTTGTGCATGAAAGTGTATATAAAAATTTCTATATAAACAATCTACCAAAATTTTTTATTTCTTATAAAAACTTAACAATTGATACAATAATAAAATATATTAAAAAAATATCTATTGATTTGTAGTTTTCTCTCCCAAAGTTGGTTTTGGATGACCAAATAATAAGGAATGTATGACTGTTTCAGAGAGTTCTTCAACAAGTTTTGGTTGATAAACTCCAACAACATTGGATACACTTTTTCCTTCAATTATTTTTATTTCTTCCAATCTTTGATGTATGGCCTTCTCTTCATTCTCAAGATCAGAGAGTTCCTTCTCAATATTAGCTATTTTTTGATTCCTATCTTCCATTAACTGTTTATGTAAATAATCTAATTTTTTTTCCTTTTCCTTTTCAAGTCTAATTTTTAATTGATGCTCAGACCATGCTTTTCTAGTTTTTACATGTTCAGGTTGTTTAGGTATGTGATAAGCAATTTTTAATTCTTTAATTACATCCTCAAAAGCTTCCTCATCTTGTTCTCGAAGAATACGTAATAATTTTCTTCTATGATTAATCATTAAAAATAATCTATGTGTCAACCATGTTGGTTTTTTAGGATTCTTCTCCAATAATTGATCTACAAGAGCTGTCCAATGCCTAATTACCGCAGTTGCCCAGGCAATTTTTGATGGAAGAGATGATTCATCTAATTTATGTTTATTAACAGAATCCATCATTGTCCTTTTCCATGCATTAGTCATATCTCTTCTTTCACCATACTCAATGCTAAATATTTTTTTAACAGCTTCAGGTGCATTTGTCAATTCATCAATATTTCTATATTCATATCTTGGTTGTGAAGTGTCAATTGATGGTAAACCATAATCCTCTTTATTTCCAATTAAATTATCAGAACCTTTCATCATTAATTCTCTTTCGCTTCCTATCTTCTCTGTCCATAAAAGTTGTAAAGCATCCAAATAATGACTATCTATAAATTTTTTATTGAATTAGTTGTTTTTTTTTAAATTAATTATACCTAATGGTAAAGCTGCAGCTTTCTTTTCATAATATTCTGGGTCTTGTTGCTCTGGATCAGTTACTTTTTTATGTTTATTATAAAAAGGTATACGTGCGCGCCCTTTACTAACAATTGATGTTGTGTGAATAGAAGCAATCGATGAAATATTCCATGTTGATAAAATAACATTTCTCAAAAATAAGCCTCTACAAGCCATCATTAATTGAAATATATTTATAAATCTTTCAATTCTCTTTGGTAAAAGGTAAACTTTTCGTGTTAAGAAATTAATAAAAAAAATATTTTTTTTTAAATACATTTATATGAATCATAAAATAATAGAGTAATTTTTTTACCAAATATTTAGAAAATTACTGATTAATTATAAGTTTAAAAATTTCTTCATTGATCATTAACACTAAATTTTGGCATGTAATCTCTGGCCATAAGACATGCAAAAACAGTCATAACCATTTTAGATTTAACTTCTACAATATCTTCTGGTAATGCATAAATTTTGGCTCCTATTTTTCTTCCAGATGAAATAGCATATTTAGCATTAGCTATCTTGGCGGCATCATCACCATCTTTAACTAGATCATAATTTATTGTACCTGGAGCAATAGCATCAATCAAATCAATGACAACAACTCCATTTGAAATGGAGCTATCTTGGAAACTTTTTATTGAAGAAGTTTTTCCAGAAGAAGTCAATTTTTGATTAACCCAAGCAATAATTTCTTTATCACAAACAAGTGTACCATCATTTTTATTTGTACATTGTGAAAGAATTGTTAAAGTATATGCTCTCATCAATTGCCATACCAATGCAAGTGTCAATGTACGATTACCATCGTATAAATCTTTTCCTTGTATTCCAACTAAGGAAAAACGTAATTGAAGTCCTAATTGTACAGCATAATTACAATTAGAAATTTTATCCATAAACATTTGTAATTTACGAAATGTTGTTACAACATTCTTCCAATTAACAATACCAGGCTTAATTACATCATATAATTGGAAGATAATTAATCCATCCTGAAGATCACCATACAACCAATTAACACAAGGTTTAACACCCATACTATTCATCCAATTTCTGTATGTTTTCTCCTCTCTTGTCTCACCATCAACATCATTAAATTGTTCAATCTCTTCAGCATCTAACTCTGGAAGATTTGGATATTTGTTAAAAAGATTAGCTACAAAAGCTAAATTTAAATTATAAACACCATTACAAACATCTGTTGGTGTAACAAATTCACGACAATTTATCTTGTCAGCTTGTTGAAGCATTGCTGTAGCTCTTTGCATATCACCAGATAACTTAAGTGGAGTAAGATTAACATTTGATCCAGGTGGAGCAACTTGATTGATTAGATGGGTATAAATTTCTGAATCAGAGACATCAGTTGTAAAATTTTTAAGTTGTCTATTGCAACCAGCCTTATTTAAATGATAATTTACCCAACGCATAAGGATATCTTCCTTTGATAATTTCCTTAAGTCATCAATATTTTCATCTTTTGATAACAATCTAAATAATCCTGGTACATGAACAAGATCAATTTGATTAAATAGACCTATACGAATAATTTGCCAAAGTAAACCCAATACAAGATGTTGTCTTCCCTTGCTAAGATCATCAGCATCAATATTAACAATATTACATCCAATAGCTTGAGCTGACATAAGTGATAGCGTAAGATTTTCAAGCTTTGAATATGTATTCAGATTTTTTTTATTGATAACACGCTCATCAATAGTTTCAGGAACAGCGAGATTAATTAATTTACAAATAATTAATCCATCATCAAGTTTTTGATACAATTCATGATTATCAGCATTAACAGGTAAATGTTTCATAAGATCAGGATCCTCAAAAAGATGACTATTAATCCAATTTGAAAAAGCAACTTCTTCCTCCACTCTAATTGTATGAACAATCTCATCAGCCCCATGAACAGCTAAGCCTTGTACTTTATATGATCCTTGAGCTGAATTAATACCAACCTTCCATGATGTAGCAAGTGAATTTTTTTTATTAATTAAATTTGAATAAATATTACAAAAATCAGCAAAGCTTATTGAATCATTCCCATTACCTTTATCAATTATTTCTCTTAACTGATATCCTGGTAAATCAATACCAAGAAGTTTGAGTGCATCTTTTATTTCATCATATAAAATACTGCCACCACCTTCTTGAGAAATCTGAAAATTATATTATCATAATGGAAAATTGTTAAAACTTACTGATGGAAACTTTTCTGATAATTCACTAATTTGTTCTTTATTTAACATAGTTGAGAAGGTAGAAAAAAAAAGAATGTTTTCTCTATGCCAAAATTTTGATGAAAAAAATATGACAGTTCTTTTTTATTTAATATATTTGGAACATTAACTCAATGATACGTTTCTTGCAGCGAACTGTTATTTTATGGGACTTTTAAAGGTTTATTATTTCCTTTTATTGATGATGATGCAGTTAATTGTTTATTTATTTGTTCATAATATGCTAAATTATTATCAGTCGTCAGTTTGGTGTAAAGGCGTTTTAATACAAAATTACCACAAAATTAAATTAAAAAATTACTATTATTTATAAATATTTGTCCTTCATTCTTAAGTATATAAGGTTATCATTTATTATCTTATCAGAAATTGACACACACACACGTTTGTTCGTTTATAATACAGAATGATATAAAAGCATTGCATCTATGTATTTTCAACCATTATTTTTTCGCGGCTGTTTACAAAGAGCAATGATTTCTTCGCCGCGACTTTGTTGAATATATTTATATACTTTGTTTGGTAGTTTTATTCGTTACTGATTTTTTTATAAACTATATTGAAAGCTTTTTAATTATTTTTATTGATTATAACATGTATAAAATAATACGTCTAGTTAGCTTTTTCTTTTTATTAATATGGTCACTCTTCATATTATGAAATTTAAGTCATTTAATCCATATATTCATTCATTATTGACAACATCAATATTTTTAGTTAATGATAAGACAGTAATTAAACTTAAACACTATATTTTTATTTTAATAAAAAGATTTTTTTATTGGGTAAAAAATAGAACCGTTCTCTTTTAAAAATAAATTATTGATCATTTTTCCATCATTTCCCTTGATAATAGGATGTTAAAATTTATTATGAAAACAATTTATAACAAAAAAAATTGTTGTTCTAAAATCAAATATATAATACATCTCTTCTATTCAATTCTCTTATGTAACATATCGTTATAAGAGTGATAAGAAATTATCTTTACTCCAACACACTATATAATTTTTTTCTTAAAAACACTAAAAATGTTTGAATTTCTTAATAGATTATTTGGAAAAACTACAATGCATAATCACGCAGTTGCCGTCCTCAAAGGAGAAGCTGTCTCCGGTATTGTACATTTCTATCAAAAGGATGGCAATGGACCAACAACAATTGAAGGTGAAATAAAAGGATTAACGGAAGGTTTACATGGTTTTCATATCCATCAATATGGGGACTCAACCAATGGTTGTATATCTGCTGGACCACATTTTAATCCATTCAATAAGACTCATGGTGGACCAACTGATGAAGTTAGACATGTGGGTGATTTAGGAAATATTTCAGCTGATAATTCTGGCATTGCTAAAATAAAAATGACTGATAATCTTATTACATTGAATGGTGAACTCTCTATTGTTGGTATGTTTATATATTTTTTTTAATAATTATTTTTTTTNTTTTTTTTCTTAAGGACGTTCTCTTGTTGTTCATGCTGGAGTTGATGATTTAGGAAAAGGAGAAGGAGACAAGAAGGATGAATCACTTAAAACAGGAAACGCTGGAGCTAGAGCTGCTTGTGGTGTTATTGGTCTTGCTGCTAATATTTGAATATGACAAAATTTATATTAATTTTTGTTTATTGAATGTGTCCTGTTAAATTTCTTTTTATAAATTTTTATACACATTTACATAACTATTTTTAGACTGAGATTATTATTCAAATTAGTTATAATAATTTTGTTTAATAAAAAGATTATTTAATTAGAAAATAAATATTTCGATTTTTCTTATTTACAAGCGGAAAGATGGGTGCCAGATGTACAAGTGTTGTGGCAGTAATAATTGCCTTGATATTTATAATTATATCAACAGCTTTATTCTTCATTGGATTCACAGATTTCAAGCCTGAAAATATTAAAGATATTGGAGACCTTAAAACAGTTGTTGGTTAGTTAAAAATATAACATATTTATATCTTTTATTCTTTATAGATGCAAAACCAGAGCTAAGAAAATTACCAATTATTGACGTTGAGAAATTTTTGGATGACAACAAGAAAAATAACTTTAAGATACAATATCCCAATAAAACACTGATCACTAAGGGTTCAATATATACTTATCCACAATGTCAATACCTTGAGTTAAGTATGAGTGAATTAAAGGATGAAGAAAAATTAAAAGGCCTTAAACCAAATTTAGATGAAAAGAATAAAATTCAAATTATGCTACAGAAGAAGCCTGGTGATGGAGATTTATTTGATTTTTGTGCAGACAATTCAAAACTGACCATGATAAAATTTGGATTTATGGGAGCTTTTGCAGTATCAATAGTTATGCTTTTGGTCGTATCATTATTAACTTTAGCAGTTATTTTCGGATGTTGTGCTAAATTTAATCTTCCAATGGTTATTGTAATTATCGCCTTTATTGCTTTCTTTTCTGCTGGCGGTGGTTTGGGAGCCTTCGTTTACGGAACAGTTAATTACTATGGTAAATATTATATTTTTAACATAATTAAGAGTTAAATATTTTTAGTTCTAAGAGGACTTGAAAGTAAGGAGATTGCTAAAGAATATGGCTTCCCTGAACAAGGAAATAACTTATTCTATCTTGGTGGTTGCATAGCTGCTCTTTCATCAACATTAGTGTTCGCTATTCTTATGACAATTTCATGTAGTCAACGTAGAAGAGAAATTATCGATGATGCAAGTGTCGGTGGTCGACCTCCTCGAAGATAGAAAGTAAATATATTTTTATAAAAATTCCATTATTTATGCAAAATTAAACAGATTGGTCTTTTAATTTTGAAATAATTAATAAAATTTTTCCGTATTATTTTCAAGGCTTTTATGTTAATTTGTAGCATCTTTTTATCAGTAAATTAGTTTGTATAATATTTATAACCAAAATAATATAATAATAATAATAAAAAAAATTAATTTTACTGTACAATAATTATTTATTTTTAAAAAATAATAATTCTATTACTAAATAAAAAATTACAAATATATATACTATTTAATCTTCACCACTAATTTTTGAATCTTTTTCTGGGACTGCCCATAGTCCTGACTTGATGCAACGCTCCAAATGATATGAAAATACATCTTCTGGCATCTTTGAAGCAACTTTCACTAATTCATCTTTATCACGTTTAATAAAGCAATCAGCTAACTCTTTTGGCATTGAATTGATCACTTCAACCGGATCCAAACCTCCTGGTGACTCAGCAATTCTTTTTTCTCTAGCTTCTCTATCAGCTTCCTCATTTTTTTCAATAGCTCTTTTTTTTATACGATCCTCCATATCATTTATATTTTCATAATAAACTTGTTTGACCTCAGGTATGGCACGTCTTCTCTTTGCAAATACCTCTCTAATAACACGCGGATCGCTTGGTTTCTCATTTAAAAATTGTCCAGCTTCAAGAGCATATTGGATAATTACACATTTTTCAATGCAATTTCTCATCTTTGTAAATTCTTCCACACGTGCATAATTTAATGCTTCTAATGTAAGCCATGATGTTGTATCTTCATCAACCAAAAAGTCATGATCAATAAGGAATTTTTCAAGTGGATAATCTCCCACAACTTCCTCAAGTTTCTTTAATTCAACTTCATATTTATTAAAAAAAGACATCATTTCTTCTCCTGTTTGGTCCTTTTTTGTCACAACAATTTTTTTATTTGAAGCTTTATTGATTCTTGAGGCATTTGTTGTAACTTTTCCAATCGTATCAACATTCCATGCTTCCATCTTGGCATTTTTTGCCAACTCTTCTTCCTTCTTTTTATATTCTTCTTCCTGCTTCTTAATTTCTTCGGACTTCTTCACGTACTCTTCATTATTTTTAACTCCAAGACTTTTAAACTCATCCTCTAATTCTTTTTTTTGTTTTTCTAATTCAGCTTTCTTCTTTTTTATCATCATTTCTTCCTCCTTCTTTTGAGCCATCTTCTCTAGTCTTGCTTGATGTCTCCAACGAAATAAGGAAGGAGTGTCAATATTTGGATGAACATCATCTTCATCATCAGATACTTCAATTTTTTTCCAATGAGAATAGTCAATTGGCATAATATTTTTTTTCAAATTTGATGAGTTGGAATATCAAAATGTAATTTGATCAAAAATAAATATCGACTAATTTATATATTATGATAATTTGACTATTAAGAAAATTATTCATAATCAAATTTTTTTCATAAACGCTTGTGTTATAAAAAAAAATTGAGAGATTATTATCATCCCAATAGTCTACGACGTTTTATTTATGCCTTTAATTTTGATAACTTAGAAAATTATAACATTTCGTTTATTAAATATTTAAATGTCAAATTCAAAAATCCTAAAAATATTTTATCATAGACTACAATGATTTAGAAAAACAATAGAACATATGGAATGGATCATGCTACATCTTCAGCAAAATATAAATTAATAGGACAAAGGGCATATTATCTAGGATATACATACTCAGATTTATAAAGTTATTCCAAATTAAATATTCATCAGTGTGATTCTGGTTTAATTATTGCTGATAAGACATATACTTATGAAATGCTTAATGATAAATTAAAAACATACGATGTCGAATATGGAATTCTTCTACTTCTCAATGCAGAGAATAATCAAATAATATTCAACACGTTCTTCTATAAAGGGATGAATTTCAAAGCAACTGCTTGCCCTTACACAAATTGGGTTTCTAGATATGGTCTCTTAAAATTTATTCCTGAAAATCATATTATGGAAAATGGATTTTTTGAGAAGAAAAATGATAAAGCTCATATTGTAGTACCTATATATCCAAGAAAAAATGACTTAAATTTCTTTGTTTGTGGTACATGGAAACAACCTAAAATACCAGATATAAAAATTGGTTTTAGTCTTTTACCTGATGACAATGGAATGGATCATCTAAGCGATGTAGATGCATTGGGAGATAGTTTGACATGTGATGGTACTAATAAAGCTGACAAATATTATCATTTTGGATATATGACTGAAGAATCAAATTTTGCGGGAAAAAAGGAATCGAAAAGAAAGTATATTATAGTCATCAAACTTATAAATTAATGGATACGAATATAAGAGAGTCACCCCCTTTGTATGAGAAAATTGAATGGTAATATTAAGGCTATTTTTTTACCAGTGACTGGAACATTGAACAAAATTAAGTACAATAAAATATCATCTAATTTACTACTCACTAATGAATAATCTGATTTGACAAAAACCAATTTGCATATTGTCTGTCAAAGGTTGATAGGGATGAATATAATCGTTACGATAAATTTTATAGTAGAGCAGCAAATATATTGGTTGTATATACCAAGCAAAAGGAACATAATAGCGTAGCTATTCAAAAAGAAATTGAAGTGACCAAAACAATGGATGGATTTGGAAAATACTCATGTAGTGCTACAAGAACAACAGCAGCCTACAAAAATAATCTTATCACAATTCAAAATACATATTTTTTACCAGTTGATAGAGCGCTATTTAATTTGACAGATATTGTCTTTAACAATAACAATTCCGTTAACTTAACTAACTGTATTGGAAAATATGATGATTGGGGAATTTTAAGCTTATGAATATTCACAAACAGGGAACAAACGCAAGGATGATATCTATAAATGATATTTCAAGCTCAAATAAGAATATTCTAATTAAGGATAATAAAATATATCTTAAGGAAAATTCCAATTTAAGAACT
>LM523189.1:176853-256306 GCA_000941615.1 Parastrongyloides trichosuri | reverse complement strand
TCCTAGTCCCAAAGAGGGACAATCAAGACCGTATATGTCTTGATTCAAGACCTTTAAACAAAGTATTGGGTGGTGATTTATATTCAACCCCTACTTTGGCAGACATAAGGTGTAAACTAGTAAATGGAAAGTATTTTACAACTTTTGACATGACCCAAAGTTTCATGCAAATAACTTTGGATGAAAATTCATCGAAGAAGTTGGGATTTCGTAGCCCAGATGGGTCTACTTATAGATTTACGAGAATGCCATTTGGACTGAAGATAGCTACTTCAGTATTTCAAAGGATTATAGATACTGTTTTAAGAGGGTTAGATTTTGCCCTGTCATATGTGGATGACATATTAATTGTTACAAAAACAAATATTGAAGATCATTATATGCATATTAGAATGGTTTTGGATAGGTTAAGAGAGTTTAACCTAAAGATTAATAGTAAAAAATCACAATGGTGCGGAAATTCAGTGACTTACTTGGGATTTGTTTTTAGTGCAGAAGGACAGAGACCTTCTGAAAGTAATACGTCAGCGATTATTAATTACCCAGTGCCACAATCTGTAAAGTCGTTAAGAAGATATTTGGGTAAGATTGGTTACTTTCGCAACAACATAGAAAACTTAGCATCTTTACAGAAGCCTCTAACAGATTTGCTAAGAAATAAATCTAAGAATAGTGTTTTTTTTTGGACGAGGGATGCAGAAACCTCGTTTCTTATGACTAAAGATGCTCTGGTTAAAGCAACGACAATTAGTTATCCAAATTTCGCATTGCCATTTAAATTATTTACGGATGCTTCAGCTGACACGTTTGCAGCGACATTGTGTCAAGAATTGAAACCTGGATATGATACACCATTAGGTTTCTTTTCAAAAAGAAATCCGGAGAGAAAGTTAATGATACCTGCAACTTATCTTGAAATACGTTGCGTTGCAGAGAGTTTAGATTATTTTAGACAATATGTTTATGGACATAAATCTGTATCGTTATGTTGAAAGAATACTTGAATATGATGTGGATATACACTATATACCTGGAAATAAAAATGTAGTTGCGGATGCATTGAGTCGAGCAAATTTACTTAGAATGAAGGTGAAAAATGACTCAAAGTTAGTAATGAAGGGTCAAGTTGAAGAGAAAAATGAGATTATTAAAACGATTGCTTCAAAAGATTGTTCAAAGTTGGCAAAAATTACTAATGAGATGAAATTGACTGCAATGAAAACAGTTCATGATAATATGGGTCATATGAGCTTTGAAAGATGTTATCCATTACTTATGGCACGTCATAGATGGCCTGGCATGTCATTGGACTTTAGAAAGCACATTCAAACATGTGTTACGTGTTTGGCTAGAAATGAGCCAAGAAAACGTCCTTACAATTTTCAACATACATCAGCTGATTTCCCTTTCCAGTTGACAAACATGGATATTTGTGGACCTTTTAGAGCTACAGACAGAGGAAATAAACACTTCATAGGTTTAGTTGATGTGTTGAGTAAATACATTGTTTTACAAGAAGTAAAAGAAGCTAATTCTGAAAATGTCATAGAATTTTTAAAGAAATTTATATTTACTTACTCCTGTCCTGTAAACATAAAATTTGATAATGCACAATATTTTAAGTCTACTAAATTAATAGAATTTCTCAAAGAATCCAACATTGGATTCAGTTATTCAACACCAGGACATCATGAAGGGAATTCTAATATTGAAAGAGTGTTTCGTACAATACACACTTTAATGAGTAAAGAATTACGTGAAAATGTTGGTATACAATGGGATGAATGTTTAAATAAGATTGCATTCTTTTATAATGTTACTGTTCATAATACTACTAAATTTACGCCATTTTATCTTGTTTTTGGAAGAGAACCAATATTTCAACAAGATTTGTTATTTAATAGTACTAAATTAAGAAATATGGTGGAAGAGAACCAATATTTCAACAAGATTTGTTATTTAATAGTACTAAATTAAGAAATATGGTAGATTATAACTTAGATTCTGTAATAGATAAAGGACACATGAAATTTGCTTATGATTTGGCTAAGAATATTGCTACTGCTATAAGAGATAAATATAATGTTTTGTCCAGAGAAGGAGCTGAAGTTACTCCTACAACTAAATATAATATAGGCGACAAGATTTTAATTAGAAGACCAGATCTTAAAATTGAAAGAAAGCATGAATGCCCTTGGAAGGCTGGCTATGAAATTACGAATATTTTTGATACTTATGTTGAATGCCGTCTAAGAAGACCAGATACAATGAAATTCAAAGGAAGGCCTAAAAAGGTATTTTACCAAGATATTAAGCCTAACTTCGCTCTTTTGGAGAAGGAGGAAGTAAAATCATGAAAAGATTTTAAATTGAATTTAAATTAAACTTTTTTTGAATAAAAGTTTATTCAAATTTTGATTACATAGTTTTGGATAACTATGTAAGACTAACTAAAGGTGATGGATAGGTTACTTTAAATAACCTATCAAAAGAAATATATATAAGTTAAAAATGCTTATAACTTAGGTATTTCTGTATTTCTGTATTAACAAGTTTGAATATTTATGTACTGATATTTTTAATTGTCATGATTATTGATTATGTTATTTTATAGGGTTTTATTGTTAACTAAATTTGATTGTAATTGTAATTGTACTGTGACATCATCTATATTCTTTGTATAAACCTCTATTAAGAAAGAGGGTAAGTCTTATTAATTAGTCGATTGTAATTAATATTATTGTAATTTAGTTTTAGCATAAATTTTAAATAAAATTGTGAAATTAGTATTGGCTAAATTAGTTATCTGTATATCTAATACTGATTTCTAAAAACAGTGTGCTGTGATTAAAGTATTTTTAATTAGNACTAGTTATTAATTTTTCTTCAAGAAAGCTATTACCAATCTTTATTAATTTTTCTTCGTCATCATATAGTCTTCATACATACAAAAAATTTTTTACATTTTTTTTATTCTTTTCCGCATCGAAACATATTTTATTAGAAGAAGATATGATTTTATCAATGTTTGTATGTGTGATTTATTATTTGTTTTCTTTTCTACTGAGACTAGCTTTTTGTCATATTCCTACTTGATAATATTGTAAATATCAATATATTATATAATATGATTGACATACAAATATTGTACTTTTTTTATTTTAGTTTTAAACTGTAAATGTGAATAATGATGATGACTGAGGTAATGACTTCCGATAACAAAAATGATTTCATTCTTTAAATTAAATCTTGTCAAGTAACAGCCACTTAAAAGTTTTTTTAAAACTTTTTCTATACATAATATATTTTTACATTCAAACATCATATGTACTGTGCTTAGCAAATGATGACGAATAGAAAGAAAAACCGGTGTTCAAGAAACAAATTTCCTGAATTATAATTTTTTAAAAACGCTTTTAAACATACATTAATATCTTCAAACTACTTAACAATATTATATATTATTTGTTTAAACGATCAAATTACTCAGTTACCGGAAAATTATTTGTTTGTCAATTATTATTTTGTTAAAATATTTGATAATTGAAACATATAATTATATCGTTGATACAAAAAATTTTATAATAATTTTTTTATATTAATTGTTACTTAATTGCAATTTTCTAAATGGAACATTAAAAAATTTTTTTTATATATTTCTAAACAATTTATTTACTTTTCCAATGAGCTGTAAAAAGTTATGGAGTAGATTATTATTGAATAATACGTTTATCATTGCGCCTGATCTTTCTACAAAAAAGCTTGTTTTATTTTCAACGTTAAAATGTCACATCATTTTGACTGTTTCAAGGTATTCTCGTTCACATTTATATATGTATATAATTGTATTCCTATTTTATTAATTATTATAATCACTTTTTTGCATTAATTAAAAAGTTCAAAGAGTTAAATAAACTTGATTTTATCACAATATTATCATTTATATATTTTTTCTAATAATAAAATGTTTAAAATTTTAATGTTATAATTTGAGAAGAAAGTAATATATATTTTATCGCGTAAATTTTGACGACAATGATACTAATATAGGGAATAATAAAGTATATATTATTGAAAATATATATTAACTATTGAGAACGGATGTCTTAGGAACTTTACGAGCACGAAGTCCGGAGTGGTGGCATTGCATAATTTGATCCCATTTAGAAAGACAAGAAACAATTGGTCTAGCAAGAGATCTTTCTCCCATATGAGCTCTTGGTTTTGCCTAAAGATAAATGATTATATAAAAAAAATTATTATTAAAACATACTTGTGGATGACATAATTGTAAACATTGTGGTCCTATGTCAGAAACTCCCATATCTTTACAACATTCAGTGTTATCATGTGTTTGTGCAGCACAATGAACAATAGAACTAAGATACTTGTATAATCTACATCTGCTTGGCTGAATAGTATGCATTAAGACAACTCTTGATTCAATAGCATTAGATTCATAGAGACATAATCCACGACATTCTGCTGGAACAAATCTTTCGCAACAGGATTTAAATACTTGATCAGCAATTTTACGCTCAATGCATGGTTTCCAGTTACTAGCTTGTGTTCCACATCCTTCTGGTTGTTCAAATTCACTAATTGTAGATTCTTCAGCAAAGACTCCAAGAATAAATAAAAATACTATTGGAGCAATTAGAAATTTCATTTTAAAATAGCTCTAAATAAAGTATAATGAAAAATATATTTTAGTTTTATTAAAATAAAATTAATATGATCAAAAAAGGTGATAAACCATTGTGTAGAAATAGATTTAATCTTACATACTATATCCTTGAAACTCACTTAAAAGATTTTATACATATTTTTAAATTTGGCGTTAAGTGTGAATGAATATCAAAAGAGTAATATGTGTAACAATTAACAATAAGAAGTATTTCAACTTCTTTTATTAATATTTAAAAGTTAAATATAATAGAAATATGTATCCATTAAAAGAAGAAGATGAAAATATATAACAATTAGATATTTATTTTATGATAAAAAGATGTATTAATTATAATCCTTTAGTACTCCTTAATAATTGTAAAAAAAAGTTGTAATTATAAAGAAATAAGTTTTGGATTATTTGTTAAATATTGATATTAAATAATATTTAAGATTTGAAAAAGACGGAAATATTTGGTATACACAAAAGAAATAAAATAAAGTATCACAATTTTATCAATTTATCTAGTCTTTAAATGACAATAAATATAAATTAGTAAAATATATTCATTTGATTTAAAGATTGGTTAAAATAATTAAATACAATTATGGGCAAATGATGTATTAAAATTGTGGATATATACATGTACATTTACAACATAGTTGACATGTAAAACCTGTTTTACTTTAGGTATTCTATTAAATGAGTAATATTTTTTAATTAATAAACTAAGAACGTTATTTTAAGTAAAATCAAAACTACTTACCTTTTAATTTTAATAATTATTTAGTGTTAATATTTTATTTTCCACTTGTAAAAATATTGCAATAACATAATTAATAAAAGCTTATATAACATCTAGTTTGTAAATGTTTTAATATTTGGAACAAATTTAATGATTTTTAAATTAAATAATTAATGTTGAACATTTAAGATATTAAATAATAAATATATAAAATTTTTTTATCAAAAGAATGTAATAATATTTAATATTAAAAAGAACTTATATTTATTTAAAAATGACAATGTAAAAAGTTAAGATCTTTATTTTCTTCAGCATATTTATATAAATAGTTTGTTTAATATTTGTTATTTATTTATCAAAAATTATATTATTGTATAATAATTTCAACATTCATTTCTGTTGTATAAATATTTTTTATTCTTACTTATTTTTAAAATCATGAATATTTTCAGTGATGATTCTCTCTTGCAATCACTTGCCAACGACTGTCCATTTTTAGACAAATAGATTCAATGTAAAGCTTTATTTACTTTGAATTCATAATTACTGATAAACGAAATATATTGGTTTGGATTTGAAGTTGTTATGTAGCACTTTGCAGCAAATATATAATAAGCAATATTTTGATTAGATAAAACTAATTCTTAAAGTAATCAAGCATGACGAATCAATTAGAATAGGAAGCAGGTTAATGTCTTTTCAATTCCACGAGATATGAAGCTTTAAATATTCCTTTAAATAATGGCAAAAATAGAAACTCATTTTTCGGCATTAAAACGATCTAATTTACAATTTTTGACTTCAGAAATGGAATCTACATCAAAATTTACCCCAGGAAATATATTTTTTATTTTTAAAAAGGTTAATTTTCATCGTTGAATCGAGAATCTCCAAAAGTGCCATTGAAGGCTATTTTGCAGCACTGTGCAGCAAATCTTTACTAATTAATATTAATGCTTAAAAATAAAGATATAAGGGTAATCGAACATGCTGAATCGATTGGAACATGCAGCAAAGTTGTATCTTTTCAATTTAAAAAGATATGAAGCTTTAGATTTATCTGTAAATTATGGCATATTTATGAATCCTTTTTTCGGCATCAAAATGTTCTAATTTACTATTTTTGATGTCAGAATCAGAATCTACATAAAAAATTACCCTAGAAAATATATTTTTCACTTTTATAAAGGTTAATTTTTTACGTTGAATCGTGATTCTCCAAAAGTGCCATTGTGGGTTGTTTTGCAGCACAGTGCAGCAAATCGTTAAAAAGCATTATTATTTTATAAAAATGAGGATTTAGGGGTAATTGATGATGCTGAATCGATTAAACTATGCAGCAAGGTTGTATCTTTTCAATTTGAAGAGATATGGAGCTTTAAATATCTCTGTAAATAATGGCATAATTATGAATCTCTTTTTCGGCATCAAAACGAACTAATTTGTTATTTTTGACTTCAGAAATGGAATCTACATCAAAATTTACCCCAGAAAATATATTTTTTACTTTTAAAAAGGTGAATTTTTAACGTTGAATCATGAATCTCCAAAAGTGCCATTGTAGGCCATTTTGCAGCACTGTGCAGCAAATCGTTATTAAGACATATTATTTTCTAAAAATAAGGATATAGGGGTAATCGAGCATGCTGAATCGATTGGAACATGCAGCAAATTCGTATCTCTTCAATTTAACGATATATAAAGCTTTGGATTTATCTCTAAATTATGGCATATTTAAAAACATATTTTTTTGGCACCAAAACATTTAAATTTCTATTTTTTGATGTTTGAAATAGAATCTGCACTTAAAACTACATCTAAAAACACATTTTTCTTTTTTTAAAACTTTTATTTTTAACGTTAAATCTCGATTCTCCAAAAGTGCCATTCTAGATAGTGATGCAGCGTTGTGCAGCAAATTGTTTCTAAGCATTATTATTACTTGAAAATAAGAATCTAGAGGTAATTGAGCATGGGGAATCGATTGAAGTATGCAGCAAGTTCGTATTTTATCAATTTCACAAGATATGCAGCTTTGAATTTTTTTATGAATATTGATGTGAATAAAGTTGTTTTTTTTAATATGAAAACTTTGAAAATAGTTATATTTGATATCAGATATAAAATCTTCATCTAAAATTACTTTAGAAAACAATTTTTTTCATTTTAAATGTTAAATTTTGATTTTTCAAAAGTACCATTTGAAGTCGTTATGTAGCAACTTGCAGCAAATAAAGACAAAGATATATTTTTTATTGGATAAAAGTAATTTTAAGGGTAACCGAACATGAGAAATTCAACTAAATATAAAACAAAATGATATCTTTTTTAGTTTTTAAGATATTGTGCTTTGTGCTTAAAAATGCAGCAAACAAAAGACATAATATGTTTTTAATTATTTCATAAAGCTTCTGTAAAAGCCAAATAGTTTGTATAAGAGTAGAAAGGTTTATGAAAACGTCTTAAAACATTAGAATGCAATATAACAAATTTAACCAAGAAACCAAATTTTTTTCTTTCTTTTCTATTACCAAAGTATATTAAAGTTTCTTCATGGAATCTTAAAGATGCTAATCAGGGAGAGATAGGAATTACTTTAGAATAAAAATTTTCAAGGGTCATTTTTTGCTTAATTGTTTCTACTCTAACAAAATGTAAGAATATCTTTGATGCCGTAATTTGGTTTAATTTAAATAAAAGATATAAAACTTATTTGTCACAATAAAAGAAAATAAGATTCGTTTTCTATGAATAATGTTATTTTTGGCATTAATGACATATTACATTTATGATAGTTTTTACTTTTTACATGACATGTTTAAAAATTTCAATCATACAACTATTACTATTTTTGAGAAGGAAAAGATTATAATAGCTCTAATAAGAAGGCTATTGAATTTTACAGTTAAAAATTATCTAATATCATCTATCGTTTATGGGTTTGATTAAAAATATTTCAACAAAATTTTTATAAAATCAAATTTAGGATAAAAACTAAGGAAATATTCTCAAGAACTGAATTGTGAATATATTAAATAAATTTGCAGAAATTTTTTTGTTTTATCAAAAATATGCTAAATATGTTGGGATTATTTTTATAAGAAATATTTAGATAAAACCAGAAACATTTTTTTAACCATTAGAAATGATTTTATTTGCATATCGTTTAAATATAATTATATGTGAAAGATAATGAATTTTATATTTGAATCTGATTTTATAAGCTTCAAAAGAAACGAAAATTAACAAATGATAAACGGGCAATGCCATTAGTGTAAATAGTACTTAGATTATTTTACTTCTTCTAATAAATATCTTCTATAATGAAAATTTATTTTCTAAGTTATGAAAATTAATAAAGCTTGCATGAGAGAAGCATTTAAGTTAAACATATGTTTAAAATTAAAAAGGTACATCAAATACATATTAATATAATGTAGTTAGCATTTTTTCGAATATATTTTTTGTAAAGGCTTTTTTGCAACATAACAATTTTTCTTATCAAATAAATTATTATTTTTATATACCAATAAAAAATATAGCTCATGTTTAATATATTTTTTTTCTTTGTATAATATATGTATATTTTTTAAAAGTTGTATATCTATAAAAGAGATTCTCGTTATTTCTTTTTTTGAAGTTTAAAATACACAAAGATTCTTTGAATAGACAGTGATGCCAATTAGTATAAAAAACATAATATATAATATTTTACAAATTTTAGCAATTATTTTAACTATTTTCTTAAAAAATTAAAGCATTATCAAATAACATATCCCATAAATTTTGCATTTCCGGAGACCCATTCCTTTTTGCATTGGTTGTAATTTTTTTATTTTCAGTTTCAACGCAAATTTTATAATACATCTATAACTCTACTGATTCTTTTGTTGAATCTCTTTGATCTGAAATTTCTTGAAATTCTTCTTTATTTTTTTGTTCTTCATTTTGTTTTACACTATCATATCTTTTTTGGTTAATAGTTTTCCCTTTGAATAATTTTTTTAATGCTTTTCTATATGGTTTAAGAAGTAACAACGTTGTAGATGCATTAGTCAATGGATGCAATCCAATTATAGCATCTCCAAAAATGAAGTAACTGATATCTAATTGAAATCCGAATACCAAACAGACATCTAAAATTGTATTTATAAATAATATTAATATTATTTTTTTTAAATTATATATACATGCATGTAAACATATATGACTAATTTTTTTTCTTTTAATATGTAAATACTTACAGACGGCATAATAAGGTGCAGCGAGTATAAGTGGCATAAATGCTTGAAGCATATAAATGAAGACGATAGTTTTTTGTTGTTGTAATTGTCTAGGGTTTAAAGTTCTACCAATTTGTTTTCTTGCTGATTTTGATTGCCTATGAATGATAGAGGATAGAACAAATAGGTTACAAACTAGAGAAAAAATAAAGAAAGTTGGTGCGAGGATACAAAAGAAAAAGAAATTTGAATACGGTGATATACGAATATACTCAAACATGTAATCATATAGAAGAGTTTCTTGCAAAAAAAGATCATAACATCCTACCAGAAGTGGAACTACGAAACAAATTGATATTATTTTTGTCAATCCCGTGGGAGTTAGCGTATAATTGTGACAGACCATTAACCATTGATCAATAGCCAAGACCGGGAATAAAAAATAACATACATATGTTGTATTATATAAGATTGTTCTAAGAAATGAAGCAATTGTAAGGGATAATTTTATCTAAAAATGTTTATTTATTAATAATTAATAATTTGAACTTACATCTTGATATAAAGCAATAAGATAAACTGAATTAACAATGATAAAAAAGATAAGACCAAATAAATTTGCTAATGTCATCCCCAATGTGGGATATTTAATTCTTGCTGTTATTAATCCAGGTTTAATTGAAAGATAAGCTAGTAAAGCATTCGGTGGAAGCGCTAAAATATATAGGAAAATATAAAATAATGAACTGATAAGGTAATCACTCCCAGCTCCCACATAACCAGTCACTGTAGTCATATTGGTAACCTCTTGGAAGATACCCATATTTTTGATTTGTTGTGATAGGTCTCCTCAAAAAGTTGACGTATCAAGTGATTGATAATGAATGAAATAAAAGAATCTAAAAGCATTTTTATATAGTTTATTTAAAAATTTTAAACAAAAAACGTCTATGACTACGAGAAAGTGTAGGATGGAAAAATAATGTGGGTAAAATAGAAAGAGTGAAAGAGGGAAAAAACATAAACGGTACTTGTTTATGTTTAGTAGTAAACCTTTTATCAATATTAATTGAAAAATGAAACAAATTTGACGTACAAAGATTATATTTAAGTCAAGAAAGTAGACCTTGTCAAAGAAGATAAATTGGTTTCAATTTTTTTCTTTTCAAAAAATTATACATTGTTGATTTTAGGTTGCCAGAGAATAATTATTAAACAATACACATAATTTTTTAAATTACCTAATGTCTTTTGTGTAGCAAGTCATTAACTTTTAATTTATCTTAATGAATGATAACATACATTGTTTTTTAGTACATTCCAAAGAATATATTAGAAATAATAAGGAAATGAGGTGCATAACACTAATTTTATTTGTTTAAAAATATTTTAAACATATTAACCTCTTTGATTTTATAAACATTTTCAATGTTATAATCGTGTGAGATGTAGTTTGATAAAAAAAATTAAAAGGATATAACTTTTAGTAATCTTACAAGAACACTCTGAAACAAAAATAATAAATTACTTTTAAATAAAGAAGATCTTTTGAAAAAGACTGTTATTTTTATTGCCCTCACTAGTGAACCGCCTTAATAATTTTAAAAATAGTTTAAAATGTTATGATGAAAATAACTCATTCCACTTCAATCTTACCCACCAAAAATGGACAATAAAACTTAAAGACTCTTTTAGTTTCTTTTTTCTTTATGTTGAGGAATGTAAATTTTAAGACCATCAATTTTTAGGATACCATAGTTTAGATCATTATTATCATAGTACATGACGAAGAAGAAACATTTCGTAAATGATATAATCTCAAAAAGTTAGTAGACATATTATATTAATATATACATACAACAACTAAAATAGATTAAGGATAAATAAAAATTTTAAAGAGAAATAATTTACTTTTCAATTGAATTGTGAGGGTGTATTATTTAATAGAAATGAAGGTTTTACAAATTCATTTAAATAAGAATATTTATCAAATAATATTGATATGGTAAAATAAGCTGCATAAATAATTGAATCATTATTTACTACCTCCACTCATTACGATTCCTTGATATAAATTGATAATAGGTTTAGAAGCTTATTATCTAGTTTGGTTAGTAACCTAAAACAGTGAAAAGAAAAAAATAGATAAGAATTTTTTAAGAGTTAATAGATATAATACCCCGTACTGAAAAAAAAAGAAGATAACAAATATAGATATACAAATATATTGATATTTTTAATAAGATAACAAACACAGTAAAATAGTTTCCTATTTAATAAATAAAGGTTCGGAATAAAAATAAATTTATTGTGATAGGAAGGACATCAAAATTTAATAAGACATAGCAATATATTATGCTTAAAATTTGTAAGGGCATTGACAAAAGATAAGATGATGAAGAGATGAAATAAATTTTATTAACAATAGAATGTTGATAAAGCGGGAGAGAGAGAAGCTAGTTATAAAAAAGCATTCAATTATTCATGATAAATTAAGAAACGTCATTTGAAGAAATTTCTTATTTAATCATAGTCTTTTTTAACAAACATTTTTTAGGTAAGTATGATAATATAGTGAATTATTGCAGTTTTATTTATTGCTATTTTTTATTTTACCAAAAACCCCGAAATAATAAGAAAAGATTAGATATATACTTTAAAATTAAAAAGATTGTCAATATAAATGATAATAAAAATGAGGAGATAAATGAAGAAAATATGTTGTCATACCATCGAATTACTTATAACTTTTTGACATTTCATGCTTATTATGATAATAATTATACATTATATATGGTTAGAATAACAAAATTGGCATAATTAGTAAATTATAAGGTAATACTAAATTTATATAAAAAAATATGTTATTGAAACTTTTTATTATAATGATAAGAAGCTATATTAGATATTAAAAATTAAATGCTAGAAGAAAAGATAAAAGGACAAAGATTATATTGAAAGTTAAAAATTGTTATCTTTTCAAAATAGTGTCTTTCCGCATTACTCATGTAATGGTTTAAATAATAAAATCTTAGTCTAGTAATTGTCTTGAATAATTATATTTAATTAACATCTACCAAAGGATAATTAAAGATTTTTAATAAAATATAAATTTGAAAATATTTCTTTTATTAAAATGATATTAATTTTATTAAAAGAATAGTTTATTTAGCTGTAGGTAATATAATAAAATAATAATTATGTACTTTTTAAAGAATAATATAAATAAATTATTAGGAAGAAAAAAAGGTTATATTTTTTTTAAATATAAATATTAAAAACAAATAAAACACATAACATATTTTGGATAAAATTTTTTATAATAATTAAAAGAAAATAACAATATATGACATAAAAAGTCATTAGTTGTACTTTTTATAAAGCTTTCAAGGAAAGTCATATAAAATATTTTAACATTTAAAATAAGTTTAAAAAGTTCTTATTGGTTGGTTGCTATAGACCAGGTGAATTGTGTATAAGAATAATGATTTTAATAAACAAAATTTGTATGGTTTATTATAATATTTAAAAATATTAAATAGTTTGTTAAAGAAAGATGATGGATATAAGTTTG
Organism: Parastrongyloides trichosuri; assembly: GCA_000941615.1. NCBI lineage: Eukaryota > Metazoa > Nematoda > Chromadorea > Rhabditida > Strongyloididae > Parastrongyloides > Parastrongyloides trichosuri. The sequence continues at coordinate 243,095 of LM523189.1, read as the reverse complement.
AAGCATTAAAAGTAAAATGCTTTTCCTAATCTTGTTGTTCATTAATTATTTAAACTCAATTGACATATTCATTGAAAAGGAAATATAAACTTTTTACAAAGAAAAATTTCTTCTTTTACTTAAACTAAAAGAATATTTATTTTTTGGGGTTTAAAAATATTATTATAATAATTTAATATGCATGAAACATACATACGATCAGCTTTAAAAAGAAAACATATTTTTAAAGGTACTTGTTATATCTTTTATAGATGAAAGTTTTATCTTTTCTTATTTACTTTAGTATAAAAAAATGTTTTTTTAACAAACTTATTATTAAATTAGAATCTAAATAAGTTATATCTATTTATCAATAATAATGTAATGAAAAATTGATATAATAAAGTATAATCTTATTACAGTAGTTTAATGCGTGTAATAATTTAATATTGTAAAAAAAAAATATGTTTCATACCATATTTGGTATTTGGTTTTTATCCTTTTCTACCATGTAATGATAAATTGAAAGGGTATAGAAGATAGTATATTTATGATTGTCGTGGTGAATCAAATATTTTTTTTATAAACTAACGAAAACAACCATTTACATATATTTTGTTAGAAAAAATTATTGTCTGGGTTTAATATTATCTGAAAATGAAAAAGTAAAGTTGAATAATATAGTAATTTTTTTAAAAGTAATATAAAAATTAGGTAAAAAAAGTACAAGAATTACATTAATTTTTTTTTATGAAAAATCTATTTATCAAAAATCATTTATCACAAGCTTTTCTCTTTTCATCAAATAAATTTGGTTAATAAAATTTATGGAAAAGAAGGATAATCTATAAAGAATGATTTCAGTTGTTTTATAATATATTTATATCTTTTATAAAAAAATTAATTTCTCACAGGAGAAAGTTTAAGTTCTAAAAATTATATTTTGAAGTTTTTCATAAAATTAGTGTCGAAAATGGTAAAACACATATTTTGCATTAAAGTATAAATATTTCTTTATAAAAGAAAATGTATCTTTGCTTTAAATTATAGAAAATATGTAGTAAAAATAATTTGAGAAGTCCATATTTTAGGAAAAGCGTATAAATAAGTACTTTTATATCTCCGATTGATAATTAGTGTTAAATGATTATATTATAAATTAATTTTAAATGTAATTTTCTCAAAATTCAAAAATATAATTAATAACTAAAAAGAAAAAACACTAACATGTAATGAAAAAAAAAAGTTTCCTCTTATTTTTACGTTTAATGAATGTGTCTTAGATATGTTAATAATATAAAAAATTTTTTTGTTAATAATTCTTTATTAAAAATGATATAACATAAAAAAGTACTGAAGTATAAGTATTATAAAATATAATTAAGATAATTTTAATTTTTAAGAATATTATTTGAAATAAGTTTTTGATAATAAGGAAATATATTCATAATTGGTTTTATAACATATGTTATATAAAATAAATTAAAAAATAATGAATGTGCTTCCATCACAGGAATATTTAAACAAAGTTAATAAAAAAAAANAAAAAAAAAGGAGGTATAGTGTATAAAATTAAAAAGAAGGCAAAAATTTTTTTTCATATGGCAGCATAAATAGTTATTTACTTTAAAAATTATCATTTATACAAATGTTTTATATTATATAAGCTGATATTTTTTAGAAACATGTGTCAATGAGCAATTATTTTTTTTCTTGCAAAAATCAAATACCAAATAAATTAATAATTATACAAAGTTAGAGAAAAGGAAAAACTAATGTTATTATGACATTTTTAAACAATTGCTTTGAAACATAATAACGATAAAAGAACTAATAAAAAGTAAAAGATAAAAGTTGATAATGATAAAACCAAAACAACATCAATGATAATGTAGTTTAATGAGATTTACACAAATATAGTGTAGAAGATAAAGTTTTTTTGAAGAAGAAGCCCTATAGTGAGATTTTAAGTTAAGAAAATGCAGTGTTATAAGTTTTTGATAAATTATTTTACATGAATATATATACATATGTATCGTGAGAAGCTGAGGATATATATAAATGAGATACATTTATCTTTGGATTTACTAAAAATAATATAAATTTTCAATTTTTTAAATCCTATATAAAATTGAATTGTTATGTCTTAACAGTTATGTAATTTGTACAATATTTTGTTGTTCTTAAATTAAAAAAAAGAATTATTAAACATGTTCTTTTGTTGCTATACAATTAAACATATCTTAGCAACATTTAAAATTTTAATTAATCGTCATAGAATTTGGATATATATATTTGAAATATTCATGGCTTTTCAAAAAAAGAAAATTTTACAAATATATTAATAATAGCTTTCAAAAATAAATGGTTAGATAGAAACTATTAAAGTTTGCTAAAAGGTTAACGGAGAAAAATTTTTTCAAATAGAGTTGTTGAATATCTCTGTTAATGGATTAACATTTTTTGTTTTTTCCATATTAATTCCAAGAATTATTACAATTAAATATTTATCCAAAAAAGATTGATACTTATACAAAATAACCGTTAATATAATATGAAGAAAACATTGTCCTCTATCTCTTTTATCTCTCTCTTCAAAGTTCAAAACCCTAATAAAAGCAATATTTTTAAATGGCCATAATTTAAACAATTTATAGAGATTGGTATTTATTTAATAGAATATTAACATACAGGATAATAAAACTTTTTTTAATGCCATAAAAGGCACCCTCTTTAGATTTTGATAAAATAATTCTTTTAATAACTTTAAATTAATAGCTCAATATAGAATATTAAATGATGAATACCTTAATGTAATACACCATAATCTTAAATTTTAATTTATTATTTTGTATATTTTATAAATATACGTAATAAATTATAAATTTTTGCTCTATTTAACATGCAAAAATCATGTCTAGAAAGGAGTAATGTGAAAAAATATATTTTTAAATAGACACCTATTATATAAAGATAAAATTTTTTATCAAATATCTATTTTAAATGTTCCTATTTTTGAAAAAAAAATAACATATTTTAACTTATGAATAAGCGATAAAATTGAATTTTGTAATAAAGCAAATTGCTCAGAATAGCTTTGTAATTGGGGGTGAAAACATAATATTTCATAATATTGAATTAAATCACTATTTTCTTATTATTGTGGTACTTTTGAAGAGCTAAATATAATATTTTTTTCTAAAAAATTTACTATAACAAGTAAGAAAAAATTCTTTTATTGTAATTGTCATATAAACAAAACGAAAAAGATTAAAAGTGATTCTCGAAAGATTCATATATACATACTAGTAATAAGTTGGTACTATTCAAATTTAATTATTCTCCGAAAACAAAAATCTTAACAAAAAAATATAAAACTAAGAAAAACATAATTATAAGATAACTATTTCAAGTTTTTTTCTTTTGATAATTTTTTGTACCTCTTCTTTTTTATTTTTGAATATTTATTTAAAATTTTTTGATAAGGGAATGAAATTTATATATATATAAGTAAAAAATTTCTACAACATTAATTTTTTTTTTATCAAATAAACTAAAATTTAATATTAAAAGAAGATAATTATAAAAATTGAAGGAAAGTAATAGGGCAATTTTTTGATTAACAAAAACGGAAACTATTTGTTGAAATGCAATTCATAACTACACTCTTTAAAATATAAAACTCTTTACTGTAAAAAAGAATTTTTCTTGGAGAACGGAAGTGAAGAAAATATAAAAGAGGATGTAAAATAAATTTTTAAATTAAACTTCAGAAGAAACTCTTTATATTTTCTAAGATACTTCAATTTTTAATTGTCTATTTTAAAATATACTCCTATATACTTACAATATGTATTTTGAGAAAAATTAGAAATAGCTTAATTTGTTATCATAAATTAGAAGTTTTGGTGTGTGACAATTATGAAGAAATAACAAAGTTTTAACAAAAATATATAAAGTGATAAAGTAAGAAAATATATCTTTTTATATTCTTTTTTTTCGTTAGATATTAAAAATTATTCTATCATTAATATAATAAATTTTAAACAAACTGTATTAACACTAATAGTTGTTTATGTCTTTGACAACAATAAATATGTTTAACAATATGAATTAGTAATATATTTTATAATAAAATCATATCGTGTAGTTTTTTATTACCCAAAAAAAATTTAACAATTCAAAGTATAATAGAATATCCGATGTGATTAATTATTTATTAATTAATTGGATCTTTATTTGTTTACATGTAGGAGAAAGAATGTAAAATTAAAACGTCAAGAAATGACGATGACATAAGTAATTAAATTTAAAATATATTAAAATATGATAAGATAATATATCAGTAAAAAAATTATTAATAAAACAAGGAACTGAAAGATTTATATAACCTCATAAAAATATGAAATATATATATATAAATTATAACAAAAACGATGACATGTTTTGTTTATTTTTAAAATTATAAAAAAAAAGAAAAATATACGTATGAATATTTAGATATATATGCCTTTATATTCATTTGTTAAAGATAAAATTTCCATGAGAATAAATTTAAGAATGTGGGTGCTTTTAGTATTAAATTTTACAGAAATCTTAATATTCTGGAATGTATCAATTATCACTCTTTTTTGATAAATTGTTTTCATTGTTTTATTTATACGTTAATGAAGGATTTTTTATACATAAAAATTGGAGACACATTATGTATATGCATCTTTGATAAAGTAATATTTTATTATTAGTAATTGGAAATAACATCTCTTCATAAAGGAAGATAATATATTAACAACTGTTGTATAATTACTATCCATTTTATAATAAAAACATACATTGTTTAAAAACTTATCAATTTTTCTCCCTATTTTATATTATTATCATATTTTTCTCATTTTAATTATTAACATTAAAGATGACTTTTAAGATTTATTTACAAGGTCCTTAAAATATTTTAATAAACTGAGATGGAATAATAAAATACATATGGTAATTGATCTATGAGAAAGATTCCCTCGCATTTTCAAAATATAAAACAAAAACTATTAAAGATTATAATATCAAAGTCTTAATTAAACTTATTAAATGACAATATAAAGTTTCATTAAGAAAAAGGTTTCATATAAAATCACAATTATTGTTTATTATTTATAAGAAAAAGTATTAGCTTTTATCTTTCCTTATAACATAGACAGTGGTAGTGACTACTTACAAAATCTGCCAACAACTATAAATTTAAACTTTTAAAATCTAAAATATCATTAATAAACATTCTTTGAAATATCAAATTACAAAAAAGTTAACTATATCTTAAATCATATTAATCAGTTTTGTACTTTATGATTTATCAATTACCATTCTAATGATGAATACTTCATTTAAAATTAAATGATACTATATAATTTGTTACAAGGTTGTAAATCTACTAAATGATTAATTTAAAGTTCATAAATACAGTATTTATACTTTCTTGAACATCTGTAAAAAGAAGGAATGTTCCGAATAGATCTAAAAAAATCTTTATAAGTTTAAACAAAATCTTTTATATATTTAGATGAAAGCATATATTTTCCCTGACAGGATGATATATAATTTAATATATCCGTAAAAATTTATTTCTCTCTATTCCTTTTTAACCTGCAAAAATATAATAAGAATATATAATAATAAAAGGGGAAACGTAAAATTAGAATGTTTCGTTTGATTAATTTTCTCCCAATTATTTATTACTCTATTGTAGAAATTTTTAATGTTAATTAAAGTTAAGAAATCATTAAATATTGTAACTTTTTACTGCTCCATTATCTCATTTTATTTTTTTAGCAATATATTTAAGTTTTTTTTTTTATTATGTTCATCAAATGTATTATTCATATTGTGGAAGGGTAAACTTTGTCAAGTATCTTATTTAATTAGGTAAATGATATATTGTTTTGTAATTGTCAATGAATCTACTAATAGTTAACATATTTATATAATATATTAATTTTCTTTAACAACAATTTTTTCACTTCCTTTAACATGGTTATTTTCTTTTTTTCTTTATTTATAAAATATTTATATATTATTTATTTTTTATATTTATCTAAAATTTTTGTTATTAATATATTCTTATTAATAAAGATGAAAAATATATATATAATTAGGCTATATACATATTGACAGGTTTCACCAATCATTTGATGAGTGATCAAAAGGTGATTGATGATAATATAGTTGATTTCAGATATGGATGTTATCACATTATGCAACAACGTCTCGTCCTTTTTGCAATTAATTGTATGATAAGAAGAGTTTCAAAAACTTTACATCTACTTTATAATTTCAAACTTGTTTGATATAAAACATTTTGAGTAATAAAAATATAAAAGTGTAATAACACTTTTATTTCGATACAAATCAAATAGTTTACATAAAGTATACAAAAAACGACTTCCTTATTGGAAAAAAAAAATATAGAAGAACTTAAATTAATCTATTTTTTAACTCCCCTTACACAAATTAGGTGCGTATAGTAAAAAAAATATATTATAATTTAACTGTTAACAATCCATTACTTTTTGATCAATTAAAATTTCGCTTATGTCTAAATCAAATTTTGTTTGTATCTTAACTACATATAAGACAAATAGACATTTATATATATTTATATTATATTATTTCTAAATATCATCTCTAAAAATATTTTTGTGGCGTCGCCTTCATCGATGCATCTCACAAACGATATATGTATATAATACTATCTATTTAATGATAATTGTTTTCAACTATTATAATTGACATTAAGTTTAAGTATATTTTATTAAGTAAAAACAACAATTTATGAGAATCTAAAAATTATCCAATAAAAATGTTAATACTTACAATCAAACAGACAAAAAAATTTCTCTCTCCATCTGAAGAGAGTAAAAAGCACTCCTTCATCAATTTTATAATCAAAATATTTTTATAATAAACTTTTAAACAGAATTAAATTAAACATAACTTTTAAGTAACTTGTATTTTAAAATCTTAATTTAGAATATATATTTTTTAGAAATATTGATATAAGTTAATTGAAAAATTTTTTTATTATTAATAATTAAAATTAATTAATCATACCGATAACTACCTAAATTTTAGATACTTTAACTATATAAATTTTTTATCATATTAATATATTATCTATAAAACTATATTTATTACATTTTGGCGGTGATTGAAGGAAGGATAGATAGATCTTTATGAAAGTATAAAGATACTACCAAGAGATGATTTTGTATTTTCTTAAAATTAATTTAAAAAGAAACTTACATTAAATTATTAGGTGGTATTAATATTTTTTGATAAAGCTAAAAAAATTATTACCATAACATTAGAAAGTGGTGTGTTTTAAAAAATTATACGCATTCATATATATGTATATTTTGGTAATAATTATAAATCTTGAAATGAATAGTGTCAAAATATTTAAAGCATATTTATTGCTTCACTTCCTTCTTATACAAATATCTTATGGTGTAGCACGATTTGAGAGTAAGTTTTAAGCATATTTATAAAATTGTAATAAATTTTTTGAACTTTATTTTTTTATATTTTCTATTTATATATAATTATTTTTTATAGATTCATTGTTTACGGAAGGACCACCTAGATTTGAAAAAATTGCTAAAGTTACACATGATGTTTTATTAGGAGAATCTGTCAAGTTGGATTGTAATGCTATTGCTAGACCAGCACCATCAATTCATTGGTATAGAAATGATATATTTTTAACCTATAATATGCTTAAAAGTGATGAAAGGCTGCAAGAAAAGAAAATGACATTAGAAATTAATGGTATTGAAGTTAAAGACCAAGGGAAATGGGCTTGTAAAGCATGGAATAGTCAAGGATATATATTTAGAAATTTTACAATTGAAGTTATAGGTAAGTGTTTATTAAAACATTTTTTTGCATGGGCATGTTATAATGAGGAACTTAATAATTTTTAGATTACTGTGATTATTATAAAAAAGAGGGAATAAACCCATCAATTGTTCCTACCGAATGTATTTGTCTTTGGTTAACTTTGCATGCTAGATTAACTGAAGAAGATGTATGGGTTGATTTTAATAAAACTGATTGTATACCGCATGAAGAATTTATCAGAACAAATATACAAAATATTCATTCAGAAGTAGAATCAAAAGATGAAGAGGAGGAAGAACCTCGCTCCACTATAGGTTATGTAACTAAAACATATGAAAGTTATGCAAATAAATTTTTACCAGCCTACTATGGTACAACTGTACCTCCTAAAAAATATTCAAAGCATGATAATATAGTTGATGATGGCAATTCATCAACATTGCATGATTCTAATATATCTAATAATGGTGAGTAATATTTTTATCACATTTCAGATCCCATAAAGCTTTTTGACATTATTAGTAATTCAAATAATGTTTACGACTTAGATAAGCTTTTCCCTAGTTTGATGGATTTTAACAGATTATTTTATTATCGTAGAAATTTAATTGGTTGGAATTATTTAGATTTAAATGGGAAAGCTAAAAAAGCTAAAGAAATAATTGGAAAACAGCCAGACCTGCAGGAGACCGGCGGAGAGGATGATGAAACAAGTAGTGAAGAAAGAAGTATCTTTGACCCAAGTCTTCTTGACAAACCTTACCTTCCTCATACAATTAATAATCAAAAGAATAATAGAGGACAAAATGAAGGAGAAAGAACTAAGCCATATTTTAAAGGTAAAAATGACTCTGAAAATATGAAAGAACATATTGTTGTACCTGCTGGAAAAACAATTAACTTACCATGTAAGGCATTCGGTGTTCCAGAACCAGATACAGTTTGGTTTAGAAATTATAAATTAATTATGGGTGGAACAACAAGACCAACAGGATCAATATATAAAAAAAGAAAATGGTCTTTACAAATAGAAGATATATCTGATTCTGATTCTGGGACATTCATTTGTGAAGCTTTTAATTCACAAGGAAGTGCAAAAAAAACATATATTGTTGAAGTAATAGATAGAATGAGAACTAAACCAATATTAGTTCCTGGTGTACTTCAAAGTCAATCAATAGATTCAAATAAAACAGCAAATTTTACCTGTAGATATATAAGTGACTTGACCCCTCATATAATGTGGGTTAAATTAAAAAAAAATACAGATCATGATTTTGTTGTGTTTAATCATTCATCACCAAAATATAAGTTTAATTATACGGAAGTTATGGAAAACCCTAGAGCAACAATTATTGATGGAGTTGATACAACAACTTTACTTCTAAATAATGTAACAATTGAAGATAAGGGAATGTACGCCTGTTTAGTTGGAAATTCTTTAGGTTTCGTAAGTTTACTCTATCTCTATTTATTAATAATCAAATATTTTAATTAAATTTAAGACAATGGACATGGCTAATTTAACAGTTAATGAATTTCATACATATATTATAAGGACATTAGATCCTTCTAATATAAAAATGTCTCCATTTATAGTTTATGGTTCAGTTATAGCTATAATCATTGTTGCTTTAATAATTGCATTATCCCTCTATTGTTGGTATAGTAGAAAGAAACCTGATAAAAAGTTTAAAACCTACAATCCTGATGAAGGATATAGGTGTTCTAAAAAAATTGTTTCTGTTGTTCCAAAGAAACCTAATACAAGTGATCCTAATTGGTCTGATTTTACTTCATCATATGAAATATCTATTAGACAAGTTTATTCCAAGAATCGTTTTGTAAATTCAGATACACCAGGATTAGCAAATTATGAAGCAGAGACAGATCCTAAATGGGAAATTGATAGAAATAGATTAAAATTATTAAGTATTCTTGGTGAAGGTGCTTTTGGTCAAGTTTGGAAAGGAATGTTAACTCAAAAAACTTCTAAAAGTGGTGAAGGGGAAACAATACCAGTTGCAGTTAAAAAATTAAAACGTGATGCTCAAGAAAAAGAATTTATAGATTTAATGAGTGAAATGCAAACATTTAAATCAATTGGACACCATGAGAATATTTTATCTTTATTAGGTTGTTGCACAGGCCGTGGTCCTTTATTAGTTGTTCTTCAATTATGTAAATATGGAAATTTAAGAGACTTCTTAAGATCCCATAGACCTAATGAATTGAGAGAAGCTAATGAAAGAATGAATAGAAATCAAGGAATCCCAAATGAATTAGATGGTTCTGAAGCAACTGGGGTCAATTATTTAAAACCATTAGATGGAAGTAGTAATGAACCAGTACAAAGTTTAACACAAAGACATTTAGTTCAATTTGCTCTTCAAATAGCTTCAGGAATGGAACATTTAGCAAAAAAGAAAATTATTCATAGAGACTTGGCTGCTAGGAATGTTCTTGTTGGAGACAATTATATATTGAAAATATCTGATTTTGGTCTTTCACGTGATATAAATTTAAACAATTATTATCGTAAAAAAGAGAATGGACGACTTCCTATAAAATGGATGGCATTAGAAGCATTAGATTCATTAGTTTATACATTAGCATCGGATGTTTGGTCTTTTGGAATTTTATTATGGGAAATAATGACACTAGGAGGTACACCATATCCAACAATTGATATGGCTAAATTGTTTACAATTCTTAAAAAAGGTTACCGAATGGAAGCACCACACAATTGTCCACAAGAAATCTATAACGTCATGCAAGCATGCTGGCAGGAGAAAGCTGACAATAGACCTAATTTTACTGCTATCATTGATTATTTCCAATGGATGATAAAAAATGATGATGCTTTACAAAGAGGTGAAATTTTGGAATATGAATCTAGTGAAGAAGATGATAATAATGAATCAAGTAGTTTACTTACCAAAAAGAATGGAGATAATAAAATTGTTTTGAAGAAAAAGAAACTTATGAGTCGACTTGATGAGCCAGTTATTATTGAACCTGATGTAAGTTGTTTGTTATTAATAAAATATCTCATTAAATTTTTATAGGAGATACGTAGAAATAGAATGGCTGAGGCAATGACTGCTAGAGTAAACGACATTTTCCGATCACCAGCAATTATGGATAAACAATTTAGTTCAGACTCTACTACAGAAACTTCTAATTGGTACAATGATAGTCAAGAGACAATATCCAGTGGTAAAAGAGCCAGACGTGATTCTTCACCATTACATTATATTCAAACACAAGCAGATCCTCCTCCTTTACCACCAAGAATAACACGTCCAGAATTTGGAAGGATTAAAAATGCAGATCATTTTCATATTTCATTACCACAAATTAATGAAGAATCAGATAATTCAAAAATAAGTGTAAGTAAAAAATCAAGCATTGGAAGTTCTGAATCTAATGATACAATTGAATCTACACATAACTCTCCATATTATAATACAAATTTAGGAGATGAAAGTAAGGATCAACAACCATCTTCACGTAACACTGGTAGTCGCAAATTTTCAAGTAAAAAATCAAACTCATCTAACGGTTCGTGATTTATTTTAAGCATGTTAATATAATAGACTTTTATTTAATATTATATATTTATCTTTCCTATACATTTCTTTCTTCCAGCATGATTTATTTATACTTATAATTTAATGCATGTTTTTTTTTTATGTTATAACATTTAAATAAATTTTATTTTCATCTTTAATTATAGAACTAATTTTGACATCATCAAATTTAGTTGATTTAAAAAGATGGAAATTTGAAGAAACAAGATATGCTTTTTCATCCGAAAGCTCTAGTGGACGTGGAAGTTCAAATGGTATGTCAAGTTATTATGAGGAGATTGATGGTAATGAGGAGGGTATACTCTCTAACAGAAAAGCACTCTCAAATGATTATTACACAAGCATTAATTATAATAATAAACTTAAGAAAAGACACGAATACCTTAATGTTTAATCAGTTATTTATTATTTGGCAATTAATTTTTATTTTTAAAACTGATCCAACAATAATAATAATAATCATTTATTTATATTATATAGAACATTATAAATAATCAATCATTTATTATATATAATCTTATTGTTACAATCAAATAAAAGGAAACAATTCTTTCTCACAATAACCTATAAATAAAAAGCAATCAGATAAATACATATAATAACATATGTAGGCATATGTGAAAACCCTAAATGGAAATTTATTTTACTTTTTAAACTCTTATCGCGAATTGTAGTGGAGTTGCATTGCTTTCTTGTATTATATTATACAAAAAGTAGTTGTTGTGTTGAGTATAAGCCAAAACATCCAATAAATTTGCGTACTGTCACGTTTAACCTTTCTTATTAGATTATGTCTATATCACTTGATAATATTTATGAGATTTATGAGAAAGGATGTAAACATAATGAGCATGGTAATTTAAAGATGGCTACCGTTTTTATAAGGGAAGCTATTAAGGCATGCGAATCCCTTATTGATGCTTCTAAAAATTCAAAAGATAGAAGTAATGCTATACAGGTATGTTATATTTTATTTAATTATTATTATTTTTTATTTAAAAAAAAAGGTTCTTAAAGTTATGAAGGATCATGAAAAAAGCATTGACGAATTAGAGAAAAAAGTCGATGATATAGGAAAATTAATTAGAACACAATCAAGTTTAGAACCTACACCATCAGATCCCCTTCCACTTCAAAAGTCAGCAAAGACCACACCAGTTACTTCAAAACAAATTAAATCACGAGTTAATACACGTGGAAATAGTACTTCTATTACCTCTCCATCTACTTCTATTAAAAAAAGTACACCAACAACAGGTAAGGTAAGTAATAAAACTCCTGTATCAAGAGAGACAAAAGCTAAAGCTGCTAGTAATGTGGCTTCATCATATGATGCTGTCAATAAAAGTGATGAAAATTCTAATAATAAGGAAGATGGTGATGAACCTGTGGAGCAAAGTGAATTTATGTCACTTCAAGCTCCTGAACTTGTAGAATCTGTAAAAACAAGTATAAAAGAAGAAAATCCAAATGTTCATTGGGATGATATAGTTGGTCTTGAGCAACTAAAAACATCTTTACGTCATTCTATAGTAGTTTCAAAAATATTACCACAACTATTTGTTGGAATTAGACGTCCTACAAGAACTTTCCTACTTTATGGTCCACCTGGAACTGGAAAAACCTTAATCGCAAAAGCTGTTGCCACAGAATGTCAATACACATTTTTTTGTGTAACACCATCAGTTATTTCTTCTAAATGGCGTGGGGATTCTGAAAAATTAATTAGAGTCCTTTTTGATATGGCAAAATTTTATTCACCATCTATTTTATTTTTTGATGAAATTGATTCTATAACTTTAAAAAGAGGTAAAAATGCTGAACATGAAGCTACTAGAAGAACAATTTGTGAATTTTTAGTTCAATTTGAAGGTATTTTTTAAAATTTATTTTTTTTTATATATTTAAATTTATTTTAAGAAATTTCAAAAAGCGATGAAACCAAAGTTTATGTTTTAGCTGCAACGAATCGTCCATGGGATATAGATGAAGCTGTTTTAAGACGTTTTGAAGCTAAGTTTTATGTACCATTACCTGATGAAGTTTCAAGAGCAATTATTGTTAAGAATGCAATGAGAGAGATTCACTTATCAGATGAATTTTCATTTGAAGCAGTTGCCAAAAAATTAGAGGGTTATTCAGCATCAGATATTGTAAATATTTGTAAAACAGCTGCAATGATACCTGTTAGTGAATTTTTAAAATCAATATCTTTATCAGATATGGAATCACTTCAAGATAAAGGAGGATGTCCTCAACTTCCTGTATCAGAGGATCATTTCACTAGGGCAATAGATCAAACAGTAAAGTCAGTATCTAAAGATTCTTTAGAAGATTATACAAAATGGGGCAATAACTGTATGTAAAAAGTAGGATTATCCTTTCATCTTATAGCATAATCCTTTATTGATATACAATATTTCATTTTTGAAAATATTATTTACTTGTTTCTTAAAATAAAGATTTTTCATCAATCTAACATATTGTTAATAAAAGAGATGAGATGAAAGTAATCTAACTCTCTATCCAAATGTGAAACGATATAACCAAAATAATAATTAAAAAAAAACATTCATTTTTCTGATCATGTTAATTGCCTTCAAGAGATATTATATTTTTTTATAAATTGAAAAAAAAAATATATTGACATGTCTCTAATAATATCTTTTAAAATTATCATACAAAAGTTTTCATAATTACATTAAAAATATATAATATAAAAGAAGGAGAGAAATGATAATATTATCCCGGTAAATTTTGTATTATATTAATTATTAGTGAATATACAAATTACTCATCTAAGAATAATGATCCATCTGCCTATTTTAATGGATTTCTATTAATAATGAACAAAGATATTTTGTATATCATTTAATTTTGTTTTTTTTAAATCCACTTTACTAGATTTCGGAATAATAAAATTTTTATATATATGTCTTTTGATCAAGTTTCTATAAAGTTCAATGGTTATTGTTCAAATTATCGTGTACCTTTTATTTATAGTATATAACTTTTTTTTTATCTCTTAATTATTTAAAATTTTTCCATATATTTAATTTATTTATATATAGATATGTTAGATGCGATGACGAATTCGTTTATTGCTTACTACTATATATATTTTTGCAACAATGGAGTTTAACGATTTCAATGACAAAAAATATTTAATGGGGCCTTATTTAGTACCAAATTTAGTTTATATTATAAGAAAAATGTTCATGAGATATGTTAATAAAAGAGAACATTTAAAAATAATGATTACTTCTATTTAAAATTTTAAAAAAATGTTTAGAGGTTATTGAAAGTTGAAATTTTAATTATCTTGAATCTAATTGTAAGATCTTGTTACTATAAAGTCTACTTGCCTTAGGGATTAAAAATTTAAATGTTAAAAATGCCCACCTTTTAGTAAAATATTTTATAGTATAAATTTGTTTACATCTCTGAATTATTGCTCATTTTTGTACATATATCAAGTATAAAAATACAAATTAATTATTATAGAAAAGTGAATAACTTTAATTAATTAATAACTTTTTATAAATTTTTACAGTTGGTATTTCATTTAATTGTTTGTATAGGCATTACTTGGCTAATTATATAAAGAAAATTTGCATCTTTTTGCCACTATCTTTTAATTACGTCATAGTCTCTTAATTAATTACTATAATATAGTATATTAACTGTTATTACATGTCTCATTTCTTTCAGCTCTCTTGCTACAATTTAGAATTTTATAGTCTTTTAATAAGATGGTGCAAACGCTACTTTTCCCGACCCTGGTTTTCTTGATCCAATATTACGTTATAAATAAATTTGACCATGTGTCAATGTATAACCCTATCATGATTAATTTTCTTGTTGAAGCCTACTATTGAGACGACAGCCCCCAAATAAAAGAGGCCATCGAAGGTTTACTGCCCTCATTTCAATTGCTTTCATGTCTCTTTTAAATACAATTTCATAGTATCGTTGCGGTTTGTTATATCTCGTTATACATTTTACAAACAACGCCTTCAATCAAGGTACAGAATATTCCTTCACCTTGGTTTTATCATTACAGATCTTGTCAAATCATTTTATCAATACTTAAATCAGAATAAAATTTAAATTTCAAATTATTGTAAACTGTATAACACCATGGATGACAATAATATTGTAGTTGTCACGCATATTTATCATACAACTTGATCCTATTTATCATCTCTATAATTTATATTATATGGAAGAAATTTCATTGACATATGCTCATGACCATGCACTTCTTTTTATCACTATTTTGTTAATCTTATTATGAATCTTTTTTAATATAAATATTATACATATATAACATTTTATCGTATTTTCAGATGCGGGCCTCTTTAATTTGTTTCCTATTATCACTTATTTATGGATTGTCTAGTGGTTCAATCTTAGCTGAAGAAGTTGAAAGAACTAAAAGGCAATCACCTTTATCTCGTGCTTGGGAAGAGGCTCTTCCAGGTGTTCAACCATTTTGGGAAAAATATAGTAATGGACCTTATGGAATAGTTATTCGTGGATGGCAATTTAGTAGATGTGCTTCAGAACAATGGACTAATTATGTTGTTAATGTTAGTAACATTGTTATCTGGCCAGATTATCCAAGATTTCCAGGTCCAATTTTCTTTAATGTTACCATGGATGTTAATGAAGATCTTCCTGTTGGAAAAATTGAAATGGATTTAGAAGTTAGACATGCTGTAACAAATAAACAAGGAAGTAAAGGATGGCAAGTAATCCCATGTCAAGGATGGAATATCATTGATGGTTGTGATGGAGTTGGTTCATGTAGATACTGTGATATTCTTGATAAATGTACAGAAACAGTTAATTCTGCACATAAATATGTTCATGATAAGAAAGCTACAGACTTTCTTAAAAATAATAAATTATGTCCACCACCAAAAGGTCATTGGACAATGACATTTTCAAAAGTTTTTTCAGTAGATGATCTACCAAAGTCATTTTTTGGTCCACTTCAATCAAATGAATACTGGTTAACATTCTCTTTCACTGATGGTAAAGATAAAAAACTTGGATGTGCTCGTTTATGGGTTGATGTATGTAAATACCATCTTCAAGATAAACAACAAAAATGTCTTCGTGATCCTAATGCTTTCAAAAACTTTATTAATGAAATCAGTTCTCAAGCTGAACAATTAAGAAGAAGAGGAGGAAAATAAGCAAAGTAATAAAAAATGTATGAAACTTTTTAAAACATTCCATAATATTTTTTTTTGATAAAATACCTTAATATATATATATAGTATAATCGCTACATTTATGAGAGAGATTTATTGTAGCATATAACTTTACTGTTATCATTTTCACTATAATCTTTATTTCAAATCTCATAACTCTAATAAATTCCCAAAAATGGTCGAATATAAATTTTTTAATTATTCTTATAATGGTAAATTATTGTACTTTTGTTATAATAAAATATCATTGATGTTAACTTTAATTTAAAAATGAATCATTTAATTTATGTATCAAGTTAATGTTACGAGTTTTTGACAAGTTTATAAAGCTTTTTTAAAATGAAAAAAGTTAATATGTGATTTATTATTAAAATTACTATAAAATTAATTATAACTTATTATCATTCCAGTTTTTTATAAAAATTTTTTTGTTATAGAAAGAATAATTTAATAATACAACTTGATATACTGCTTATGAAACTGCTTCCATTGATTAATATTGTGAATATTCATAAAATATTTTAATACTTGTATCAGTTGTTAAGAAGTTTTGATAAAATATAATTTTAAAGCACAATATAATTTTAGATTTGATCATGATCAAAACACATTAATAAAAATTTAAGCAGTTGAGTTGAAAAAAAGTGATTCAAATATTTTATCACTAATCCTTTTTACATGTTTTTATAAAAACAAAAATGAATCTTAAAAATTAAGATTTAAATTGAATTAAATGTTTCAAGAGTCATCAAAAAAAATAAATATTATAGATTTTATAAACAAAAATGAATGGTATGTGTAAAAAAAGTCAAGCATGATTTTGAAATCTATAAATCATTTAAATTAACACAAGAATCTCAAAGATTATAACGCATCACCCAGACAATCATTTTATTACGACTCTTAAGAAATAATATATCACAAATAAAAAACACATTTTTTTTTATAAATTTATCCGTTGAAGATTGTTTTATCATTACTAAATGTTTGAATATTTTTTTTTATAAATTTATATATATTTACTTTACAAATTCATATACATCTTGATATATCTTAGTATTCTTAAGACTGATGAAGTTATAGATGTAGGGAGAAGTATATTTATAATTGTAGTTTTTTTTTCTAACTTTTAAGAAAAGATAAAAGCTTTTATATACATCAATTCACGTTTTGTATTTGTGAAGAATGAATCTTATATATATTTTATGATAACTATTTTTTTCTAATGAAATATTTCTATTTTTTAAAATGAATTTTAATAAAATTTATTTGTAATGTTATTGTTGACTTCAAATGAGTTTGTTTATACATATGTATCTGCTATTATTTATGAGAGAAGATAATATTAAAGATATGTTGTTGGTAAAATGTATTATTACGATTATTAAAAGATCATAAGAACGTAATTAATATTCTTAAGCTTGTTATTAAAATCATTCTATAGTATAAATGATAATTTATGTAATGTTTTTAGAAAAAAAAAGTTAAAAATAGAATAACAACTAAATATTTGCCCTTTAATTGAGATTTTTTATGAGAGAAAAAACAAATATTTTTATGATATTTAATATAATAATCTTATTTCTCTATTAAATGTTAACATTTTCACAATCATTTTATTTATTATGTGTTGACTAAAAGGTGAAGATATTATAAGATAACAAATAATGATACAACTGTTAAGAATCAATCTCCCACTATTTATGATTTAAATATAATATATTAAGAAAAATCTTATTATTTATATATTTTTCTTAATAGTAATATTATTAAAAATAGATAATTTAATTTTAACATAAATTATATTTTGATAGGAAAATTATTTTTACTCAAATTAACCTTAAAATTCACTTTTATTTAATCATAGGACAAGGGAGAAAATAACAAGAAAGTATTTTTCATAATTCAAAGTTTAATGGGAGACTAGTCACACAGGGATATCAGCTGTTTAAAATTTCGATATTTTTTTTTTCAAAACAATAATATATAAAGCTTAAATTTTATATATATTAATGCAATATTTATTATATTAAGAGGTTTTAAAGAAATTTTGAAATATTCCTAAGAATGGTTAATGAAGTTGAAACTTTATCATATTTTGCCTGTAGGAAAGCAGCAATAACTTTGTTCCAAAATAATATACGATGGAGGAAGTTGTCTGATGTCAGCAGATATTTAAAAGATTTTCTTCACCAAGAAAAGAGAATTCCTTTATTAATGAGACAACAAATTCATAGTGTTATGGGTGATATCTTCAGAGAAGTTCAAAGATGGGGGAGTAAGCATCTAACCATATTTCCAGACATAACGAAAAATACACCAAGTGGATCGAAGAGATTATTTCATCCATCGGAGCATCTGAGACTATTTTATCCATGGCTTGTATGGAAAGAAGGAGTGTAAGTATGACGTATATTATATTTATATACTCTTATTAGATATGAAATAGATGATTATAAAACGGCGAAACAAATTATAAAAAAGGAATGTAACAATTGGACCTTAATGGAGTTTCAATTTGCTGCATGTTATAATATGCTTGATATTATTCAAGATTCAAACAAATATGACAAAATACGCCTCCGTACATTAAAGAAACAAATATATGATCATCCTGTCTATAATTTTTGGCTTAGTTTATTGGACGAACCAATTATGTGGAAAAGATTCTTTAATTCACAAGGAAGATTATTACGTCAAGAGGTTTCATTAACAATACATTTCGCAATAATTAACGGTTATATAGAGCTTCTTCAATATATATGGCCAAAAATAACTGTCCATCATCAGGAGCAGGTAGGATTTCTTTGCTGGAAGAAGGTATGTTTTAGGGCAGAACATCGAAATGTTGTAAGATTTCTTTGTGATAAATTATGTCATATTAATCCTTCTGGATTGGCAAGATTAACATGGGACTGTTTTTATGAAAAGATTTATAAAGCGACTTTAAATGATGAGGAACTATCTTTTATAGATAGGGAGGATAATTATTATAAATTAGTTATGTTGCTTGAAAATTGGTGTCCTAGGTTAAGAGAAGCTATGTTAGCAAGAGAAAATTATAGAGCCATAGGTGATATGTTTAGATATAAGAAGAAAGAAGAATTTGAGCTATTTCTTGAATACCTCAACAAAAGCCAATTATCAGAAGCAAAGAGAATAGTTGATAAAATTTATGAAAAGAAACGCAGTACAAGTAACTCTAATTTAAGGGATCTTGTTGTTAGAAGACAAATGACGGTATAATATAATATTTTTATTTATCATAATGACGAAGTTTTATACTATTTTTTTATAAAAAATATTTTTTGATTCATAATAAATCTTATCTCGTTTAAATATGTATTTTTCAGCTTTAAATATTATTTTATTTAAGCCTTTATATATTCTTCTAATTATTTTAAAAAGTTATATGCGTGAAAACTTTATATAATATAAATCTTTATCTTTGTATGAAATCTTATCCTTCTTACCTTTATCGTTAGAAATGTATGTATCCATTAATTTTTTTTCTATTCGTGTAACAAATGGCAATGTACATACAACATATATAGAGTTAATTAAGATTCTTCTTTACTTGGTTTCTACATCCAGCCTCTTATATTTATATTTTATGATTTCATTTTAAAAATATCATTTTATTTAATCTTTCTAATACTTTTATCAATCAAAAAAATTAATACATAATACATGCTTTATTTCAAGTATATTTGTTAAAATGATTTTTTTTAATGTATCCATTAAATTATTAATTTTACGATTTATATTTTTATGCCAACAGTGATAAAATATAAACTCTGAAAAAGTATCATACTTTCAAGCCTTGTTTTCCATCCCAGAAGGCATCTTGAATTTCAATTATAAAAGTATATAAAGAATGTTTATTCGTAATTCTGTTATTTTTATATTGATACAATGTGCGTAGAAATTTTTAATATTTTATATATATTGTAATAATTTATTTGAATGTTATTTTATCAAATTAAGTATATATTTCTTCATTTATATTATCATTTTATGACATCCGTAAAAACTTTTTCTGCAACAAAATGAAACATCTTACTTTGCAATATATATCTATATGTCCAATTTATTAATCTACCTTATATATTCAATCTATTATGATTTACATTTTTATTATTCCTTTAAATAGTTGAATGTTTTCAATTTTTGATGCTTGATGTAGTTACACTTTTTTTACCTTACTTTCACAATTTTATTTTTTACATTTCAAATTTAAAACTTATTAATTCTTTTAATAATTTTATAATATAGTAAAAAAGATTAATTAAATAATATTTCTCATAAAATGGATGAATATTATAACTCTTCTTCTGGCTCGGTAACAATTATGGAAGATTATCTTGACGAAAATGCAATTACACCATTTGGTGCTTCTAATGCTAATGAAGCAACATTGAGTCCAGAAAGTGTTGTTTTAATGAAAGATATATTTGCTGGATTATTTTTTTGTTGTTTTGTTGTAGGATTTGTTGGTAATTTGTAAGTTTTATATTTATCAAATTTACAATTTTTTTTTAAAGTTATGTAATTTCAATGATTCTGAATGTCATGAGTTCTTTACCATTCTCAGCATGTGGAAAACCTTCTACAGGTTCACAAAATAATAACACTAGCCATCATGTATATATTTATGTTTTGGGTTTATCATTTGCTGATCTTCTTTTAATTTCTCATTTACCATTTCTTATTATTGAGTTAAGACAAGGTCAATGGACGTATGGAACAGTACTATGTAAAGTATTTTATTTTGGAGAAAGCGTAAATAAATTGTTAAGTAGTTTAATTATGACTGTTCTTTCATGGGATAGATTCTTAGCTGCTTGTTACCCATTAAACTCATCAAAAATAAGAACAACAAAAACAGCAATATTAGTTTTATTAGCATGTTTCACAGTCGCAACTATTTTATTAACACCAGTCTTGTTAAATGCAAAAGTTAGTGAGATTCAATATAATGGAGGTATCATAAAAAAATGTTACTTTGAAGCTGGTTCATATTTCTTATTCTATTCATTTCTTTTCGGATACTGTATTCCTGCTGGATTTATAATATATTTTTACACAAAAGTTTTAATAACAATAAGAAGAAGTGCCAAAAAATTTCATACAGCTATTATCAAATGTACTACAAACATAAACAAAAATATTGTTCAACAAAGAACGATTTCAAGCGTATCAGCTTTAGGAGGAAGCCGTGTTCAACAGGTGACAAAAAGAATTATTGCTGTAATTGTTTTCTATTTTATTTGTTGGACACCTTATTGGACATTAAATTTTTTAATTTTTACTCAAGCAATGTTTAAATTAGCTCCTCAATATCTCGTTTCTGTTATAATGTTTTCATCACACCTTCTAATATGCTTCAATTCTATGGTTAATCCGTTTCTTTATGCTTTAATTAACTGTGAATTGCGTCAACAACATCATAAAGCAATGCTTCGGAAAAAAAATTCTGTTAGAATGGCTACTGTAGGTGCACTAGGCGTCATAGTAAGGCACTCTCAGAAGTAAGTTGATTATTTATTAAATAAAATTAATATTATAATTAATATCTTTTTTTAAGACTCATTGGACCAAAAAACTTTGGAATTAATTTTGAATCTGAATATAAATGGAGAAATGATAATCATAGAACATCAAGTATTCAAGAAATTCCATTACATTTATTACCACAGAAAAGACAACAATCTGTAACTTATGCATTAATGGAACATGATTCGCCATCTATAATATTAAAAGATAAACCCAATTGTAAAAAATCTACAACATGCTCTGTTAAATTTGATGATTACCAGAAATATGAAGAAAGTATAAAATTAGCTGATAAAGAAGAATTATTCTCATCCTCAGGAGATATTTTTCTTTAATATTATTATGAAAATTAATTTCAATATTTACTTTTTATTTCTTAAATTAACAAATGGATGATCCCAATAATTGTTTATACTTATTGAAAATTTTAAAAATATAATTTTTCCTAAAAATATTTAACGAAAAATGGCATAAAAACAATTTTATTATGCTTTAGCACATTTATCTATTTATTTCAAATTAAAGATTTTTTTTAATAAATTTCTTTATTAAAATATTCTTTACAAATTTTTCACACAATATATATCTAACGTACAAAATGTTATATGATTGTCTGATGAAAAACAACTCTTCTCAATTTTGATACCATCTGGTGTGATTTATTGTTTGAAAAAACAATTTAAAATAACATTTCTATAACAAAAATGTTATAGAAACAATAGTAAAGGTTTATACATTTTTTAATGTATTATGTATATTTTTACAAAGAAAAAAATTATATTTAAAAAATTAAATAAATTATTAATATCTTCATAAATATATTGATAAAAGAATCTTTTACGTTGTGTATAAAAGTACTACGATAACATGATAAACGACAATAATATACATTTATTTACACAAGTCATAGTTCATAATATTATTAAGCTATGATTGTTTGGGTATCCAAATATAAACAATACTTTTAAATACTTTTTTATGAATGGAAATATATTATTATATTAATTTTTTTTTCAATACCTTTTTGTAGTATTTTTTAAAGTTATTTTAATATGCATCAATTCTTTTAACTTTTTATTATCAAAAGTATAAGATCTTTTCCATTCAATTTGTATATTGATATATGTACATATTTTCTAAGAAATAGTTATATATGTATAGAATTAATAATACTAACATTGTATCAAGTACAACGATTAGTGTTATAATATGCGTAATAAATGTTATCTCAAATTTTATTGATATTTTATCGATTAGAAATAAATAGAAATTATAATAATAAAATCTTCCAAATCCATGAATAATGGTCTTGATTAGAAATTACATCTTTTAAATATAAAAATTTATAAAAAAAAATATTCTTATTTGAATTAAATTTATAAAAGTTAGTAATTTATTTATTCTAGCTTCAAAATATATATACCCTAAAGCACACAAAGTCTTTTTTGTTACTATATAATATTATAGTATATCTATCTATCTATTTATAAGTGTAGAAATATATTCTTTAACTGTCCACTAACTCTCGAAACATTTATTATCGATTCACTTTTGCTATATATATTATTGTCTATAAGACTTTCATTAACAAAACCTTACTCTTATTTAATTTATATTGAAAAAAATAATTCTTATTTTTTATCTTTACAAAATTATTTATATTTTCATTCTCTGTTTCAGATACAACATCACGTTGTTTTTATTTTATAGATATTTATATATATACTTGATATTTATTTATAAAATACTGGTAGTAGTTTGTTACTATTCTGAAACTTTTTTCTTCTCTAGACAAATGTATTAATATTCAAAAAGCCAAACAAATATATAAAAAATATTACCTATAAATTATAAACAAAATTATTTAAATATTACATATATATAAATACATTTATTATATATGTCAGACATCGATTTAAATTGTTTCATGCCTGAGAATGGTCTTGGTGAAGAAATAAAAAATGTCCCAATAACTGAAAATTTAGAAAACATTTCTCTAGAAAGTAATAATGATAAGAATAATGAAATTAAAAAAGAAACTATACTAGAAGTTCGTATAGAAGCTTTACAAAATGATTATTCAAGGTTAGAATATTTTATATTATATATAAATAATTAGTTTAATTATAGTTTAAAATTAGTACATGAAGAAAAGTTAAAACAATTTGAAGAAATGAAAGAAAAAGCTAAAGAGATTGAAGAAATTAAATTAAAAATAGAAAGTGACTATAAAAAATTAAAGGAAAGTTCAATTAATAAGGAGAAAGAGTATCAAAATTCTATACAACAGTTAACAAATAAAATGGAGGCTAGTATTAATAATTTAAATACAAAGTTAAAAAATGCTGATAATGATAAAAATATGGCTGTTATAAGATATGCTACGAAAGAGACTGAAGTTATGAAATTGAATAAAGAAAATAATCAACTAAAAGAAGATATAAAAGTTATTAGGAAAGAGTTTGAAGAGTTGAAAGAAAATACTAGCCAAGAGACCATAGACAAATTAAAAAAAAACATTGAAATATTACAAGAAGAAATTTTTAAAGAAAAGAAAGAAAAGGAAAAAATTATGAATGATTATAGTATGGCAGAAAAACGAATTGCTGCTAGTCATACGACTATTAAAGATATGAAAGAAAGAATAGATTTAGCGTTATTAGGAAATAATAATATAAGTGAGGAGAGGGATAAAGCACTAGAAGAGGTTAAAAATTATAAATCGCAAATTCAAGTATTACAAATTAAAGGGAAAGAGTTAGAATATCAGTATAATGAAAAAATTAAAAGTAGAGATCATTTGTATAAGGAGTGTATTGAGGAAATGGGAAGACTACGTAATGAAAATACTTCCCTAACTCAGAAGTTAATTAATTATGATGGTGAAAATGAAAAAACTAAACTAATGCAAACACTTCTTGAAGAAGAACTAGAGAATTATAAAAGTGAGAATACTAAAGTTAAAAGTGAATTAGATGAATTGAAGGATGTTAAAGAACAAATAGATAAATATATGAAAGTTGCTGATGAAGCAATTAAAGCAAAAAATATATCAGAAGGTGAAAAAGAAGAGTATGAAAAGGATAATATTATATTGAGAAATGAAGCTGAAACGCTACTTAACAGTAATAAGAACATACAGCAAAAAGCTATTGAATTAATGGCTGAAATTGAAAATTGTCACGAAAAAAGGAAAACACTCGAAAAGGAAGTTGATGATAAAAAAAAGGAATGTCAAGAACTAATGAAAGAAGTTGAATTAATGAAGAAAGAAAAGGAGAACAAAGAATTGGTAGATTCTAGCAAATTAAATGAACTACTAGGTGTAGAGAGTACATTGAATGAAAAATTAAAAGAAATGAATAAACGGGTTCAGGAACTAGAGAATGAAAAAATGGTGATAAGAAAGAAAGCGGAAGCAAATCAAAAAGACTTAAGATTAGAAGTTAAAAGATTAAGAAAACAATTAGATTCAATGACTGATAAATGTTCATTACAGAGTTTTCAATTACCATCATCATACAATGGTACAAAAAGTGCTAATGACGTTTTTGTTAATAGCGGACAAATAGAAAGTAGTAATATATCAGCAACAATTAGTAGGACATCCTCTATTAATTCATTTGAAACGGCAGCAGGTTATAGGTCTGGTTCTACGACAAATACACAAACGTCATCTCCTAATAAAGATGATGCTAGTGAGATAGATAATAATGATAAAAATACTCAAATATATGGTGATATTAAAAATTCTAATAATAGTGTTAATGTTCAACAAGCAATGGTAGATAAAATTGTAAAGTTACAAAGAAGTTTAGCAAAGAAAGGTGAAAAGATAGAATTTCTTGAGGAACATGTTAAACAATGTATTGAGGAGTTGAAAAAAAAGTCAAGAATTATCCAATATTATGCATTAAGAGAAGAAGCAGCTATGTTAAAACCAGCACAAGAATCATTGGAAGAGGTAAGTTTATATATTTTAAAATGATAAAAAATACTTTATTATAAAAAAAATTTCATAATTACTTTAGATATTATCACTATGCCCAACAGTACAGGTATCGTTAATTTAAATATTGTATTTGTGAGATAAACGTTTAAAACTTTCAATATAATTAAAATCATTTTTAGGTTGCCATAAAACTAAAAGAATCAACAACACCTCTATTTGGAACTTGGTTTGGAAGTAAACAAAAAGAAAAATCAAATTTAGCAATATCTGCTGAAATTAATGCAAGATTACAAGCACTAGTAGAAGATTTGTTACTAAAAAACATGGAATTTAAAGAATTAATAGATAAATTAGAAGGTAAAATTGCTATAATAGAAAGAGAAAAAAGACAATTAGAGGTTGCTGCAACTCATTAATGTTGTACTTATCATTATTTTTATCATAGATTTTTATTCATATAGATGATATGTTTTTTATATATTAAGTTAAAATAAATATATCTAAAATTTTATTGAAACATTTGATTTTCTTGTAAACTTAATGATATGTTGACAAAATTAAATAAGAAAAGGTGTTGGGAAAGTGTAAACTCCAATCTTTTATTATCATTAAAGATTTTAAGTTTAAAAAATTTCTAATATTGTAAAAAACTTAATTAATTGTTTTTTTTTATTAAATAAATATTAAAAAAATACCAAGAAATTTTATAAAAGCCAAAATTGTAACAACAAATGTTAATCATTAGTTGTATATCTTTGTTAACAAAAGAAAAATTTTTTTTATTTCAACAATGTCTCTTTTTAATACATCATTTAAACGTTTGAAGCTAGAAGGTAAATGAAAGATGTCTTGATGAACAACCATCAAACATATTAGTTTCTTTACCAAGTGAAATAAAAGAAATTCTTTTTGGTAAAGGTAAAGTCATCACAATTTTTATATATAAATACTCACTGGCAAAATAGTTTAATCATAATTTTTTCTAACACCTTTTGTTAACTAACTTTTTTTTCATTAAAATGGATAATCATTCACAAGGAGATGTAAATCATGACAACGGTAACTTTTTTTAAAAAGTTCTTAATTGTAATCATATTTGCAGCTGATGATATAAATCCTGTCAATAATTGGCCTGCCATGGATATTGTTTTAAATGACAACTATTTGCTGAAAAAAATTATAAGACAGATTCCACCAGGTCCTTCTCGTTTTAATTTGAGATTGACTTGTAGGAAATTTAATGATATTTCTAAGATGAGAAGTTCTGTCATCGAGGATTATGACTATGATTGCATTAATACAGGACGTCTACTCTATAGAGATGGTTCGTTACCAAGAAATAAGCTTTACTATGAAAGTTCTATCGCACTTAATATTCCAATATCTTTTCTTGAGGATGATTTAACAAATGAAGTTTTAAGAACAACTTATGAAAAAGTTAAGGCTGAAATGTATCGCACTAATATATTAATTATTAAAAATGTATCAGAATCTTTTTTAAGAAATATTGGATCTTTATTAGATTTCAAATACATTCATACATTAATTTTCCATACTGGAAACCTTAACTTCATACCTGCTAATATATTTACGTGTATACCTTCATTGAAACCAGAAATAATATACTTCGTTAAGGATCCATCTCTTCAAGTTTATGGGGATAGAAATAATTTTGACAATTTTGGAAATACAATACCGGATCGTGTTAAGAAAATAATTGTCAGTGATTGTTCCAATGATATAGATTTACTCAGTCGGATGTTTAGACAATGCGAGATTGGAAAATTTGAAACCTTAAGTTTATCAACAGATTTTTATACAAGTTTGAACTCACCAGATCAAGCATCAAATATGTATATTTTATTAAAGTCTTTTAAAAATGTAAAAATATTTCTGAAAGTAATATTATCAAACAACGATATTGAATTGCCAATTAGAGTTCTTTTAAGTGACTCACTAAACATTAATGAACCGATTCCATGGAAAATGAGTTATGCTATAATACTTTTATACAAAGATCCTTTACATTATAATCCTCATGAGATAGTTCAAATTGAAAATACTGAAAAATATCCTTATATTGAAACTTTAGTTATATCTAGAAGTGTTGATTGCACATCTCTGTTAACTCCAATTAATACTGAAACTTTACATAACAAATTGACATTAATGACTAACTTAACATCACTCCATATTGATTATGATCTTATCTTATCATTTAAGGACTTCTGTGGATCGTTAAGTGGTAGTCTTAGAACAATAAAAATCCGAGAGTGCTTTAATTTGAAAGTTGGAGATTTGAGATATTTATCCCAGAAATGCCAAAGAATTGAATGTCTTTATTTACAAGATATTAAATCAAGTCGTATCAATTTAAAAGAAATTTTGAAAACTTTTAAGAACGTTCAATATGTATTTCTTCAATATAAAAGATTCTTCCCTAAACAGAATGTAATTCGTGATATAAAAGAAGGTGACAAGCTTAAATTTCCACCAATTAAATTTGTCATGATTACGTGTGAAAAATTTAATTCAAGACAATTAGAAGAAATAGAGAGATTGGAGAAAAACACACCTAGAAAAATTGGACAGTTTATTTTTCTTCCAGACATAAACGTTCCTGGTTCATCATTGATATATAGTTCTTTTATTTTCCAACAAAATTCAAGTGAATTTTCTAATATAAATAATATTCTTCACTGTATTTGGTGATATTTCATTTTTATTTAATATGTATTAATTTATAATAAAGTATGTTTAATTTTTCAAATGTATTTTTTATATATATTTATTATTAACAGTATACAATGAATTTTTCACATAAATTAGATAGTTTTAATCAATATTCTTCATTTTATGACTCTTTCTTTAATAAAAAAACAATATTTTTGTCCTTTTTATATGCCTTTTAAAATTCATTTAACACCTACAAAGCAATGATGTACATAAAATATTTATTATTATGCAATCAAACAACAGAAAGTGATTATTTATTACATCTTTCCTCCAATAAAATTTTCCATAAAATTGAAGGCGTTGCATTTTTTTATATAAAATTCAAACGATAAGACAATTCAGTCATATTTTTTTGACACGTCTTCATTGAATTAACCAATTTTTTTTGTGTATCAAAATGGAGCATCATTTACACGAAGAAGTTGGACTAGTTAATGATAATAACGGTAATTTTTTTAAAGGTTTATATAGTTGTAATTTTAATTTCAGCTGATAATGCTACTCCAAACAATGATACAACAGCAGTTGATACTGTTATGGGAGATGTCAACTTGATGAAACTTATAATAAGACAGATTCCACCAGGTAGTGCTCGTTCTAACTTAAGGTTACAATGCAGAATGTATAATAACATATGCACAATGAAAAGTACTGTCATGACAGAATATGACCAAGATAAATCTAATGTTCCGCATCTACTTTATAACTATCATTTCGTTCCAAGAAGAACAACTCATTTTGAAAACAGTTTTACACTAAACATTCCACAATCATTTAGAATTGAAGGTTTGAATAGTAGAGAATTAAAAACAACTTATGAGAAGTTAAGAGCTGCAATGTATTGCATAGATACTTTAATTATTAGAAATGTCTCAGAATCATTTCTTACTTGTGTTGGAAATTTATTGAACTTTGAAAATATTAAAACATTAGTTTTCCATAGTGGAAAATTAAGTTTTATACCTGTTAATATATTTAAGTCAATAAATTCATTAAAGCCAGAACAGGTAGTTTTTTATAAAGAAAACAGACTGTACTTTCATGGGAGAGAAAATAATTTTAATTATTTTGGAAGCACAATGCCTGATTCAGTTAAAACAATTTGGTTTCATAAATGCTCTGATGAAGTAGATTCATTATATCAAATGTTTAGAGAATGTGAAATAGGCAGATTTGGAAATTTAAAATTGTCATCAGATTTCCATGCAAAAATGATTCTTCCAGAGGAAGAATTTAAGATGCGTGGTATTTTAAAATGTTTTAAGCATGT
The DNA here is from genome assembly GCA_000941615.1 of Parastrongyloides trichosuri. Lineage (NCBI taxonomy): Eukaryota > Metazoa > Nematoda > Chromadorea > Rhabditida > Strongyloididae > Parastrongyloides > Parastrongyloides trichosuri. The sequence continues at coordinate 212,900 of LM523189.1, read as the reverse complement.
AACGATGTGTTTGATGCGAGAAACTGGTGTGGATATTCAACCAACCGTTCGATATCTTCTTAAAGATGCATTTAATGATCAACCTACATGGACGATGGATTGTTACATGATACTTTGGTGTATAAATTCAAGACATAATCAACCTAGTGAACTTTTTGGGTTTCGAGAAATTGATAAATATGCTTCTATTCGATATTTAACACTTTGTAAAGATCCTATGAATCGCATTTATGTAGAACCACTAGATACAAGAGCTTTATCCTCTGAAATGACAGTGATGTCAAATCTAACAACTTTAACTGTCGATATTACTCTTATTTCATCATTTGAAAAATTTTGTGAATCATTATGTAGTAGTTTGAAAAATATCAAACTTAATGGTTGCAGCAAACTAGATCCAAAACATTTAAAATTTATGTCAAAATATTGCAAAAATCTTGAAGTTATTTCTTTAAATGATGTTAAATCAAGTCTTATTACATACAAAACAATAATTGAAGATTTTAAAAAAGTTCAATTTTTAGATATTTGTTATCACAAATCTTATGTATCATCTGAAGTAATATCAGCCATAGAAAATGATGGAAAAGTAGAATTTCCTTCTATTAAATTTCTTATGATCAAATGTAAAAGATTTACTAATCCAGAGTTATCCAGATTACGATCTTTGTTACATAGAACACCAAGAAAGCCTGGACAATTTTTGATTCATTATCTAACAAATGCCCTCGAACGTAAACGTAAATATAATGAAATTGTGATGCAAAAGCATACAGCATATTATTCACATTACAATACTATCTTTTCATATCCCTTATTGTAGATAGTATTCATTTTTCAAAAATAATCTAAATAATTTTAAAACAAATTATTTTAATTTACGAAATCAAAATAATTATTTTTTAAGTAAAGAGATGGAAACTTTTCAGTTGTTTCTATCTAATTGATATTGATAAAATAAATGTTTTGGATAAAGTATAATTGTAATTATAAATATTATTAAGTGATCGTTCTGACAATCAAAATTATTATTATAACATTATAATATATAACACTTAAACATCCGCTTTTTTATCAAAATAGTCTTTTAACTTCAATCTAAAATACTCTTGATCATATATTATCTGTTCTTAAGTATGACATCATTCTCGAATTTTATAACCAATAATCTCTTAACATAATGGGATTGTCAAAATTTTATTATTAATAAAAATACATATAATTATTATGCAAATATTTTATAGTTAATTATCAAAAAGTTACGTGTTATCTTTTTAAGTAATATCACATATATTAATCACCTACAAATTCTTTATAAGAAATGATTGAAAAACCTATGATTATTGTATTATTTTTAACAGCGAAAAGCTATTCTAAATATTTATCATTAAAATGACAATAACTATCAATAAAATATTCATAACAATAGTTGCGATACTTTTTGTTATGCTTCAAATTTCTTCAGCATTACCAGAAAATTATACAAGTAAAGAAATTATTAAACAGCCAAAAGAAATGTATTCATTGACTCCAGAAAAAAGAGATATGTTGGTAAGGATTCATGGATCAGCTTTCATTATTGGATGGTTTGGTTTCATTTTAAATGGTGTTTTTTACATGAGATACTACAAAAGTTTTTTCGAAACTGAAAAAATATGTGGACAAAAAGTTTGGTTTCAGATACATAGGATTTTTAATACATTGGCTTTATTATTTACAACACTAGGAATTATTTGTATATTGACGGCTTTTAATTTTGAATGGACTGGGCCAAAGGTATGGTTTATAACTTCATAAAATAAATATTAAAAAATATTATAGATCAATGGTAAATATAATACATCGCCTGGTGCTATTCATTCAATATTGGGAGTATTTGCTTATGGTCTTCTTGTTGTTCAAGTACTCAATTCATTCCTTCGTTGTGCTCCAAATGATCGTAATAGAAAGTACTTCAATTGGGTCCATAGGATTCTTGGAATGTCTTCATTTCTATTAGCTACAGGAACTATTACAATTGCAGCAAAGTTTTTTGTTGTACATTTTACTTCAGCAAAGAATGCTCAATATATGTTGTATGTATTTTATGGAATAATTCTTTGTTGTATTTTGGTCAATGAAATATCTCTTCGTCTTCACTTTCATAAAGCTATGTATACAACATTAATTATCATATTTGTGGTTTCAATAATCGTTTGTTCATATATTTGTGGTTTAATATTAGCATCGGCATAAATCAACAGATTATAATTATAATTTAATTTTTTTTATTATTTAATGTACACTTGGCAAATATATTTGATTTCAATAAAAAATTTCTATTATATATTTTTAAATTTTTCTGATTAGTTTTATTAAACTTTTTACATTCTCACAAAGTGATCTCATTGAAAGCTAACTATGAACCATTGTCGCTTATTAAGATATATGGATTTTTCTATAAACGTAAATTAAGATATTCAATAGAATTGTAAGATGCTATTCTATGAACATTTAATTTTATACATTTGTGAATGTATTAGTGAAGATATTATTAATATTGGACCATTGAAATAATTTTTAAATCATATGTAATTCCAGACATAAAAATAAAAGCTAATTTGATGTGGACTAATCTATTTCTCAGAGTTAAAAATAATAAAGAATCTTCAAGAGGAATTGAAAAATTATTTGAAAAACAACAATTGGAAGTTTTTTTAGATTTTAACAAATTTTGATTTTGTTATCAGAGCCTATCAATGTGTCAAGAAAGTCTGTAAATTTTTCAATAAGAATGTTGATTTAGTAACAATATTTAATACATTGAATACCTGAATCTAATAGATATAAAACGAGTGAGTACGACTTGAATCTATTTTAAATTTTCTATGTTACATAAATAATAAGCACAAAAAATTAAAAATTATCATTAATAAATACTTAAAATCCGCATTCTTATCTTTCTTAGTCTTTTAACTTTAATCAAAAATGTAGACGATCACTTTTTTTATCAACAATTTCTATACAAATTTTTAATGAACCTTAATCTATCATATAAGTTCAGAATAATTATATAATTATAGGTAAAAATAAAACAAANTAATATCACGTATACAAAACATCAAGAACGCTTTATTCCTTTATAAAAAGAAGATTTAAATGCATAAGATCATTTCATTCTAAGAATCAAGCTATTTATTAGCATTATACTTAATTTGTTGACGATGTCTGTCAATAAAACAGTTCTAACAATAATGTTTTTTGTTTCTATTCAAACTTGTTTAGCTTTCCCTGAAAGTTATGTTAAAAAAGTAAATGTGGTGGATTCACAGAACTATTATGAAATGGATCATAATAAAAAAGATATATTTGATAAAATTCATGGAACAACTTTTATTATTGGTTGGCTAGGTTTTATTCTTAATGGAGTTTTTTATATGAGATATTACAAAAGCTTTTTTGAAGAAGAAAACATGTGTGGACAAAAAGTATGGTTTCAAATACACAGAATTTTTAATATGTCAGCTTTACTTTTTACAACCATAGGAATGATTGCTATTTTGGTATCTCATAATTTTTATTGGACAGGTCCAAGGGTAAGTGTAATAATTTCAATATAATAATTATTAATAATTATAGATTGGAGGAAAAGAAAACACATCACCAAAATCTTTTCATGCTTTATTTGGAGTTCTTTCTTATGGTCTTCTTGTTGTCCAAGTATTAAATCCACTTCTTCGTTGTGGACCCAATGAACGTAATAGAATATATTTTAATTGGATTCATAGAATTCTTGGGATGACATCTTTTCTTTTAGCAACAGGAACTATAACGATTGCTGCAAAATTTTTTGGAAAACATTTTACAGATCCAAAGAATGCTGAAATTATGCTGTATGTATTTTATGGAATTATTGTGCTTTGTGTTTTAATAAACGAAATGTCTTTACGTTTAAAACTTCGTAAAACTATAATGTTTATAACATTAATTGTTTTATTTGTATTTTCAATTGTTGTCTGTTCCTACATTAGTGCTTTAATTATAACTGCACCATGAATCTCTTAACTATGATTATAATTTTTTNTTTTTTATATTAATATTTGATGTACAGATGGCAAATAAATTTCATTTTAACTTAAAAAAGTTTTTAAAGATTAATCAACAACAATTTTAATTTATATCACATCTAATTACCTTTCATTTAAGTAATAAAATTATGTATTAAAAACAATTTTGATACTTTCTATTGATAAAACCTTTTATACACTTAAATGGTATTAGAAGTATAATATAATTCAGAATTTGCAAGGGATTTTAACCTTCAACTATAAATAATATATATAAAGAGGTAAAACAAAATGAATATAATACAAGTTGATGTCTATCAAAAATATATATAATTGTATTGTAAAATTAATTGTCATTAATCTGTATATACAATAGTATATGTCCTGATAAGGTATTCATTTGTTATCTTATTATAATAGTATATACTTTTATAAGAAGATGAATTATATTAACCAAGACACAAAAACTACTGACCTGATAACCTGATTCAGAAGGCGGATGCCGTATTTTATCATGAAGTTAATATGAATCTTAATATTTTTATAACATCACTTACCAACAAAAATTATATTTAAAGATCACTTGACGTCATACCTTTAAGTTTTATCTTGTTACAAATTTAATATGTTTATTTCTTTTTATAATCGTTTTATAAACAAGTTTTTTTTATTATAAGATATTGTAAATTTTTTGTATCATCTAATTATTATTAAAGTTGATACTTTTACACGTTTTTAATAAATATTTATCCTTTTTTTCCTTAAATATTTCTTTTTAAACCTGTTTTTTTTCTTTAATAAATCAACTTTTTAAAATATATAAATTAGGAAGGAATCTTTTAAGATTTTAGAAACATATTCTTATCTGTTTGTATTTTTTCTAGATATTATGAGGATTGTTATTATTGGTGGAGCCCCTACTGCTCTTGGAGCTGCTTTTAGACTTAATGAACTTCAAGAAACACATCCAGAAATTGCTAAAGATGTTGAACTTGTTGTTATGGAAAAATCAAGTGTTGCTGGAGGACTTTCTACTACCGTCACTGATGAGAAGGGATTCTTATGGGATATGGGTGGTCATGTTACCTTTTCTCATAATGCTCCATATTACGATAAAGCAATTAAATGGGCTGTAAAAGATTGGAATTCATTAGAAAGACAATGTCTTGTTGATATGAATTATCTTTATGGTGTAGAAGGAATCAAACTTGTACCATACCCAGCTCAATATGCTGTTCCATTCTTCCCTGAAGACATAAAACAAGGATGTATAAAGGATTTGAATGAACGTTATGATAATCCTCACTTTGATTCTATTGTTCCAAATGATTTTGCTGAATGGATTGATAAACATTTAGGACCAACAATTCATAAAGTTTTCTTTAAACCATACACAAGAAAAGTTTGGACAGTTGAAACTGAGACAATGAATCCAGGATGGGTTGGAACTCGTGTTGCAAAACTTCCAAAAGAAAAGCTTGAATCTCTCTGTGCCATTCCAGCTGATCAATTAACTGATGCTGATTTTGGATGGGGTCCAAATGCTTGCTTTACCTTCCCTAAATATGGAGGTACAGGAGCTGTATGGAAAGGAATGGCTGAAAAATTAAACAAAGATTGGTTCAAATATAATCATAATGTTGTTGGTGTTAATATGCAAAATAAGGAAGTTTCTTATCATGTTAATGATTCTGATGAACTTCATAAAATGAAATATGATGTTCTTATTAATACTGCTCCAATTGATCAATTAATTAAACAAACTAATGCCTGTTCACCATTAAACATTGTTTATAACAAAGTTTACGTTGTTGGTGTCGGTCTTAGACTTCCAGTTCCACCAGCTTGTGAAAAATTAACATGGTTATATTTCCCTGATGTTAATGTGCCTTTCTTCCGTGTTACATTCTTTTCACGTTATGGTGAAGTAACTCCAGACAATTCTAAATATTGGTCTGTTATGTGTGAATGTGCTACTCCAATTGATTATGAATGTGATAAAGAAGAGATGGCCAAGAGAGCTGTTGAAGGGTTAATTCTTAAAGAAATTATTACAAGAGAACAAATTGAATCTGTTTTCTCTATTCTTCTTCCATATGGATATCCAATTCCATCAGTTGAAAGAGATAGTGAATTGAAGAGAGCTCATGAAGTTCTTGAAAAGAATCAAATTTATTCAAGAGGACGTTTCGGTGGATGGAAATATGAAGCTTCAAACCAAGATCATGTCTTTATGCAAGGAAAAGAAATTATTGATAGAATTTTGTTGAATGAACCAGAAAAAATGTATAAGACTGGAATTAATTATGATAGAGCTGAAGCTTAAGAATTATTATTTCTCTTATTTTAATCGCATATTATTATTATTTATATAATTCTTTTTTTAATGAAATCATGCAAAAATAAAATTTTCTATAAAATTAAACAGATCCCTCATTTAAGAAAAAAAAATATTTATTTCTTTATAGATAAAATATATTGTTAACATATTCAATCTCATCACAAATTAGCCGTGTCTTAATTTCATGCAATGTATATAGTTAGATACTACAAAAGAGGAAATGTTGTTAATTCTTTCTTTCATTATCCTCATTCATCTTTACTCATCAACCATTTATCAATTACTCATTTAACTTTGTGTTATTATTTATCATCAAACGAATAGTAACATCATACTTTTCCTGGTTTTAGAATCACAAGACAATAAACTTTAACAGAATGATTGTTATCAAACTATTTGCGTGCCTTCTTCTTTTTGAATAAATAAATATTACACCAACAATATATTTATTATGTATTTGATTCTTACCAAAATTACATTCATTTTTATTTTCTAATTATATATACATAGGATCTTGAAGAAATATTTTATTAGCACAAATTAAGCAATCATTCTCTTTCCTGTCTCCTTTTTTATTCTTTTAAATAACAATAAAATGAAAAATCCAAAAGTATTATGGCTATTTATGTTATGTTTTTCTCTATTCATAGTAGTATATATTATATCTCTAAACTTTGATTACTTATATATATCCATAAATAAAGAATAAATTTTATTTATCATTTGTTTGGTAATGATTAATTGACATTTATCAGGATATACAGTTTTAGTCTCTTATATTTGGTGAATGAAAAGTTGATTAATAGATAAATAAACGTAAAAATAGATTCATTTTATGCCATCATCTTTTTGTTTCCTGAATACTTTAATTATTACCATTTTCTTTCATGCTTCTTCTTATCTTTTCAAGTCGGCAAGTATCATTCATCCTTTTAAATTTCTTTAATATGTCATTGTCCTTTTGACTATATTTCAAGTAATGAATAAATTACCTTTGGCGGTTTGTATTCTTTAAGTATTATATAAATTTAAAGACAAACTTTTTAATGACTTTTAATAGAATGGTAATTTGATAAAATGATTTTCAAATCTTTTTTTATTAGATTTTTTTTTTGTAAAAATTTAAACTAATTAAAAAATAAATATTTTTAAAAACAAAAAAAGATCCCTTGTTTGTAAAAATATCAAAGGTGGGAAGTATGCTGGAAAACGATAAAAATATAACAAGGAATTGTTAAATAAATCAAAGCACACCGTCTGTTGCCTTTATTGTTTTCTTATAAATCATTACATTAAATATAATATTTATACATGTATAAATATATAACGACCAATTATTCATTTATATCTATTTCCGTTAAACTATATTACTTTATTAACCTTTTCTTTATCCATCAATCTAACTTCACCTTTTAAATACCTCTTCAAATTATTGTATATGTATAAAGCTATTAAGCATTAATATATTAATTCTTTATTTATCAACAATACCCATTCTTCAAATGACAACTGTTCCCTTGTCTTTACTATATTTTTAATTTCTTGCATAATTACTCTCACTCACTTAATCACCTTTTCTCTTTCATCTTTACCTCCATTTATAGTCTTTTAACCTTTCCTTTTTATAATAAACTATTATATATGACTATTTACTTTATATCTTATGCTACCGTTTAAATTAAGGTAAATATCTGGATATATCATTTACAACATGAAAAGAGAATGCCGATTAAATATTAAAAACATATGTTAAAATAATGGTGATTGAAAAATAATTTTACATTCATCATCTGCTCATACCTATATATTACAAATATAATATACATTAGTTTTATTTAATATCACTAGATGAATGTCTCTAAATAATAGTTAAAAATAAATCCTTTTAGTAAAATAAACAAATTAATAAAATATATAAAATTCTCTATTTTAATACACATTTCAAAGCAGCATTTCGTAATAATCTATAGGTTCTTGTTAACTCACCCATACCTGATTTCAATCCATTTGTGACATAAGCAACAACCAATTCCTCTTTGGTATCCATCATCAAAGTACTTCCACCATAACCTGGATGACCAACTAACCATTCACCTTTCTTGTATGGGTGTTTCTCATACATGAAACCATGCCCTTTAGCGATTGGTGCTTTAAATACGATATCTATCTCATTATAAATCTCTGGTTTCTCAAGTTTCTTTATTAATGATTTTGAAATAATTTCACCATTCAATACTTTGCTAAATAAAAATCCTAAATCTTTTGCTGTTGTTATACCTAATGCTGCTGTTTGTTCAAGTCTTTGAATCTCTGGATAATTAAATGTTATCTCTTTCTATAAAATAATTGTTATAATCAAAAAAAAATAAACTTCTTACCTTATCAATTCTTATCCAATCAAAATTATTTTTAACTTTTTCACCAATAGAATTTTGAGTTTGCAAATTTAAAATAGCTAATACAATTAAAATTCTTGGGTCATGCATTATCTCTTTAATTCTATAGCTTGCTGATGGTACTGATAATTCACTCACAAAAGATTCTAATTCTTTTGGAATACCTAAATAAAAATCTATCCCATGAGGTTTACCAATTTCTTCTTGAAAAAATTGTGAAACACCTCTCTTTTGAGAATCTATATGTCTTATTAATTGGTCTACTAACCATCCATAAGTGATAGCATGATATCCACTTTTCTTTCCTGGTGACCAATTAGGTTTAGCTTTTTCTATAATTTTTCTAACAACATTGTGATCTTTTGCATCTTCGAATGTTAATGATTGATCAAAATATGCTAAACCAGCTCTATGACTCATTATATGTCTTATTGTTATATCTTCTTTGCCATTGTTTCCAAATGCTGGCCAGTAATAAGTAACTTTGTCATCATAATCACAATCACCATGATCAACTAGTAAGGCTATACACAAAGCACCAATTGATTTTGATACTGAAAATACTACCGTTTGTGTTTCAACTGTCCATAAATTGTGTTTAGTGTCTGAATATCCACCATACAAATCTGCTACGCACTCTCCTTGATGAAATACAGCTACTGATGCTCCTAATGGTTCCCATCCTCTAAAAAAATTCTTCCTACAAATAAAACAATCATTTATTAATCTTATCAAATTAATCCTTACTTAAAAACTTCAGCTACTTTTTCAAATTTATCATCGTAACAGCCAACAATATTAAATTTAGGTTCCAAAGTCTTTTTTAAGACCATTGTTATATTCTTATTAATTATTAGTATATATCTTTCTTAAAATTATTATAATAACAAAAATATATATTCGATAACAAAATATATATATATAATCTTAAAAATTAATAATATATTAATAATTAAAAAAGTTAAGAATATATATTTTATATATTTTCATTAAAATCAACCAAAGGTAATCGTATCATTATGATAAAACATTATGATATTAAGCAAAAAAAAATGACTTACAACCTGTTATAAGACGCTTTCTAAAACATAATATATATTTTACTCATTAAAAGTTAATTTAAAATAATAGCTAAATGATATTAAATTTTTGATTAAAAAAATTATTTTAATGTATATAAAGAAGTTAGAGGAAGAAATTTATAATATCAGTAGGAAAATATAATAAAGGTCAAATGAGAAGCTTATATTTTTGTTTTATGATAAGTTAATAGGTATATTAAACTTTTTAAAATGAAAGTTTAATTATAAATGAATTAATATATTACTTTGAATGCGGAGGTTGATTTTAATGTTTCATTAGCTACAAATAAAGATTGAATGCATAAACATGTACATATTTTCTATTAGAGTTAGTTAAATTTAATAAACTAGTTTTTTTATTGAAAAATTTTAATAAATTATACCTTTATTTTTTTACATAACATCAATGCCTATCTCAAAGTATCATCTCTTTGAAAAGTATTATATAAAAGTTAAAAATAATGTTAATTGAAGACGCTTTTATAATAACAAACATGTCGACTTATCTTCTAGGTAAAAATGTTAAAGGAGGAAGTTTATATAGGCAGAGATTAATGTTTATCTTTATTATTTTTGTTAAACAAAACAATAGAAAGACTTACTGATAAAGGAGAAACTATATTAATAGTGTCACTCAAAAATTTTCATTTGATTAAAAATGTTCTGAAAGTATATTTCATACAACTTATATTAATGTAATGATAATATATAGTGATAAGCTTATATATGGTTTATACAAGATGCTCTTATAAAGAAATATTTCATAAAATTAAGATGTTTGATTAATTATGATTGCTTCTAAAGGAAATAAATTTGAAAAGAATATATAAAGTGATAAGATTATATAATTAGATTGAAAGGTAAATTATTTATTATCATATAAATTCTGTATCATGTTATTTTAAAATGTCTTGTGTTAACAAAAATATATATAATATGAATGACAAGATGTGTTAGAAAGGAGTTATATTAGTTTGATGTTATTTGATAATAATCTCTCAGTATAGAAAACATTCATTGAAATTATTAATTTCAATCATCAAATATTAAAGTAATTATAACAGCTTTGATGAATTAAGACAAAAAAATAGCTATAAACGTGATATTATAAAATTAAATTTAAAGAAAAAAATACTACTATAACATACAATTTGACTATTTTGACGATACAAATGTTGTTACAATTTAATATACACAAAAAAGTTTGATGAAACAAATAGTTAACAATTTAGTAATAATAAAATGAGGTATAAACATTTCATCGTTTATAATCTTTTTTTACGTTTATAGCATTTATACACATAAAGAGAGACAAACAGCAACTAAACACATGAAATAACTTTGTTATAACGAAGAATGACTTTTTTCTCCCCTGTTAATACAATTCATTTTTGCTTGATTTATGTTAAAAGTTTTTGATGATTCTAAATACTCCTTTCAACATTTCACTCCTATATTAAATCATATCATTATAAATTTTTTTTTGTATACAAAACTTTCTTTTTGATAAAAATAATATTTTTATTGCATTAATATTTCATTTGTTTATCTGAATTGAAAAATATATATATTCTTCATTCTATTAATAGTATAAATATATACCTCCATTGTAATTGATTGAAAAGAAAATGATGTTTGAATAAAAAATAATCTTATTCCTTTTAGTAGCATAACAAATTTTTGATATGATAATATAATATTATTACTTTTATAATAAGATTAAGTTTTATATTATCAAATAAAAAAATCCCCTATCAACTAACTATATATATTATTATAATTTTTGATCATTCAACTTCAAAAAATATATGCTATCTCAAAACATATGTTTAAATCATCAAAATTAAAAAGTCATTTGATTATATTTAATTAAAAATTCAAGAAAACTTTTTTTAATTTCACTACTATCTCCGCTCATTATATAAACAACATCAAAATATTTAATTACTTTTTTATCAAAAAAAAAAATATATTCCTTGAATAATAATGAAACAAACTTAATCTTTTTTAATATACCGTCTTTTTTCTTGTTCAAATTTCTAAAAGTGCAAATATGATAAATAATTTTATATGTTTTTAAAAATATAGAAATAAATATATACATAATGTTTTCATTCATTTATTATACATTTTATGAAGCGTAAGAGATATATTAAATAATTAAATAAAATTAATTCATAGTTAAAAAAAAGAATATTATTTAGCGAAGTGTTTGATTGAATGTAAATTGTGTATATTAATAATAGTAAAAATAGTAATAATATTAGAAAAAGAAAAAAGCATAAAAATATATATAATCATTTCTCTTATCAAAATTTTCTCCACTTCTAATTATTTTACATATATAGAATACCTTGTTTTTTTTATCACCTTTTTTTTAAAAAATTAGATATATAAATTTTAAAAGGACAATTAAAAAGAAATACAACTTTATGGAGGAAGATGTATGTTTTTCATTTTATTGTCTTTTACAAGGTATATATCCTGAAGATTCATTTGCCTTTCTCCACAATGTGTTTTTTTTNTTTTTTTTAATAATAAAAGTAATATAAATACATATAAATATTCACAAAATATATTTTTTTAAACAATATTTAATAATAATAGTAATTTAATTGAAACATTTTGACTAGTCTTATCTTTTGGCGTTTTACAATGACTGGAATTACATATATTAATAATAATAAAATGAAACAACATAGAGAAAGTTTTTTTTTCCATTTGACTTCATAGCTTTTTTAATTAAGTCATATATATTGATAAGATAAATAATAATTAAAATTACTATTTTTTCTTTATTGATATAGAATATATATTAAAATAACTTTCACATGCTTTTTTGTCATTTTGAAGCTTTTTTTGTTAGTATCATTACATATATTATATTTAAAAAAATATATCAAATAATAAGAGTATTAAAATAATGCTTGTTTTGTCTTTTTCTTTAAATTGTTTATTGTCTTTCTTTAATAATACAGGGGAACGTTGCGATTCTGTGGAATGTTATCATACAATCACTTTCAAATTAAAATAAGAAGTTGGCTTTTCAATTCCTTGCCAAATCTTACAAATATATATAATTCTTGACATAATATATACAAAATGATTTTTTTTCTCTTCACTTCCAATTGTAATTTTTAGTAATAGGTGATGAAAAAGAAAATACAAATAATAATAATTATATATATTGGAATATTTTTTGAAAAATATTAATTGATGAAATTATTAATAAAATAATAAGGATGAAGAGATAATTGATTAGGCTGGTTTTGTATGTTTTGTTTGAAATTAATGTATGAAAAAATTGATTTCAGAATTAGTAAAATATATTTTGTTAGCTAAAAAAGTGAGTGATTATATTCCTATGATACATTGGCAAGATGTCGTGAGTGAGTACTTTATAATATTGGTATAGTAGTAGAAGTGGACGGTTAATTAAAAAATTTGTCTTCTGTTAACATAAATGTTATCCTTCAAAGTAAATTATGAATTTATAAGTGTTTAGAATATATATATATATATATCACATTTGTCTTCATCAAATGTAATAATTAATGAAAGATGCGCGTTTTTGTTTATATATTAGTAATATACTATTTCGTTTTACTGATTAAATTTTGATTTCAAAAATAATAAAATTTAATCTGAAGCTACGGTACCGGCAGGAGCAGTGGTTGCTGTTTCTGGAATAATTATTGATGATCCAATATTTGATGAATTTGATGATGGCGATGAGATTGTAGATACGACTGGTTTACAATATGAATATCGATGATTCATATGTTGTGAATAACTTCCAGAATGGGAAAATCTTTTAAGACATTTATCACATTGGAATGGTTTTTCTCCACTATGTAAACGTTTATGTTCTGTTAAATGATGTTTATGCTTAAAGGCTTTCTCACAAACATCACATTTATATGGCCGTTGTCCTATAATAAATTAATTAATAAATAAAGTTTGTTAATTATAATGACATACCTGAATGTTCATATTTGTGCCTAGCTAAAGATGATTGTTTTCCAAATGTTTTTTCACATTGATCACAGGCAAATAATCCACCGTCTTCATTTGATTTCATCGATTTACTATTATTGTTATTACTATTTCCATTTACACTAGATCTAGAAAATTTTTTAGCTGAATCAGAAGCATTAAGATTAAAATCTTCTACAGAACTTCCACTATCAGATTTTTCAAATAATTTTTGAAGATCAGCAAGTGTTGGTGTTGTGAGAATAGAGTATGGTGAAAAAAGATTTGCCTGTGGTGTTGAGACAGGCCATATAGATTTATTTAATTTAGGAGTTTCTTCTGATGTTTCACTACCATTTCTACCACTTTCATCCATACTTGAATCCTCTGAATGAAGTGATTGTGGTGATAATGTTCTTTTATTATTAATACCTTTACAAGGAATATTTTTTAATAAATCATGAACTACTTTTGTATTTTTTTGCATAAACTCAAATAGATTATTTTCATTTAATGAAGTATCACCATTTGAATTACTATTATTATTACCTTCTTTGCTTGATTGACTAGGAGGTCTGATAGACAGATCTAAAGGACTATCCAACTGTGAGTCTGTTGTTAGCTTGTCAGTATTGATAGATTCAGAATCGTTTCCATTTGAAATTGTATCAGAGTCCTACAACAAGCAGATGGTCAAGTTAATGTTGTGTAAAATAGTTTTATTTTAATATATTAATGTATATCCTCATTTTATATGATGGAAGAGATGGGACATATTAGTTAAGGAGGTGTATTGACAATTTTTAATATGTATGTACGTTCTTAGACTAATGGTTAAAAATAAAGCGGTAAAAGACATGGTTAAAAAAGATTGTAAAATGAATGGGTACTTGAATAAATTAAATACAGATTTGAATTTTCAATTAGCAGGTTATCTATTTTCAAATCATACTAGTGTCGGTGACTTTTAATTAATTTATTCACGTGCGTGCCCAAAGCTAATGAGTATGGGATGGTGTAAGGAAGAATAAATACTCATTTTGAATGGGATATGTGAATTAATTGAAAATAATGAAAAACGTCAACTTTTTGTAAAGACGACTAAATGTATGTATAACTTATAAAAAGTTATATATTGATGAAAAGATATATTATTGTGAGAGAATATTTAAAATGATTAAATAAAAAAAAAGTTATATAATACATACCTGAATACTATCATTGCATTTTTGATTTTCTGTTGTTAAAGATTTCCTAAGAAGATCTTCAATATTTCCATTGTTAGAAGAGTCATTATTTTCTGAACCATTTCCACTAGCTTTTATCCAAGCATTCTTTGATAGACGATCACCAATATTTCCAATTCTACTACAACGACGTTCTTTTGCCCGTGTATTTTGGAACCAAACTTGAACAACCCGTTTGTTCACTCCAATCTGTTCAGCTAATGCTGATAATTCATACTTAGATGGAAATCTATTCTTTTTAAATTGATTATAAAGTGTAGCAACTTGAGTATCTGATAAAAAGCTACGAGATCTTAATGGTTTCCAATCTCCTTTATTTTCTGGGACTGCTTTATTTTGATCATCTTCATCATTTGTTGATGATGATGAATGAATATCTCCTTTCAGTGAATCATCATTTTTACCAAAATTAGCATTTGTTAAAATATTATTACTATTTTGTGGAGAAAGTGTAGAAAGAATAGATGCTAATGCTAGAAAACCATTGACATCGCTATTATTTTGTAATTGAAAATTATTAAAAAGAGTATTTATAGGTAGATTTTCTGTTACATTACCAATTGTTGTTGTACCATTTGAATTATTAGTAGCTGACATAGACATAAGTTGTTGTGCCAATTGATTACTATTGGCATTGTTATTTTGATTAGGAAAACTTAACATATTAAGAATTGACTGATACATTGAAACTTGGTCATTCATTGTAGGCAATATTTGTGAATTATTTGGTGAAGAGCAAGTTGAGATAGCTGCACTAGTGAATGGAGGTGATAGTGATGAAACTTTTTGTTGACTCTTTGATTGTGTGCACTTTTTACTGCTCATATGAGACGAATATGAGCCTGAATGTGAGAATCTCTTATGGCAATTGGGACACTGAAAGTATAAATAGTATTAGGTGTCATTAAGCAGAAATAGAAAAATTGTTTATACAGATATTTATGATAATAGTTAAAAAGGAAATTTATATACTACGTATGGTAGGTGTTAAATAGACTTATTTAGAAATTTTAAATAAACAATCTCTCTAACAGCCTACTTTTATTATTGTTAACAATTTGTTATAAAGAAGGTACACTGTTAATGGGTAGATGAAAAATGAACATATAACTTTAGATCGAGAATATCATTTTGTTTATTGGGTGGAGTCAGGTGTGTTAATGAGAATGCCCCATAAGATTAAAATTGGGCGTGATACTGTACCATGTATGTATATCGAGGATAACTAATAAATAGTAAAAAGGAGGTGAAAAAGCTGTCTCGGACATCTGTCATTAAAATTATGGAATGACAACACAATGCCATTCCTTTTTGTAACCACACACCTGATCAAGTGATATAATGAGATGCATTAATACCTTATATACTTTAAGATTATCTGATTAAGTTTATTAAATTATAAAATTTCTTAACGACAGATGGGACAAGGTGGCTGATTACAATGGGATCTGTTATTTTATAATTCTAAATGTGTAATAGTAAATCATAATAATAATAAAATAATTATTATAATATATTTTTAACTCAATTTACTTAAAATTTTGCCTTCCGGCACCATAATAATAAAAAACATCCCAAGCATCATTCATTATTTTACATACCCTCTAACACCTGCCAATATTTCTTCATATATTTTATGAAAAAGAAGGAGGGAATAAAGTATGAGGCAGATGAAGGAATGTATTTAGTTTGGTAGAATATAAAAGGTGATTAAGAAAAAAAGGAGCAGCCGTCAAAATTAAAATTAATATAAAACGTTTAAAAATACAGCTGTTTACTATTAGACACTTTTAAAAACTTTTCAATTATTCGTAAAGCGTTTGATATTAGGTATGAAAGAAAAAATAAAATAAAAGATCTGTTGAAGTACCTTTTATAATAATATGTTGGTATTATATAATAAAGATAATAAATTTAAAGAATCCGTTAAATAGAAATAATTTTTATTATTTTAATGAAAATGAGGCTGGAATATGAGAGAGCGATGTTTTGAATGACAAAAATAGTATATTAAAATGGAGATAGTTTTAAATTATTATTATATAATATATTGAGGGAGAAGATTTGATATATGAGAAGAATATACATATATTATATTATCAATATTTTAATATTTCGAGTCAAATGATATGTTTCAGAATTTAATGAAACGTTCTTAACGTATATTAATATCAATGAATTAAGCGGAGAAAAAGAATTGGTATTTGTTATCGGAAAGTAAATTGTGTATAAGTAAATAATGATAATAGCTAGGTTATTTTTTAACTACAAATTTTTAGTTAAATGAGTTGTATAAAGAACAAAACTTAATGATAAAATTACCATCATCTACTATCTTACTTTGTTTCTACTATAATCTTTGAAGGAACAAAAAAATATTATTATTATCGTTCCCTGGATAAGCTGAGGTTAATATTTATTTATATTAATAAACTATAAGGCCAAAATTATATATAAACATTTATTTGTTAAATACAACTGGTAAGTTATAGTGAGTTAGATACCTTATCATCATATGTGTTAATCACCTATTCACTATAAACAAAATATTTTAGGAAAAAGGCATTTGTTCATTCATTTCTTTATAACTCATACTCTTATGTATTACATTAAATTAAATATATAAGTGATACTATTAATGAAACAATAAAATTTATATCATTCTTATTAACAAAAAAAAAATGTTTTATATTTATACTATATATTTATAAAATTAAAAAGTATAAAACTATCACAAAAAAGGATGTTTAAATAATTTTTATATGTCTCTAAGGTAAAAAAGAGCCTTATGTTGATTAGGGCAGATGCACACATTATAAGATATAAATGATATTGAAGACAATAGTGATCATTTATCTTAAACGTATGCAGATTAACTGCTTATGTGTTAGGAACTTGTGTTCCTTGACAGATTTTATTTGATTAGTATAAGTATGGGAGTTAATATATATGCGCAGGAACTGACAAGAAATAAGGATATATTAGTTACAGAAGCACATATGGCCTCGTGTCAAAGTGATTTGTTGGTGAGTTATATGAGGGGTGAGAATGATACTATTATGATGAACTTATTTATATCTATATATTATATCTAAGATATTCTCCACCTATAACGCCTTTTATTATAAGATTAAGAATTTATCAAAAGACTTTTTCTTTTTTAATATATATATTAATCCTCTTATTTTCTCATCTTATAATTATAAAAATATTAGTTTATAGTAGGTGGGATGTTTTATAAAGAAGTTAGGATAGAGACGGTAATAAAAAGAGCTAATAGCAAGGTATGTTTTAAGCTTAATATAGTTAACATTTTCTCTACATCTCTAAAAATAATTTGATATCTAAACTTTCATCATTGAAATATTATACCTTTATTTTATTACTAAAATAGAGGAAAACAATAATATTTATATTTGTGAGATTTGTTAATATTAATGACATAAACAAAAAGATCAAGAATAAAAGAGAGAAAAAGGATGAGTAATTGTATATGAGATAATATTTTTTTAAAAAAGAATATATTCATCAATTTTTATTGTTATTATTATTTTTGTAAAAATTTCAGATACCTAGGCTATTAAAATTTAAGAAATATAGTATTAAATATGGATATAAATAAAGTAATACTTCTGATTAAAAGATATAAGAATTGAAAATTATAGTATATATGGATAAATAGAAATATTTTTGGGGTTAGAAAAGGCATGTCCTCAAAAAGAGAAAGTATGATATTTGATAAATGCTAAATATATTTATATATATATTTTAAAATATAAGTTTCTTTATAATAAGTTTAGTACTGTCACACATTAAATTATAGGCAATGTTGATGCTAATTTGAACATGTTTTCTCTTCTCCTTAACAATCACTTTGTCCTATGGGATTCGGAGAAAGGAAAAATGGTGTTTAGTTAAATGTTATGATAAATCAAATAATAAAGTTGGGAATTGTAATAATAAATGGTTTATAAGATCACACTTTCATACTTCTTAACAAACACTAACTAAAACTATCCTACTCGTTAATGGTGTAACTTTGATGAGCTTATTTATAAATGATATAAAATTATCCAAATTTAGAACCTCATCATCATCTGTCTATCCTAATATCTTTATGCCAACAACTACCACACCACTATCAGGCACTTGAAGAAGACACAATCATCCTATGGTAAATAATGGTGTGGCAAATTGGATGTGTAAGTTGATAAATTAATCAAAATGGTAGTCTAAATTTGGTCAGAGTTGAGGAATAATTGGTCCTAATGAATCGAGTGAGGAGCCTCTTTCCTGTGAATAAATAGATATCCCAATTCTTGGGTGATGGAAGCGTTAACTATTTTCTAAAAAGATTATTCTCTTGTTAAGAAATATAGAAATAACAAGTTTGTTTGGAGCTTAATGAGAACTAAGTTATTCTTAAGGCATAACAATAGTTATAGTTTAAAAACTTATCATAATAATTTGGAGTATATATGAAAATGTGCTTAAAAAAGAAAATTGAAGTGTTGAGATAGTAGCAGTTAAAAACCTTAATAAGTGAAATATTCAATTATTTTAATTTTGTCATAATTACTCAAGGGTGCTTTTTATTATATATATTTTGAATAAAACTTTACCTCAAAAGGTTTTTCTCCAGAATGAATTCGAATGTGTTCTTTCAAGTGATGCTTAAATTTAAAGGCTTTTGAACATTCACTACATTTGAATTTGCGAATTGCTTCATCGGCATGCCCTGAAGTTGTTATACCATTTCCAAGGTTTGTAGTGGTACTTGTTGATGCTGGTTCATGCACAGTATGCACAGTCATACTTTCAAACATTCCCATCATGTCAATGAAGTTTAATACTTTTATTTCTTCTTATTTTTTCAATAGATAATTGTTAGTATGACGATAATGGGTCTAAAATCAAGAAAGAATGTCGTTTAATTGAAATAGAGGAAGGAAATGTAAAAGAAGAACACGCAAATCAACGGAAGACATTCGTTTGATGGTAGACCTTCTATCAAATAGAATAATTTGTAACTTTCTTTTGAATACGGTGAGGGAGAAACTCACGCAATATAGAATTATAAAAGAGGTGTAGAAGTAATAAAAATTGTATAGATAATTTCCTAGATGTAAAGCTTTAATGATAAGAGTTAAAAAAGAAATGTATTTGAAGGAAGTTATTTGAAGTAATAATGGTTAACGAAAATTGCGCGTACCCTAATATCAGGAGTATAAAAGAGAATTTTATGAATAAAAGAAGAAGACACACCATCCTTATCTCTATCAGTCAACTCTTTATATAGTTAGTTGTTCATGTTAAGCATCTCCTATGCCGTAATATGAAAATTGTGCCGTAGGCAAACACACTGTCAAGGCCACACCTTCTCAATCATATATTTGAGGTTGTATAACACGTTACAGGACTGCCCCTCTGACTATATGAGGCTGTCTCCTGCTGGCTGTCTTTAAAGTAATCACCTTAGGCAATATATGTAAGCTTACATATAAACATAGAGAAGAGTAGAGGACAGAAATGATGGGTACATATAAAGAGAAACACCAAATATATATATAAATATATATTTCTGCAATATGAAGTTGATGAAGACTACACGAAGACAGAAGAGACAAATTTGTCTTCTTCACTCATATATTTATATATTATCAATGCACACGGCACAGGGATGCTGCTCGTTAGTGGGCAAAATGCCATCGTTATACTTATCATTTACTTTTGCCTTCCAAATACAGCATCGGAAGTAATTTTTGCGTCATTAATTGAAGACTATAGTAGCTGTAAGCACTTTTATGAAATAAATAATAGTAAAAAGTTGTGTGATGTGTAACGGTAAATTAAAAAGAGAAAATTGTGGGGTTATTTTAACAAACTCTCATTCTATTTAGTTAATGGCCGTTAGAGGTGCTAAAGACTCACGGCAAGTAATGGTATTTTTATATGAAATATATAAAAAGACATAACTAGTATACGGTGTTAAAAGAAGCTTTAATGAGGAAAATGAAACTTTCACAGTCACAGGAGAGGACTAATAAATGTAGGTTTAAAAGTATTGAGAAAGATTTTCATTAACTTAAAATTAAAACAGGGACCAGTCAACGTATTCTTTTTAGCATGTTTAAAAATTGGAGTGAACTAAAATTCTTTACAATGGATACTAAAAGTTTAATTAATTCACCAAGCAAATGGAAGATGGTTCGAAAAAGTTTTGACTTTATTAAATTAAACTAAAAGTATGTGTTT
Organism: Parastrongyloides trichosuri; assembly: GCA_000941615.1. Classification (NCBI taxonomy): domain Eukaryota; kingdom Metazoa; phylum Nematoda; class Chromadorea; order Rhabditida; family Strongyloididae; genus Parastrongyloides; species Parastrongyloides trichosuri. Next base: position 191,558 of record LM523189.1, on the reverse strand, counting down.
GGAAGCAATTTATAAAAATATATTAATACAATATATATATATATAAATATACTCAACATTCTCTAGAGTGAATAAAAAATATGGGAGTAGAGGTTGATCAAAGGTTTTTAGGAGTGAATATAGATAATAATATAAGATGTAGGTGAATATAAATCATAATCAGATGGTGAAATATTTGATGGGTTAACAAATGAAGATGATTATTAGAAAGGGTGATTAAAATTTTAAATTGCATTTAAGTAATTAAGGGTATTCACGTAGTTTATACGGTAAAAAGTATAAACAAATTAATAAGTGGTAAGAATAAATTAAAAGAACATTATGAAGAAGCTTGGTGGTCAGATCATTAGTTACAGCTTTATTTATGAGAGAATAATATGTATATATATACATATACATATATAAGACAATTGTCTTTCCTCTAACTAATATGACAATAGGAGGTCTTCTTCTTTTTGGCACTGATAGAAGAATCGAAACAGTCTCAAGTATAAACTTGGCACAAGTCAACCTTTCGGTAAGCCTCTTTTTTGCTCACCATACAAATATTCAAGAAAGATATAGTCATTGTAGGTGGAGTTCTCAATAAATATATATTCTGCCGTTGTTGTCATATTATACATTTACATGTAGCAGGAAAGAAGAATTGATGGCAATAAGGTTAAAATAAAAGAAAAGAATGGTTTCACAATTTTGACAATATACATGTACTGATGAGACTTGTGGTTATGATGATTAACCTAATAAAGATACCATATTTCATATTAACTAATAATTATCATTTTCTTCATTGTCATTTTCTAATTAAACCTGTATCATTATGACATTCATACATATTTAAGCTACTATAATAATCTTAAAATTGATAAAAAGATAAATATTCTAATGAGATGTTCAAGTTTTAGATTAAAAGGAAGGTCAATGATAGAAAATATGTTAGATTGCCTTCTGGACATGAAAACATTGCCTCCTTAAGAATGCACTTGAGGGGTAATGAATACCTAATAAGATGAGTTAAAGGTTTAAGGATGATAAATTTTTGTTTTTATTAATACCTAGAGATAGAATGAAGACACATAAAACGATGAGAAACTAGTTGATAGTAAAAAGTACATTATATAAAAAAGCTTTTTAAAAATATATGTGTACTGGTGTACTTGGAGGGGAACAACAAAAATATATAGAAATTTTATACATTTAACAATTCTTGAGGATGGTAGATGATGAGAGAAATACTAAAAAGGGATGCTAGTAATGAAAGTAAGGTAATTTGATTGAAACGGTGTTATGTAAAAGGAATTTGCTATTACCACATGCCTAGTAAAAGTTAAGAAAGCAGAAATTTATCTAAATGTTTATGTGTCTTTGGGACATATATAATAAATGCTTTGTTTCAAAAGATATAATGTAAACAAGAAAGAAAGTGCAAATCTGTTTTGATGAATGTTAATATATATTGTATCTTCAAACCTTATCAGTATATTATATTTTTACAAAATAAAAACAGTAAATGGACATATAGGCATTATAGTTGTTAGAATAAGATTATATTTAAAGATATAGGTGACTGAATAAAAAGAAGAAAGACAAAAAAAAAATGAAAACAAATTTGGCAATACTATTTTTCATTGGCATTGGTAAATTGCAAAGAAAGACTGTATTTTTTTTTTACAATTACACACTACACTAATCAAACTATTTTTATATATTTATATATATCTTTTATCTTATATTCTTTGTTAACTATAACCATAATAAAAAAATATTTAAATCAAACCTTTTCTCCACAACCCATTATACTTTCATTCATCCTCTACAAATAAAAAAAATTAGGTATATCAAGATAAATAACATCCTTAGTGAAAATTCCGTAAACGTCATTTTTCTTGGTTAATGACATCTCTCATATAATTTTTATTTAGATATATTTACATATAAATAAATATATGTATCAACAGACAGGATGGTTTTTGCGCTTTTCACCGTCAATATTCAATTTACTAAAATATTATCATTCTAATTATCATCAAGTTTTTTTATCTTGAATATTTATATTCAATTAAAATATGTCTTTTTTATAATCCTCTTAATAGTAATCACATACTACTACAAAAAAAATAAAGGAGAGTAGTAATGAAAATTTTTTTTCTCCTAATTCGTGAACCTGGTGGTTTGTGAATAGATATATATATATATATCATACTATCAAAACAATAATAAATATGCCTTACCGGCAACTAACTTTTTCAAAATATTTTGTAAAACTACATAATTACATTTTTTAAAAAAAAAATATAGACGTATAGTTTTTTTGGTTGAAAACAAAAAATATTCAAGTTAAATAAAAGATTAAGATTTAAAGTTATCCTTGGGGCAATCATTATTTTTAAAGTATTTCTTAATTTTATCAATTAAAAGGTATAACTTTCTATTTTTTTTTATTATTAATAGTTCCTTTCTTCCTGATGAATAATGTTATAGAATAATAAATAAATATATATATATAATCTATATTTTTATTTATAAAATATTATTATAAATTAGGGTCGATGGAAAAGAAAGTTTTTTTGGTAATAGAAATAAGGTAGAATGTTTATGAATAAAAAAAAAATTTTTTTTCTTTTAAATTCTCAGCTTTCTCTTTTTGGATAAAGAAAGCAATTTTATTTAATTTATTTGTCGTCCTGTATAATGACAAAATTGATAAAATATAGTAGGAGTAGAAAATTGATGATGAACCAATGATTAAGGTAATAAGTCTTTCCCTTCTATTTCCTTCATCATCAAGAAGGACCCGAGAAAGTACATAAAAGAAGAATGAAGATTAAAAATTGGCAAGACATCTAATTCTAGGAACAATTAATACCATAAAGCAAATTACGTCACCGGTCCTCGAATAAATGAGAATGTTGGGAATTGAAACGACTCTTGTATAGTGCAGTTTTACTAATTTATATATCGGCACCTTAACCTCATATCATCTTGGGCACATTAATACATCTTAAATTAAGATAACTGACAACGACGATGGGTTGTTAGAAGAGGAGACACAAAATGACAACGGTAAGAAAAGAATAGGTTATGTTGAAAAGGGAAACATATGGATATGAAATTTTTATATTACTCAACTTTAGAAGATGTTAATATTAATGAAATTTTTGAGGGAAATGATAATTGAAAAGGTTACATAATTTAATTCTTATTCAATATAAACAACAGAAAAGGGAGGAAAAAAGTGTTAGTAAAAGGAGGGGGAAGAAAAGACTATATTAGACTATAGATCATAATATATAATGCTTTACTTATATATACTTTTAGTTATATTTTATAATAGGAGGGAGTAATTACCTCGTTATATGGTAGTTAGGATAAAAGATTTTGATGATAAATTAAATCAATGTCCAAGATAACAAAAAGTTTTATGCGCAAAAGTTTTCAAAATTAAGTTAAATGCATAAATATTATGGTATGAGAAAAGAAGTTAAATAGATATATAGAAAGGAAGAGTTAAGTAAAAATGTAGATAATACATATTTACTCTAAAAGCAATTTATTTTTTGGATGTCGGGAAGAGTTGTTTTATTAATTTTCTAATATCCTCACCTATCTTTAATGAGATACTTAGGGTCTTAGTTAAACATTTTTTTATATTAAAAACTTTTATAACCTCCATCAACAAGATAGTGAATATAAAAATATATATTATGTAAGGGGCTCTGATAATTTCAATGTTTAGATGGCATTATATGTAGAAAGAAGCTGCAATTGCTTTTTTTCATTAATTCACCTCTTTCAATATCTATAATATAAATATCATTTTCCTTAAACAAACCATCACCATTAGTGGTTGAAGTATAAATTACATTTATCAATATTAACACCATATCATATCTGTTGTATGGAGAAAGTCTCCAAAATATGGGGAGGAGGATTTTTAAAACGGAGGGATATATTAGATTTATAATCTATATACAACCTCTCGCTAATATAATATAATTAAACGTTTGGGTAAATTAAAAAATTGTTATCAAAACTTTATTCTTTTCTATTACATATTTTGTAAAATAATTTAAAAATTAACACCATCTGCCTAGATTTAGTTTTTCTTTACTCTTTATATACAGATATATATATATATATATTTAAATACATGTAACTACATTTTATTTTAAATATCTCCTGAATCACATACTAATTTGTACCATCCTAACTATATCTTTTCCTCTTTTTATCACTTTACTTTATTGTAAAGGTTTAATTAGTTATTGGAGATAAGGAAATTTAAATCAAGCCAATTCTCGTCTTGAAGATTTTTAGATTGTGACATAATAATATGGTGTGGGAGAAAGATGAGATAAAAGTACATATGGTAATTATGACATTTAATGTGGGAAGGAAATTAATGTATTTTTGATATATCCTTATTTATATTAACAACCATTCTATTTAGGTGTAATTATAGATAACCAAATATTAAAAAAGATATGGTAGGTGAGTTCATTTGAATGGTTTAAACATATATAACTACCTCAAGGTTATTAACAACTCTGCTTATCTCTCTTTTTATTAGATAAAAAGGTATGTTCTATATCTCTACCTTTAATATAAGGTGTAATTATTAATCTCTTTTAATATTTTTTACTATAATATTAAATAAAAATACCATATTTAACCAATAAGATAAAAAGTACAATTTTTTTATTATCTCTTTATAAACATATTTTTTGGAAACAGAATAAAATAATAATGAAGAATGGCTTCTAATAAAAATATCTCTAAGAATATAAATAATATCATCATTTGCATTATGTATATACCTCAACTTCAACAAGTTTTATTTAAAGATGCCGATTAATTTTATAAATAAAAGTATGTAAAAAATTTTATGATGATCTGAATAAACTTTTAAATGTATATATTACCTTTATAAATATTTTTTTTACTCAATTTTACAATTGCTATAAATTATATTATAAGCGAAACTTCTCAAGTATCATATATATGTATATATATATTTTCTTTTTACTCTTTCTAATCATTTATAAAAGTTATTATTTATGAAAAAGAGAAAATAGATGAGGCAATATAAAAGTTGTTTGAAGTACACACTTGGTTATGGCAAAACTTTTTCCTATTTCTTGTAATTTTAAACAAAAGGATTAAGTTAATAATCTTATTGTTTATACCTAAGTATCAATTTAAATGTGTATGTAATATCAACAGAAGAAAGTTATATACATTAAAATAATAATAAATTATATAAAAGTATTATTAACAAAGTTTGGCACATGTTCATATTATATAATTGCTTCAGTAGGCAGGTCAAGTGGATTCAGGTACTTTAAAGATAAACTATTATTTATTGAAGATACTAACTAAGACCATGCCAATAGATAAAGGTTGATTAAATTACAGTTTAAGAATTGTTAAAATAAGTGGTTGAAAGCTGAAATGGTAGTATATAGAAGTATGCTATTGATTATGATTATGTTATTGTATGTAAATTAATGTATCTATTAAGTGGTCTAAATAAAATGTTGAAGATGTGACATGTGTTCGAAGTACAATGAGTCTAATTTCTTAATTGTAATTATGTTGATTATCAGGAAAGAAAATTATAATGATTGGAGGTATGGAGAAATATATTTATATAATATATATCTTCTCTTAATATACAATATAATAAAATTGAGGGACAGAAAAAATTTTTGTTAAAAAGTAATGACAAATAAACAGCCTTTTTAAAAAAACTTATCCACCTCAATATAAAGAGTACATTTTTATTTTTATCATCTTTTAATCAAATTACATTTATTGAATTTAAATGGTAAACAATGTATTTCCTAATTTTGATAACAAGATACAAAGAACAATACCAAATCTTAATGATGAATAAAGTTTTAATTAAATAAATCTTTTAAATGATTTACGGTAATGAATGATATTATATAATCGTTTGATGATACTTTTATTATCAAAATCAAAAATGCTTTTAAAAATTTATATTTATTTTATTATATCAACTATCTTTATACAATATTAAAGGACATTTTTCTTTCCACCAGGTTTTGTTCATTTTGAAAAATACTTCAACATTTTTAAAAATTATTAATGAATGGCATAAAAATGTATATATAAAAATGTATCTATATATGTAGAAGAAGCGGTAAGAATGCATATGAATGTATTTCTTGGTAACAGCTTGCATGATAAATTTATCTTTTTATCTAAATTACAATATGGTAATCTATGCGACCACTTAAAAAGCTTTCCTTTTGTTTTCTAACAACAATATATACTATCATCAAAACTTGCACACCGTTCTTGGATGTGTAAAAGGGAAAGTTATATTTTGTACATGCGTACATATATATATTTAGGTTCCTAAAGTCGGTGGTCTTTTTATGATATTGAAAGTTAAGCTTCACAACTGGCAGAAGGTTTAAAGAAAAGTTGAAGTGGCTTATTGATAAATCCTCTTAACACTTTATGAGACATAAACCATATGAAAGTAAGATTAGGTTAGCGGTAGAAGACCTTTGAGGTGGTAGAAGAATTAAGATGTTACTATAGAAGGACAGGGACAATTTCTTTATAATATTTCTCTAATTAAAGGTTACTTTCCCGGTTAGATAAAGTTCAAGAGTTTTTTGATTATACTATAAGAGGATTACATAAACATGTGGTTATAGGATCAAGGAGGTAACATAAAAAAGTGTATAACAATAAGCTTAACACATTTAGCTAATATTATTAATTTTCTTATCTGTCTAGGGATCTTTATAAACAAATATATTAAAAAAAATAATAATAGAAAAAAATGTTTTCGTTATTTTAATGGAATAGGAAAAATCATAAAGATATCATTCAAACATTTTTACCGCTTAAAAGTAATGATATAAAAATAAAAAAGATTATCATAATATTGAATCTTTCATCAAAAAATGTGCATATATTTTTTATTTGTAACAATAATTGTCCTTTGCATTATAAGCTTATTAAACATCACATGAAAGTATTTCTTTCTTTTCTCAATTGGCCAGAAGTTTTAATAATATATATATATATGGTATTAATGGTAAACAAAGTAGGATTATTAATTTAGTTTTAAATTATAACATAAAAACAAATAAATGTCTTTTTTTAAAAAAAAAATATTAAATTATCCAAGCTTATATAAATTATTTTTCTCTTTGAATTTCTTTTTTTAAATAACTTGATCAATCAAAAATTATCTTTACATATTATAATATTTTGTTAGGTAAGTAGAAACAGATTTTTCTATTAAAAAAGATACTTAATATAAATATTCAATCAAGTTAATGTCCAGGTGTTAGTAATATAATGAAAGATGTCAAAATACTTAATAAGGGGAGACATATCAATATCTAGAAACTTCTGTCAATTTTACTACCTAATTGTTTCTGTTTCACTTTTTCATTTAACTAATATTAAATTGGTAACAGAATGTTATTGAGTTACTTTACTTGATATCAAACAGTTACATTTTATTCCACTTAGCTTTTTAATAACCTTAAATGGAGAGGTTAATGAATGGAGTATTAAATTAGCTTCTGGTGACAGGTTTTGATGAAGTAAAGACATTTTTTAATAAATATTATACTCAGTATAATTTAAATATACATATATATATATATCAGTTGATGAGAAATAAAAATGAATATTATATATCTTATTTAAAAATTTTGAGGGCACAAAATGCTTAATATGATGGTATCATTAAAAAAGATGGTAAAATGAGTAAACGTGAAGAAGAATGATTAAATAATTAGTTTTTCTTTTTATAATAATTTATTATAACACCATTTTCTTTTTAATAATAATATGTGTGATATAGATATAGTGGAGGATGCAATGGAAAATAGAATATATATATATATTCATTCAATCTTCCTGAATCATAATATAAAACAATATGAAAACTATTATAATTTTTCTAATAATATCCATACCATTATTTGTTTCTTCATAAAATATATGTGTACCAAAGTTAATTAAAAGAATTCCATGATTAAGCACATCTTTTGGGTGCACATGTGTGCCATTCCTGATAATAATTTAGTTAAATATTATAAAGATGAAAGAAGATAATATATATTGCTTTTTGGATTGTTTGTCTATTCTCAGTTAACTGATTAGTCAAAATATATATGTAAGTTGAATGAAGAAAAGTTTAAAATCTTTTCTTCATTTTATTTATAAATATTATTACATATATTTTAAAGGAATAAAAATGCCATCACTTTTATTATAACTTTAAACATTAATAAACGTAAATATATATATATATATCTTATATAAGTTTATATGCATATATAGTGATAGATAATGTACCTAAGGAGTATCAGTTTCCATACAATTAATTTTTAAATTATTTAATCTTTCAAAAAAAAGAATGTTAAATATATTATTTTTTTAAAATAATTTTAAAAAGAAATAGATAGACACATGTTTTAAATCATCAATCAAGATGAAACTCCTTATAATGTGATTTACATTTTTATTAATTCTAATTTGATATTAGATAATTACAAAGTATCGTTATCATGCTTCATCAATATTTTCTAAGCCAATTTTAGATGATAAAGGAAACAATAGACAAATTAAGGAAAAGCAATATGTATAAATGTTTTATTTTGGACGGTGTATATTTTGATATAAGGAAGGAAAAAAAACGTGGTAGTAAAAATAGATATATAAGTACATTTAGAAAACATAAAAACACTAATTTAGAAGATGTATCATCAGGAATTATATAGAATGATATTGTATGATAATGTTATAAGAATTATGAAATAGAAATAAAGAAAATTGAAGAATTTTGGCACATTCAAAGTTTTATAACGGAAAGGAGTTTTAAATTTGAAAAGAAGATAAATGATCGAGAAATGAAACTTTTGAAGTTGCTTGGGTGAAATGGAAAGTTTGAAGATAGGAGGATGTGTCCTTTGGGAGTAACCTCTGTTATATACCACCGGAAGACGTTTGGGAGAAATTACACATATATATATATGTATCTATATATATTATTGAGACGTTTTATGGTAAGTTGAAAAGTTAAAATATTGAAGATGGTAAAGATAGAGGTTAGTTTAGATTAAGAAAAGCAAAACTAAGGGAAGGTTATTTTTCATAAAAATATAACAAAAAATGTATTTAAAAGTAACTTTTTTATCAAAATATTCTTGGAAACAAATAAATATTAAGTATTATTAATTTTTAAAAAATTATCTTGAAAATAAGATGTAACATTTGATAAATCATATTTAATTATATAATCTTTAATTTCAATATTTAATCAGCCATCAATTACCTATCACATAAATATATAGGATTATAATCTCCAATTACAGTAACATCAATGTTAAAAGTATCATTTTATATATGAAAGCTTATTAATGCTCTAATCTGTCTCTGCACACCTTATCATATAAACATATATACTATATTAGAACAGGTGATGATTTTTGTAAGTAATAAACAGAGTACGGCATCAAATCTCAATTTTACAATACCTACACAGCAATTGAAACATCTTTATATGCAAATTAACAATATCTGGTGATTGTAATTTAAGAATACTTCTTCAAAACAAATGATCCATGGTAAAATGAATGAAAAGAAATTGCAGAACAAATAAATAACTACGGCTGTTTCTATTTTACCACTTGACTGTTACTTAACTGTATTGTTACAGAAGATTATCCATTCTTTGAAGCATTCAATACCTGCTTATCTTTTTTACTTCAACTTCATTATGTAACACATTTGACATCTCTATTCATTGGATGTATAGCAGCATTATTTTATAAGACTACATTTAGATATATACGATTCAATGAGTTTTATTGATGGATATTTAAAGAATAAATTTTATTATTAACCAAGAATAATAAAAAAAGTCATTACCTCATTCATCAATAATGGGAAATATACGTTTATCTTATTAATCTTATACACTTTAAATAAACCAATCAGTCATGCTAATTTTAAAGAGATGTCATGTATTATGAATGATTATCAGGATTTTGTAGTTTAATTACAAATTAACGTTACCATATATCGCATCTTAATATAATGAGAATTAAAATTGGACAAGACTATAAAAGTAAGAAGAAGTGATAAGATTAATTTTAAATTAAAAAATAACCATTTCACAAAGATACCCTATCACGTTTTCTTTTATTTTTAGTTGTAAAAGAACATATCATTTTTGTAGATAAAAGATAACCTTTATTTATGTAGAAGCTTTCAATCAAAATCTAATTAATATCTCTTTATATTTTTACTGATAATTCAACTCATCCCATACTTGACATAAGTTATCTCAATTCTTAAGAAGCAATAAAAGAAAGTAAAATAAAAGGTCAATCTGTTGTATTTTATCATGATGACTATAGACAGATGGCGAAACACTGTTGGTTTCCTGATATTGTTAATGAGATAAATTTAACAATAAACAAAAACGTTTGAATGATAGGAGAGAAAAGGAATAATAAAGGAAGAAGCTACAGGGACCTGGCTTTAAAAGATATTGTAACCCTTTTAGAAAATTAATAAATCCCAAAGGTACCTCAAAAAAGGAAAATTGATATAAAGTAAAATATCGTTTTATACATATATATATATACATACACATATATTGTTGATAGAATATAAAAAAGTTAAACTGAGAAAACTTTTAAATATAAATGAAGTTTAAAAAAAAAATTAAATTATACATTGTATATACACATCTGCTCATCCTTTTTTAATTTTAAATTAAGTGTTCCATTAATGTGATTTATGAACTTTTTAGGTGTTATTTTAAGTCAAAAAAACAATTAATGAGTAAAATTAAAAAATGTACCTTATATGATATACTATATCAATCCATTTATCTAACAGAATAATTAAATATAAAAGGAATAATATATTATACAAGTTTTTAATAAATAAAAGTATCAAAAAAAAATAAATGAAGTAATATAAAAGATAATCAGAGAAAAATAATTCATATTTAAGATGATAAAACTTTTTATATATTTCTTCCTTTTCATTTTCCTTTTAACCTTCCAATACTATTATATAAGTGATATGAAAAGTTAATACTCAAGAGATTAACTTTTTTAACCTTTATTTATTGTTATACATATTAGAAAAGATGAAATGATATTACAACAAAAATATATACATGAAATACTACTGTAAAAATGGATGTATCTTTAAAAAATAAGTAGCTTTTTTAAAAGTAAAACCAAAGAGTAATATTGTAAAATATTATATTTTTAGTTTATTGAAAAGTGTTTTCTTTTTTTTATCCTCATTCCAATATCACATATATATGATATATTTTTGATAAAATATGATATGGAGACATAATTTTTGAGAAAGTTTATAAAAAATCATAAAATAAAAATATTTCCTCTGGTATATTGTCTCTTTTTTGTCACATTTTGAAATATTTAAAAGATAATATTAGTATATTTTCTTTTTGTTACCAAAAAAAAAGTGAATGGAGTAAAAATATTTTAAAAATAGAATTAATATTTATCAAATTTTTAACTTTCCTTTTCATATTTTTATGGTCTCAATGTATATATATATTGATGTTATGTATTTATTTATTATATTTAGATACTTCTTCTGATGGGTGATCATATATTGGTGTAAGAAGAGAGATAGTAAAGATGCGCCTAAGGCAAATATCCTTTTTGAGTTATGAGAATTTAACTTCATGAAATATTGGTAGTGAAAGTAATCTTTTATGTTATTATAAATAAAAGGGTAAAAGTGATGGTACACGTGAGGAAGATTGAATCAAAATACCCTTAGGAATTGTTGATAACTTTTAAGTTTTTAAAAAAGACAATAGTATTACTTTTTAAAAATTTATCTTTTATTACTTTTTTCAATATTAAAAAGATGGGGATTTTCAAGATTGAAATATTTAATAATAACTATAAATATTATTAAGTTTTTTTATAAAACTTTTTTTTTATTAAGGTAATTAAATGGTGTCAATATAATTACTTTAATAACACCATCATTAAACTTATAATAATAAAATTGATAATCCGTTAACCCGACATGACCTGCTATCATACTTATAGCTGCCAACAATCACCTTCTAGGTAATTTATTAGTGTTAGCACATTGTAATCATTTTAATTACCATAATTCTACTACTACTTTTATTGTGTGTAAACATTGTAATATAATTAACATACAGAGTTATCTTATAATAACATGTGTTTCTTTCACTTTCAGTTATCTACAATTAACCTTACTAAATAAGAAAAAGTTCTTCATTATATTTATGATTACCTTAATTATTATATAAGTAATTTGAACAAATGTTTATTGTTTACTAATAATGATATAAACTATTGAAAGGATGTTTAGTTAAGGATATAAATATACAATCCAAGGTGTTATGTTTCAGATTAAAGCAATTGGATTAATTTAATGTTAACAAAAAGATGGTTATTAATCAACAAATATAATTATATAATTACATAGGATTAAAGAATTAAAAAAAANAAAAAAAATGATACCATAAACAACATGATCATATCTTTTTAAGGGAGCAAAAATAAAAATATTCACTTGAAATATTTTAAATAAAAATATATATTAGAAGATAATAAACAGAATAATTAAAAAGGTATTTGTGATGGTGCATGGCCATCTTTGTATATATACGTAAATATAAATATATACAATATTAGTATAGTATGAAAATGAATTATTGTTTCATTTCTTTTTTGCCTCTTCCTATCACCTGCCTTTAATAAAAATTGAATTAATTTTGTTTTATATATAATTCTTCTGTTTCAAAATTTATACTATATATCTAAGCAGAACAAGTAAAAATCTTCATCATCAATCTATCTTCTTCAACCAGTACCTTGATCAGTTTTTTATACTTTCAATCTGTCACCCATATTTGTTCATTATATAGTACAAAGGTTTCATTCATCTTGTATATTATAACGTTATAAATAAAATGAGCAGGTGAAGCTATTTAGTGTTAAGGAGCATTAAATTTATACTTTCTTTTCTATTTGTAGAAATATTTAAAATTTTTTATTATTTAAAAATGGTTTAAAGGTACTAAATAGACGAGCAGCTGGAAGTTTTTTTTCTATTTTTGATTAACCGATACATTCTTTAATTCAAAGGGAATACATTTAAAAATAGACATATTAACAAACCATTATTTTCAATTATTAAATTATTATAATTCTCTTCCTCCTCCATAACTTAATTTATAAAAATAATCATTTTTTTGAATAATAAAAAAATATTATAATAAATATATTGTTTCGCTTCCATGTACGTATATATATATCTTTCTTTATTTGATGATATTTTTTTCCTCTTATCAAAATCTAATCTTTTCCTAGAGAATTGGTTTTATATTATGGTGTAAATTATAACAATTTAAGGAACAAAAATAAAGTTACTTTATATAATATTACTCCTAGGAGTTTTATTATATATCTATAGATATATTCATATGTGAAAAGATGCCTTCTCGAAAATGATAGTAAAAGAGAAAAGTAACTTGCTTATTTATGTTGTGAGGAGATAAATTGTATATATTTATATATATTTGGTCTCTTGTGGTAAATTTAACTTAATGTATTATTGGGTTATATTGTCAAAAGAGGAGAAAGATTTGATATATTTTGAAATGGAGTATGATATATAATTGTTCTACCGGCAATTAAGATTATTAAAATCTCAAGGGATGACTTCTTCTTGTGAGCTGATACATCAATTTAATAAGATTGAGATCTTGACGTAATTTGTACTATTAAAATAATTTTGTTAACAGTTTTAATTAATCTTATGGAAATTTCTTTTTGATAAAACTTTTGTTTCAATAAAAAAAATGTTCAAAATTATTACTATAATATTTGAATAATCTTTGACTTGGTTAATTCTTATCAATTTTAGTTAAGATGTGACCACTATAAAAATAGATTTTAAAGAATATTAAAACTTTCAATAACCAAAAACGAAATGTTATGATGGATATAGAAAATTATGTATTGAAAATTATCATGATTGATCTAGTTTATATTTATCTAATAATATAATTAGCTCATAAAATTCAAAAATAGTTTAAAGTTTCTACATTTTAAAAGTTGTAAAATTTAAATACTTTTCAATTAAGGTCCAAAAATTTACTATAGATCTTTAAAGAAATCTTGAAGTCAATTCTTCAAAATCTTATGTAGATCTTATTTGTGTAGATAACATCTTTCTTGTGTTAAATACACAAATTTGTGCCTATAATATGTTAGTTAAATATTGCCAAAAAATATATATTCTTAGGACATTTTCACGACAGCTTAGTTCAACAAACTTTCTGGTGCTGTCTTTATAAATATAAAAAAAATACTGGTAAACTTCAATAAAGATATATCAATATCTATAAAATAACAATCTGTTTTTGAAAAGTTTTTTAAATATTTAAATAAAGATTTAAAATCTTTTAATAAATATTCTCTATCTTTATAATTGTTTTATATTTTTATTAATTTTTATAATTTATAAATTGTTAATTGGGTTTTTCTAATAAATTTAATATGTTTAAATAAATACCAAACTTTGAAATAATGCTTCAACAATAGTATAATAAATGTGTATATACTTTTCTTTTTCAACTTTAGTTAAATTTTTATCATAATTAC
>LM523189.1:0-176811 GCA_000941615.1 Parastrongyloides trichosuri | reverse complement strand
TTTATAAAAACACAATGGTAAAAATATTTTATCACTACCTTTTTAAAGAAAAGTATCAAAGGATTGTTATCTATTTAAATAGAAAACTGGATTAATTAATGCATATTTTGTATTTACTTCAATAATCTTGGATTCAAATAATAAATTTGAATTTAAACCAAATCTTGCTACATGATCATATATTCTCCTATTAAATTGTCTTATCCTAAAATGATAAATTAATTAATGTAATGGAATTATATTGTCTTACTTTGTTCCTGTTAGTTTATCAAGAAAATTGTAATATCCTTTTCTTAAAAGATGTGGTTCAAATACAGCAATACTAAGGACGTATCCCGTAGAGATGGTATAAAGTAATATCTTCCAATTTTTTACATTTGGAAAATAACCTTTATCATACATATCTTTATAAAATGATTCAATAAATTTCCAAAAGAAATATAATGCTACAGATAAATTTGGGAAGAAAGGAAATGATAAAGCAGATGTAGCTGCTCCAATAACAGGATTCCATTCTTTAAATCTTTCAGGCATGTATCTATTTAAGATGCATTGCACACTCTAAAAATTAAATTATTTATAAAATTTAAATGAATATTACATTTTGTATTGCTGGTATAACTGATAAGAAAAGTGGAATCTTGAATATTTTTTTTGAAAAAAGGCCAGTAATTAATTTTGAAGGTTGTTTTGGTATATTTTTTATATTTCCTACAATTGCTAAAACAACACTAGCAGCCATTCCCCAACTAAAATTTCTAACAGAGCCTTCTAAAGCATGACTAACACATGAATTTTTGTGATCACAATTGTTTGATTTTTTAAAATTTTTTCTTAAATATGTTAACAAGATAGTAATTTGTTTTATATTATAATATTTCTTTGATTTTATCTCTTCATTGTCATTATTTCTAAATATGAATTCCATCATTTTATTAAGGAAACCATCAAGTTTTTTTCTCTTATAATAGTACATCATTCCGCCAAGGCCAATTGCAAATGGAATCATTTCTCCTTTCGGAATACGTGGTAAGTATCCATGTGCCATTCCTTGTCTATATAAAGTTTCAGTTGCTAAATTTGTCAAATACACTGCTAATGCATGTCTTCTAGATGGTTTTTCTATTAAAATTGCTAAAAATGAAGCTACACATGCACTTAATATTCCTGCTGTAGGAACAGTAGTAAAACCTAACAATCTATGTGCAAGACAAATTGAATAGACATAAAAACACATATTGCAGGTAAGAAAGATTGTTGATCTAATAGAATTTTCAAACAATTTATAATTGATTGCTTTTTTAATATCTTTTTTTGCGGCAATTGCAGCAATCTACAAAATTTAATTATCCTTAATTATTTTAATTAACATACCAAATATAATGGGAAGTAAGTTTTAAAAGAAAAAACTAAACCATCATAAACAGCATCTTTAATTGCTAGTTCACAATTGGGATTCCATGTATGTCCACTTTCATAACAACTAGCATTTAATATCTTCCATCCTAAAGTTCCAGCAACAAATTTGCTTAACACTGTCATCACCTTATAAAATTTTGTAAATAGAAAATGATGAAAAATTACTTTGTGTTAATTAAATATCACAACACTATTGATAAAATACCCTTTTCTTACAAATGATCAATGCACCTTTGTGTAGGCATCTATTTAACTTTATTATTGATGTATATAGTCAACTACACTACATGATAAGACTATAAAATAATATCTGATATCTAAAATGATTTCTATATTATGTTTATTAAAAGGTCTCACAACATGTTTGAACTAAAAAAGTTTTCATTCGTTTCTATTAAATATATATAAATTATTTATAAAAATAAAAAAAAAACATTGATAAGAAATATTGTATACCAAATCATTCTATAATATCATTTGTATCATGTTGTAAAAGCAAATTATTATCTTCATCATTATTTCTCTTACCAATTTTTTGTGGTAACAATATCAATAATATTATGAACATCAAAAAAGCACATACTCCTGGTATAATAACAAGAATGTCACGATAAAAATCAGAGCAGTTAACATTTGCATATCTTGAATTACAATTGGGATTAAATATTTCAATTAATTGAAATGTTATACCATTTGAAATTTTATCAAACAATGACATTGATCCGTAAACAAAAGCACCACTTTCAATATTTTTATTAATCAAATCTGCTGTTAGTGATACTGATGAAACCAATAATACTGATTGTGCAATTCCCATAAAAATAACCAAAATAAAAGTTAAATTTTTTTGATCACAAAAAAATAAGACACAATTCAATAAAGCAATGAAAACACCAAACATAAATGTTGCTTTCCTTCCTATTGTTCTGGATATCCATGGGATGCCAATAAAAAGGGAACAAAAAAATGATGATATATATATTATTAGAGGAAGTATTGCTACATAACTTTTAGACATCCTTAATGTTATTATAACGTAAAAAGGGAAATATACTTGCGAAACATTAACATTCAATCTACATAACATATAAAGAATTGATACTAGATAATACTGATAATTCTTTAGCCAACACAACCAGCTCATTTTAATATGAATTGTAGTTTGTGTTGTTGGTGTTACAATCATATTATTTACGCACCAATGAGGTTTTGTCAAAATATAAAATAAAGCTGAAGTAAATAAACCTATCACTGTCAATATTATACTTGATCTCGAAAAATTTTTCAAATCTGATTCATCAATTATCCCTGACTTATCATCTGTTTGAAATAAATAATATAACAAACTAAATACCATTACATTTGCTATCATGGAGAATGCATAACGAAAAGATTGCATAGATGTTCTCACAGACTGGCTGGTTGTCATTTCAGGTATTAATGCCAAATGTGAAATCTTAAAATTATTATTATTAATTAAAAATTTTTATCACGTACTTGAACTGCTGCCCAACCAAATTGAAATAAGCAAATACATATTAATAAATATCCATTAGCAATCCATCCTGAAGGTGATGTACAAAACCAACAACCACTAAAGATGAATGGAAATGAAATGGCAACAGCAATTGTACCAATTAAATGCCATGAAATTCTTCTACCAAATTTATTAAATGCTTTTGGTATGTAACCTCCATCAGAGAGGAAACCAATTGTTGGTGTACAGAATCCATCCATTAACTGACCAATAAGCATGAAAAACCCTGATTTTTTGGATTCGAATCTTAGTACTTTTTCAAAGAATACCATTAAATAGGTAAACCACATACATGCACAAAGGTCATTATAAAAATGCCCTATTGAAAAACCAAAAATTTCTTTTCTAAATATTGTTTTATCATTAACATTCTGATCAAAATTACTAAATTTAGATAAAAAATATTATTTATTAAGTATATTTACAATGACATGCTTTTTTTTAATTGTCATTTTACAAAAAACCTACTTTTCAATATTATCATTATTTTCTGGTAAATTATTTGGTTGATTATTATTCCTTATCCTTACGATGTTATCATTTGAATCCATCTAATTATATTATAAATATATTATTAACAAAATATAGTATATATAAATTAATGATAATATACAAAACAAAGTTGTATTTTATTTCTTAGTTTGTTAAAAAATGTATATAATCTTTGAGATGGTATTATTTGTACAAATTGGACTTTCGGTTACCTTTTATTATCGATAAAATTTAATCTAAATAGTTGTATATATCTATGTTGCGGAAAAGTTTTAGAAAATATATTTGACAAAGTCAAATGATATGAAGAGAATAAATATATATAAAACGATGTATATAAAATGTATAATTAAAATAAACAAAAGGATGAAAAATGAACTTTGATTATCAGGATATACGTAATTAAGTAAAATTGTTTATAACGTATTGTAGAGATAAACTATTTACGCAATTATTAAAATTTTTCAAATAAAAAATAAAATAATAAGTATTAATTTTCTTAAGAAAAAACAAGATGTTAATATTTCAAAATATTTTTTTTTTATCAATAAAGAATATAAAATTCCAAAATAACAAATTTTTATCATATATAAATAATAAATACCATAAAAATTGCTTCACATGATGGTACATTTTTTGGAATCACTTCGATTGTTTATTTTTATCTTATTGCTTGAATTGGTGTTAATAAAATTTGATTGCTCAAAAATTTTAAAATAAATATTTTGATTTAAAATATCAATAAATGCTTCAATAATACCTATATCATTAAATTTATTAACTTCAAAAAATGATATCCCCATTTCTTTTGCAGCAGATATACCATCTTCCGTAGAAATTTTGCGTTCCTTAACTAGATCAGATTTCATACCTATTAATATTGTTGGTCTTTGTTTAAAATTTTTGGATGATAAAATATTTTTGTAAATATTTATCACATAATGTAAGGATTTTGGTTCTGTTATTGAATAAACTAATATAAAAGCATCTCCCTCATTCAGATATAACATTCTTTGCCCATAAAATAATTCTACACCTGATGTGTCAAGGATATTTATTAAAAATTTTTTCTTATCAATAAAAAATTCTGTCTTAACTATCTCCTCCACAGTTGGTTCATACTCCTTATTATTATCCCTATTGATAAAAGCATTAATCTAAAATTGATTGTAAGAAATTATTAAATATATATATTAAAAAATAAAACTTTTATTAACATTACCAAAGTGCTCTTTCCAACTGTTGCCTGACCAAACATCACAATTCGAAGAGTAGACATATTTTTTTCATAAAAAAAATGAAAAATCTTTCTGATATATATTTTTTCCTTCAGATAGATGAATATATATGTTGTCATTAATTTTTTATTTTTTTTAATCAAAATTTTGTAATTAATTATATATTGTTTACATCTTATTAACTGAAAACCTACATTTCTAATATATATAAAGTTGAACAATTTTTCCATCTATTATATATAATTTAAATTGGTAACAATTATAAAAAAAAAAATTTAGATAATAAGTTTGATAAAGAAAAAAATATGTTTACTATTATATAAAAAAGTATAATCTAAAAAAAAAGTTGTGTGATATATCATTTCGAAGGTTTTCTACACTTTTAATATTTACAAATTCTTGTTTTTGAGTAATAATATATTTGAGAAAAAAATGTATATTGGTAAGTTGTATTATATTTTTAAATTCATGGATGATAAACAAAGTTTCTTTATAATATTTCAATGATAATTTGAATGTCAATTAAGTTCTTTTTATAATATGTCATCTTCCTTTATATCATAATGAAAAATATGTCTTTTTTTAAAGAATATTCTTTATTAAATAAAATAAATGACGACCTTCAATTGTTTATAATATTACATATATAATACAAAAAGTACTTAAAAGTTTTTGATTATTCAAATTTAAATTATTGTATAAAAGTTATGTAATTAATACTTTTATATATTATATAAAATTATTCTATTCTTTTAGTGATGTAAAGATTTTAAATATATTAATAATTAATTACATATTCAAAATCTTAAGAGACTTATTATTAATATATATAATGACTATAAACGGTTATTAAATCATACGTGTTATCAATGGCTTATTTATAGATAACTAATTACAGATATATTATACTTCTGTAAAAGCAATATTTTCAACATATTTCAAACTTTTATTGGCACGTTTAATTCTTATCTTTTTAATATTTACCTTTTTAAAAGATGATTGTTCACAATACAGATGTACATTTATATGTTTGGCAATAGATAAAATGACATTTAACTTTTAATACTTTTCTTATAAGTTCAAATAAAACTTTCTAACAATTAGTAAATTCTAAACTTTAATTTAAACATTAGTAACGGTGTTTGTATGATATCACTCTCCTCAATTAATTGATGGTTTTATTATTAGTATAAATTTATGAGTAACAATAAAATAGTACTAGAAACATCGTTTTATTGAATAAATCATCTTTTTAATGTATATTTTTTAACAAAAAAGTCACCCCATCTTCTCTTACATATTATTATCTTTTACAAATTAACTTGGTAGATAAACATTTTTCCAAATATCTCGCCATACCACTAAATGTTGTTAGTATAAAAAAAATAGGAACGCAAAAAAGGATAATAAGTTTCTTTACCCATTGTTGCATCATGTATTATTTATATTAATCCTAATTAAAAGAATTTATAATGGAATATTTAATCAAAAAATATTATTTTTTTTTAACAATTTCAAAATATATATTATATTTTGTAATCATTCTTGTCATTGTCATTTACAAATAATCATACTTTTTATTGTAAACTTAATCATTCTTTTTTAATAATTTTCTTCATACATAAATATATATATACATATGACGATTCATATATATATAACAATATATTTAGCTATGTTTAATAATTATTTATTTAAATATTTAACCTTTTTTAGTTGTCAAAATATTTTAGAAACAATTACAAATACAAGATTTTTAAAAAAGGGATTTTTAATCATCCTTTTTTTATATTTATAAATATAAAAAGATGAAAAGAAAAAATTTTATCATTTATTCTTTAATTATTTTTAATGTTGTCTTTGTTATCATCCATTGTAACAAAACCAATGAAATGATAAGTCATGAGTTTGTTGCTCATTCAAAAGTAACTCTTAGATATGGTGGTGTCAATTTTACCTCAACGCTCAATGCTGAATGTATGTTTGTTGATAAAATAAATATATGACATTTTACATCTATAAACTAATTTTTTTTTATATTTTAAGTTTTTCCGGAAAAGTTTGTAAACTACGTAGATGAAGTATTATGTTATTGTACATTTGATCAATGTGGAAGTGATATGGAAAAAATATTGGGAAGTGCATTTAATAATACGTGCAGTTCTAAGGCTGGAACATGTTATGTAGAGTTACATAACATTGTCACAAATGGAGGAGATCCAATGTACGTATATAGTTATGGTTGCTTGGAAAATGACTTTTTAATGCTTGGAAGTTGCAACACCCAAGGTCAAACAAAAAGAGGAGATAATATGTTTCTTTGTTGCAAAGATTCAAATTATTGTAATAAACAATTTGATGTATGTTAGCATTAGTAATTTTTAAAAGTAAAATATTTTAGTTACCAGATCTAAATGAGAAAGTAAGACATATGATTTATTTACGTTTCATACAAACAACATTTCTTGTTATGTGCATATTGACATTTTTATCAATTTTAATCATGTATATGATATCTCTTACCTCCCGTGGACAACGATTTTTCAACGCCGCCAAAAGGTATGTTCGACTGAAGGCCAATGCTGTATTGCCAATTGCATATATAAACTTCAAATGTTTTAATAGAAATTATGACAAAGAATCTTGTTATAGGTCAAATGAACCAACAGTTATTACTGATTTAATATCTGAATTAGATAAAACCGATGGAGGTTTTGATGATTCTGGTTCAAGAGGATTTCCTCTTATCATGCAACGTACAATCGCAAGGGAAGTTCAATTAGATAAAATAATTGGAAAAGGTAGATTTGGTGATGTTTTTTCTGGTGTATGGAGAGGTGAACCTGTTGCAGTTAAAATATTTCATACAAGAGAAGAATTGGCATGGAGTAAGGAGGTAGAGATATATCAAACAAACAACTTAAGACATCCCAATTTATTACGTTTTATAGCAAGTGATAATAAAGATACTGGTATGTCCACACAATTATGGTTAATAACAGAATACCATAAACTTGGATCTTTATATGATTATTTAACTGAGAATATTATATCAATGGAAGTTGCCGCAAACATGATTCATTCATTTGCTAATGGTTTAGCTTACCTTCATACGGAGGTACCATCATTGGATACCAAACCAATAATAGCACATCGAGATCTTAAAAGTAAAAATTTATTAGTTAAAAACCATTATACATTGGTAATTGCTGATTTTGGTCTAGCAAAAAGAGATGATAAACATGCTAAATTAACCAATCCTAATGAACCGGAAATTTTTGCATGTGAAAGAGTCGGTACTGTTAGATATTTACCACCAGAATTGTTAGCAAGTGATAAAAATTTTCCTTCTTTTGAATCTTATAAAAGGAGTGATATTTACTCTGCAGCATTAATTATGTGGGAAATATTATCTAGGACATATGAACCTGATGAATTTCCTCATGTTAAAAACATAGAAGAATTAAAAGCATTATTAAAAGAATACAGGGAACCATATTCAGAATGGTTAGATAGAAATCCAACAATAGAAGAAGTAAAAATAGTAGTTGTAGATAAAAATTTAAGACCACCGATGCCTTCTCAATTTAAGCAAATAACAAAACATTCAACACACTTATTTAATATGATTCAGGAATGTTGGCATTCGGAACCACAAAGTCGTATCAATGCAACTTATGTAAAAAGATCAGTAAGCAAATTAATATTTAAATCGTATGAAACTCTTCTTGAACACAAAGTACAAGATTATATAAAACCAATAATGCAATGTATGGCAAATAGTCCAAGACATATTTACAAATTAGAAACAGCAAATGAAGAAACCTTATTAAATACATTGCATTCCGATCCATTGTCGGAAGCTCCTTCAGATCCAACAATGGATTAATATTTTTTTAAATTATCATACAATAATCGGTGGAAATGATAATAATAAATATTCAAAACATAAATTTTCAAAAGGAAATATGAGCTACTAAGCGATTAATCCTATTTAATATTTTAATTTTTAATTATAAACATACCTCAATACTACCGTTTCGCATATTTCTTTAATTATTCATAAATAAAATTTTCATACAATGTATACATATAACAAAATTTCCAGTTTACGACAATATTTTATCATATAATATATTATGAGAGAATATATCCTTATTATGCCTTTTCAGTATATAGTTATTAGTTGTAAAGAATAAAATATTACTTTTCATAAAACAATTTATTGCATTAATAATTATAAAATAAATATTTTTATAGCTCTTTTATATATGTTCATATGTATAAAAGAACATAATAAGGGAGCCTCGAGAAGTAAATATATTGCTAATAAAAGTATAATTTTTCATCTCAACTAATTTTCTTAATTAGGTCTAATTAAATATAACTAAAACTAGAGTCTACTTTATTTTACATTTCCAAGAATATACTTCTATTCATTTTTAAGAATTATTAGTTTTCTATTTTACATTTTTTTTTATTAAAAATGGTCTCTAAGAAAGGAAGTAATCGTAATCATAAGAATAACAAAAAGCCGTTAGGAAAGAAATATACTTCTTCAGCTGATATGTTTTCAAATATTAGACTTACCAAAAAAAATTGTATTATGTCCTTTGTTTTAGCAACGATCACTTCTTTATCCATTGCTTATATTTTGAATATTGGTCCAATTGATTCAGAATCTTTTAGGTAAGTTAAAAATGATTAATTTTTAAAAAAATAAAATAAATTATAGTTTGAAGAAGAATATTGAAGTTGTTAAAGAATTATATATAGAAAGATTAACTTGTAAATATACATTTATGAGTGATTACATAAAAGGTCCTGAAAGTTTGGTATATCATGAAGGTAGAAATTCTCTTTTTGTTAGTACTAGAAATGGTAGTATAATGGAATTGGATGTTGAATCTTTGGATACAAAAAAAGTTTATCCAATTTATAAGATGATAACTAATAAAAAAGAGCAATGCGATGGTACATATAATACGTTACCCAAATGCGGTCGCCCTTTAGGAATACAATTTGGTGTTACATCTACAACTCGTAATATTTTATATGTGGCAGACGGTATCTTTGGTCTATATTCATTAGACATAAACTCTGAAAAAATAACTATTTTAAATGAAGGTAAAAGAAAGATGTATACAAATGATTTAATTGTTACTGAAACAGGTATCTACTTTACTATATCTTCCACCACATTTGATGATCATGAGTATTTATATGCTATTATTGAACATAAAAATAATGGTATGGTTATGTTTTATAATTTTGAGACAAAATTAACTGTTCAAATTGGTAAGAATTTATACTTTCCTAATGGTATTCAGATGATGAAAAATTTTATTTATGTTGCTGAGACAAGTGGATTAAGAATAAGTAAAATTAATTTAAAAAATGGCGAAAGAACCAATTTTATCAATTATCTACCTGGTTATCCTGATAATATAAGAATTGTAAATAAACATGGAGTTAATCAATTGCTTGTCCCAATACCAGAAATAATATCTGATAGTGATGAATTTTTTGCCATGTCACCAAAGTTAAGAAATATGATAGCAACAATTTTTTCATACACAGTTCTTGAAAAAATGATTGAAAAGACATCAAATGTTAGATCTATATTTCAATATTATGATTTAGAAAGTGGTGAACTTCTAAGATCAATAAACGTACCATTTAATGGTTTATCTATTAGTCATGTTCTTGAAATAGAAAAAATAAATACAATCTATTTTGGTAGTGACAATGGACAAAGTGTGTATGCTTGTGAATTATCATAAAAAAATGAATGTTTTTTAATAAGATATACATTCGAACGAGTTCGCAAAATAAAATTTTTTAGCGACATTTTCTTTATTTCTTTTTTAATTAACATTTTTTTTACTTAAAAAATACAATATTTTATCAAAGTATAAATTGTAAAGATGATATAATCTCTTCAAAAACTGTTATCTTATCATTATTTTAGTATCACTAACTAGTCAACCTTTGTCTGGTTTTAATTCATAAATTTATTAGTAAAATTTTTATTTAGAAAAAATTTTGTAATTTGATTTTGAATAAATATTGTTTCTTATTTTTAAATTACAAAAATTGATAAAAATTCATTTTTCAGATTATATCTTTATGTCTTATCAAATATATAATTTTACCATCATATATTGACTTTGTAATTAAATATTTTTTTGTCAAAAGATTTGACAAAATAAATTGTATACTAATTTTTTTTAATTTTAAATTATCCACAAACACCTGCAAATTATTTTTTTATTTATGTATATATTGTTAACAAAGAGAAATTATTTTATTGAAGCTAAAGTATATTTATATTTGATTATTTTACAAATTCAAAGATTGTTTTTTTGTATATATTATATTATAAATAGACTTTACTGTTAAAGTTTTATTTTAATAAATATTAAAAAAACGTGTATATAATAATATTTTTCTAATAGCATTAATTTTAAATAAAGAGTTGAACCAGAAAGTTATTTTTTTAATTTTAACATAAATGACTATATGAACACAATATTTATACATTGTAGATAGGATCATCTCTTCTTTACTATTCATTATTTAATTTATACAACTGTATTTTTCAAATTGTTAATTTCAAATTTTTTTTTGTTTAACATACTAAATCTATGATTAAATTAATGTTCTTCTATTTATTTTATCTCCTAACAACAGGTAATTCAGTTATATTTTTAGACAATTATATTTTAAAAAACTTTGTCTACCTTCTTTATTTAACAATTTGCGTGAATTGCAAATAATTTATATGTTTGCGAAAGATTTTTTTTTATATTTCAAATAACTAATTTTTGTAAATTTTACACATTTTTCTAATTATTTAAAGGTGAGGAAGAAAGTTTGATTCATACTTATGTTCTGATCGGTTAAAAATTAAAAGATAAAAATCTTTTCTTATACGTTTCAATATTTCTAAATTTTTAATTCTATTCACAACATGAATGTTATTGAGAAATGAATAATTAGTATTATAAGGAGAAAGTTTTTAAAAATGTTCATTTAAAAGACAACTTTTAGTTTTAAAAATGATATCTTTTTTCTAAAATTAAATATTATTATATATAAACAATCCATTTTAATTTAACAACAATTTTTTTGATACAAAACAATTTTAATCATCTCTATAAAAACATAACATTTTTTATTGCCAAGTCATTTTTTGGTGCTCTAAATAATATTATTAATATATATTAGTTCTTTCTTTGATAAAAAAAAATAATTATAAGATTTTATTAAACAATTATAATATCGCCTTTTATTATTGTGCCCACTTTTAATTTATATATTATAATTTTTACGATTTTCATTGTATATTAAAGAATCA
Source organism: Parastrongyloides trichosuri (assembly GCA_000941615.1). Taxonomy (NCBI): domain Eukaryota; kingdom Metazoa; phylum Nematoda; class Chromadorea; order Rhabditida; family Strongyloididae; genus Parastrongyloides; species Parastrongyloides trichosuri. The sequence continues at coordinate 164,765 of LM523189.1, read as the reverse complement.
ATTTAAAGATTCATCTTATACATTACTTTTCATTATTAAAATTAATATTAAACTGAATTTATTTATATCGTTATCTCCTTCTCTTGTTATTAAATAAACTAGTATTAAAATTTTGTAGTACTATTCACAGTTTAAACAGGGAGTAATAAATATTTATCTCTATTATTCATATATATATTACCTAACAATATTTTTACCTCTCTTCTTTTCTGGGACAGTGAGAAAAAAATATCAATATATAATACATAAATGTAGGAGATAGATAAAATATAACAATAATCGAAGGGTAATAAAACAGAGTTAAATTTTTCATAAATGTCCTTTAACTTATTGATAAACTGGTAGGAAATATTGTAGATACTATACTAAAATTTTGTGATGCAATTCGTATTATAAAGATCGTTTATTTGGTTGTTGTTTTATCAGATGATGGAAAAAAAAGTGTTCATTTTTCTCATCATATATCAAATTATCTCCCAATATAAGTTTTTTAAATTTCTTTACTATTTTTCATCAGATACTTTTTATATATTCATCTTAGAAACTTCCTTGTATTAATGGAGCCTTGATGAAATATAGATGACATTTGAATGAAAAACTATTGTTTTCAATCTCTATACATATGTATGTTTTGTTCATTAAGTAATTTTTTATCTTTCTCCACAAATAATTTATACATTATTGTAACTAACATTATTAAAGTTTTATTTTTATATTAAAAAGATCATTTTATAGAGATAACATATAATTCGGTAAACTATTAAATGAAATTTAATTCAAAACAAAAAAGCAAAAAGACACGACAAATCCTCAACAATAATTCATTTGTTAAATATTCTCTTTTTACTTCATAAATCAAAAATACTGCCTTGTTTCATTTTGTTATATAAAAAGACAATTAAATTTGATAAACCGTTCAAGGCTAAAAGATTTTTCTAAATATCTTTTGTTCAAATTTTTGACAATTTTTAAAACATTTTTCTTCAAATCAATGAAAATATTACTGTCAAATTAATTATTCATTCTTTTGAGAAACATTTTATTCTACGTTGTTTAAAATGTTTTTATTTTTATTACGATGTTTTTTTTTATATATATTTTTAATTTCCCATTATTATATAATATATTCCAGCTTATTATATATATATATATACTAATATTTTTGTATTTCAAATTTATTACATTGTTTTTTTTAAGGCTGTTATGATAATCAAAGCCTGTTATTACGTTTTACTTTTTATTATCTTCTCCTCTATTATCATAGCATTCAACTCCGTTAGAGTTGACAAAACTCTTGACTCATCAGTTGATACTTTTGAAGATGATGATTTTGAAGATGAAAATATAATTACTAACGTTAACAGAAGAAGTGCTATTAATGGTGATAATGAAACTGTTATTGAAGAAAATGTTGAGTTAAATATTGAACCTGATGTCAAGTTTATTATCTGGGCTACCAGACATGGAAATCGTAATCCATCAAAATATTTTGTTGCTAATCATTACTGGAGAGGATGGGGTGAAGAAGGACCTTTAGAATTGAATCGTCGTGGTAAAACGGAAGTTTTTAACTTTGGTATTAGATTCAAAAACTTTTTAAATGGATTTACAAAAAGAAATTATAATGCTTCACAAATAAGATTGTACACAAGTTCTGCAAATAGATGTCAAATGACAATGCAGGTAATTTTAAAATATAATTGATTAAATTAATAACAAAATTTTTAAGCTCGTTTGTGCTGCCATATTCAGGCCTGCAGGTTACGGTGTCTGGAGAGATCATTTTGATTGGTCACCCGTACCATATATTATTGATGATGATGTACTACGTCCTTACAGCAAGAAATGTGATCCAATTACCAGAGCATGGTCTCCAATCGACAAAGAGGAGACTCAAAAGATTAAAGAACAATTGGCAAATAACCAAGATATAATTGATTATATTTCAAAGGTAGCGACTGAATTTAACTTCGATAAATCACAATCATACAAAGATATGGGTGATGTAGCGGATAACCTTCGTAATTATTTACTTTTTCGTAAACAACCACCAGATTTTATTACACAAGTAAATATGTCCCATTACAATGAAACATCATTGACCCAAAAAATAATGACTTTTATGGAAGGGCCACAAATAGCTTGCGCTAGTGACAAAGAGTGCGGGTATCTTATGGGAGGTAATTGGTTGAATGAAATTAAAAAGGAATTGTTGAAGAAAGCTAATGAATCAAACAATTATGAAATTAAAATGATTGGATATAGTTCTGTAAGTTTATATTATATGTACAATTTTGATATAATAATTATTGTAATCGAGATAATTTATCATTATTATTGTTAATTAAATTAATTAATAATGTTATTATATTTTAGCATACCGAAATAGTATTAAGTTTAATGAAGTTAATGGGCATTGACCAAGATGAACTTGGAACTGGTTGTGGTTTTATTATTGAATTAAGAGATAAACCAGTATGGTCTGTAAAATTATTGAAACATAATACAAATTATGAAGGTCCAAGACTTCATGGTCATTCTATTACTTTGGCAAATTACACTGAGGGTCTTAAGAACATTAGTATGGGAAATGGATGGATACCATTAAGTAATTTTACTGACTACATTGAAAAAAATACTATTCATGGATGGGATGAAATATGCCCAACATGCACTGTACAACGTGATGTTAAGGTTAATGATGCAGTTGAGGAACAAATTCCAACTGAAACCTCACATGAAAAACTAGTAATAAATAGTACAATGACACAAAATTCCGGAGAAAAAATTTATTCCCAAAATTATATTTTAATTCTTGCCTTCATTGTCTATAAAATTATTTTTTAAATGACACTTTATGACTTAACATATTTTTGTGTAAAGTCATCGTATATATCTTTATAATATGTGTATTATATAAAATTGACAAAATAAAATTTTTATTTTAAAAAGTTGTAAAAAATGACAAATATATTAGTAATACAGTTACTCATTTGTATACAAAATATAAATTCTCTAACTTTAATAGACATATTAAAGTGGAGAGAAAAAATATTAAATATAAAACAAATTTATTTAATAATAAAAATAAATTCTCATTCCAAATTTTTTTTATCTTTGAGAATATTCTGATGGCTCCGGAAGGTATAAAGCAACTGATTTTTATATATAAAATATTGAGAAACTCATTAACAGATATAGTAAAAAATGATAATAATATTCACATTGAGAGAGAAGAAACACGCACACGGTTAGTGAAGCGAAATAGGATTTCAAAATTTGAAAAAAAAAATGTATAAATACTAGGTTGTTTTTTTCTTGAAAGTATACAATATGTTAAATAATTGATAATTTTTTGCGGCATTTGTACCTTTCAAGGAGCAATATATGGTGGAGGCATTCTTTGACTTGTTGTAGTATTTGATGGTTGTCCGCTTTTTGAAACAGTGCTAGTTCCTGTCATGACTGAGCCTTCTCTTTGTCCACCAACAATCATTGGAGCTTTATAAAGTGGGTTATCATGAAGAGTTACATTTAATGGAGCTCTTTCTTCTTTTATTAACATAGGGCTATTGACACTAGCATCTGTATCTTCATTTGAAACTTCTTCAGGGAAAACAACTGGAAGGCCCTTAGAGATAAAATCAGTTGATTTTTTTTCTTTCTTAGATCTTACTCTTGTTACAACGTAAATAATTGTGAGGCAAGCGGTAAATAATAAAAGAAGAATTAATGCTATAAGGAATGGCATGAACATATGGATTCCGCCAAGACCTTTTTCTTCATCTTTTATTACTGTTACATCAACATTGTTACCAGATACATTGTTTGGAGATTTACGAGCACATGTGTTAAGAAGATTAAGTGAAACATCACGAACATGATAAGATGGACCAACAGCTTTAATGAATTTAGTAAGTGGTCGTTTACCATTTTGAGTGACCATTGTGAGTAAAATATTTTCGATTTTCTTATGATGACAAATAACGTCATTAAGTGTAGTATTTGACCAGGAAACAATACTTTGTGCTCCCTTAGGAGTAATACTATTAATCATGATATGGTTATCTTTTTTATCTCCTATAGCTAATGATAATCTTTTAACAAATCCAATGAGAACATCAGGAGTCTCAAGTAATCTGTCAACGCTTTTGTCAAGTGTGAATACATATTCATGTGTAAAACTTCCTGGAGAATGAACATTAATAGAGAATGCAACAGCAGCAGCCTAAATAATTTATTAAGAGATAGATGTAATTATTAATAATTGATGAGTTTTGTAAGCTTACCTGTCCAAGTTTATCTTTCGCTGTAATTCTAAAGTTATATTTTCCCTCTATGATTGGAACACCGATAAGAAGAAGAGATTTATTATGAACAGTCATAAAGTTATCTGGATTTCTATCAATTTCATCACTTCTATCTGATTTTTTAAAATCAGACAATTCAACAGATAAGGCTAAATTTGTTGTGTCACCATCTTCAGCATCAATAAACAAATCTTTTGGAATATGTACCTCACATATAATTCCCCTAAAATATTATTATTAATGATTGTATAATAAAACAAAATATATTACCTTTTACATTCATATGATTGTAAAGATTGAACTTTAACAGGTGGATTGTCAACTTTACGAGTTGTTCTGTATACTGTTGTAGTTGTCTCTACTACATGTGTAGTTGTAGTATCATCAAATTGCATAAAACCTTTCATTAGAGCAGATTTTGAATATTCATCATTGATATCCGCCATTGTATCCATAATTTCTCCAGCTTCTCTATCAGAGCAAGCCAGTTTCATTGTAATAATTGGTTCATCAACTGGAAAATCAAAATCTCCTGTATCAATTAACATTGTTCTTGCATTATTCAATTCATTAATATTCTTATATAATCTTATATTAGAAACTTTTTCTTTTCCGACAGATTGTAATATCTTGATTGCTTCACTACGTGCTTTCAAATTATCTTTAGAAGATATGTCTGGTAAAACGTCGAGCCATAATTGCTCCATTTCATCTTTTCCGCAAGTGTTTTTTTCCCTTGTTACATGTATTCTAAGGTTATGATTCATACCTGTATTAATGTTTGTTAAAGTAACATAGTGACTACCAATGTCTTCTGTCTGTGGTAAGATAATTAAATCACTTTCATATAATCCAACAAATCTAGTAAGATGATGATTTTTTGGGTTAGTTAAATCTAAATGAAGTTTATATCCTTCAATATTAATATCAGCAACCTGTCCAACACTAAGATTCAAGACATGTGGAATTCTATTTGATGATACAATGATAGTATTAAGTATCAAAATAAGGAATACAAAATATTTTACCATGATTGTAGGGTAAAATAAAATATAATAATATATTTATTACTATTATAAGAAATCTTAAAATATATTTCTGGAAAAAAGTTGAGTTAATAAAAGTTTTAAAAAAAGATAAACTGGTATGAATGGGTGTGGCTAATGGATTGATTTTGTTGAGTATGTTTAAATGAGAGAATAATTTGAAGGTATATGAGCATGATACCGTGAAATTTAACGATATACATATATTCTGTTACGTTAATGTGGTAAAAAATTTATACAATCGGCACGAAACATGACATTACTAAAAGATGAAGAAGTGGTTGATGTACTTTAAGTTGTAGAAATATACAGAATATGTAGTAATACATAGATTTAATATTAATTCTTATAAAATAGAAAATGTTTTGATTGAAGATAGATAAACTAAAAGCCTTTTGTAAACATTGAGCTCGCTTTTGTTTTTATAAGACATGCCGTACAATTAAACAGATAAATGAAAAGAGAAGATAGGGAAGAAAATGAAAAGGATAGTGATGGTTAAAGATTGTGTTGATAAAGATTGAATTAAAATATTGTTAAATAATTAAAAATATGTTACAATCAAAATGAATGAATAAGAGTTTATAATTTTGACATAATAAAGAGTTATTGAGGCTCTCAACAGTTTAAAATGAATGCTTTCAGGACAACTGAATTAATTATATAGATATACATATATAGCAATATCTTCATTATTAATTGACCACACCCAATAAATACATCTGTAAGGGAATTTAATGATGTGACACGTTAATTAAAGTGTTTGGCCCTAATATTGGTATAATAGTAAAAAAAANAAAAAAAATAACCTTTAAGGTTTACAGAAAGTCTTTATTTGAGTACCTATTACATAAGTTAGCTAACATATCAACAATAATACAAGTGTAGGCGATTGAAAAGAATTATGAAATGCCTCTCAACTATAACAAAGGAGCCACTGTATATCCTATAAATTGGAGTGCATGTGAAAGGAGTATTTCATAAATAATAAAGTCATAATAATACATTGATAGATTCATAAATAAATAGGATTAAAGGATCAAGTACGTTTTGAAGTATCTATCAATTTTAATAACAGTATTAATTACAGGAAATAATTCAATCACCATCCACTTTGTAGTATTAAAAAGTAAATGACCATACAAATGTGTAAAAATAAATGTTGCTAAATCGTCAACTGAAGTCAATAGTATAAAGAGAGGGTTTAAATAAATAATATGTATGGATTGATCATAAGGAGATGAGCCTCTGTATAAGGAAGACAAGAGAAATGTTACAAAAATCGAAACATGACATATTATTTAATTTAACTCTGGACGTTTATACATTTATATTACATATATGAACATCTGCCTATATTATACGCGCAATTTTTATAGATTAAGATTCTAAGTTATGTTCTTTTTTGGCATTAACTGAGAATATGTAAATATTTAACAAAAAAAAAAAAAGAAAACTTTAATTGCGTAAGAAAAGTGTAAAAGAAGAAAGTGACTAAGTTGATTACATTGTACAAAAAGTCATTCTAATAAAATTAGTATAGAAAAAAAAAATTTTTTTTTAGATAGTATTAAAAGGAGTACAGAATGGTCATTAATGTACAATCAAATTTATATTACTCTGAGAAAGGGAATCTTAAAAATATGGAGAATAGATGATTATAGTAAAATTAATCTTCTGATGATTCTATTTAATATCTTTTTTAATAGTAAAAATGATCTTATAAAGCAGGTGCAAATTGTTTTTCATATGCTTTATATTACTCAATCAGTGTCATTTATATAAAATATAAACCCATTGTATAATAATAATATTAACATCTGATATATCCTATAATGTTTGCTAATAATTTTAAATTGTATGTTTCCAGCTTAATACAATTGCTTTGGAACCTTGAAAATTGAATAAAATAGATAGTTTGATATAATAAAAATGTGATAATTATATGATTGAGAAGGTATATAATATCAAGTTGGAAAGGTGGAAGACGAATGAGGAGGTAAAACAAAAGATCACTTTAAAATAATACTACAGAAAGTTTTGATTTAAATATCATGATAGTAATTGTTAAAACTAATACAACAAACTTATGAGTTAAAGGAAAGAAGGCCATGGAAATTGTATAAAACAACTGCTATTTTTTTGTTATGTATATACCATTAGATAACTAGTTAAAATGATTCCACCAAACAATAAATATATATAAGTCTAACACATAAATTATAACTACTAATTTATTAACGATAATTATTATGAGATACTGTTTGAAGGATGGTGATAATGGCAAGACTTATTAGATGAATAAATTGTTAACGCATTAAATAACAAAATTATTAATAATAGGTTTTTGTGAGAAAGCGACGTGATCATAAAGAAGGAAAAATTTTTGAATGAAAGTGTTACAAAGATGATTGTTTTATATAAATATATTAGCATGATGTTGCCAAATAAAGAGGTGGTGTTTATGAATAAATATCAATTCTTATTCTACAAGTTTTATAATTTAAAAAGGCATATTATGTACAGTAAAATTTGAAAAGAACAATAGAATTTTTGATTAGAATTTAAAAATTGACAGATCAGGGAAATAAAAAAGAAAACATTAATTGACATTTAGCAACTGATCTCATTAAGATTGAGATGCCGACTTATTCATCCGGTGACATGTATCTTTACAATAATCTCCTAAAAAGTAAACCGAACAATGAACAATAATTGGTAGGATAAGGATTGTAGTTAAAATAAGTTAACTTGACAGGGTACCGCCACCTGTTTAACATTTAATATCTCCTTATGCTTCTCAGTGATTAAAAAATAAAAATGAGCTATCTTATTGTTCTTCCTTTCCATGTGTCAGCCCATATATATTCTTATAAAAGCGCTTAACGACAAAATAATAATAAATTTCTTTGATATAAATATGGTATATTTTACAACATCAATATATTATAACGGCTTCTCTATAAAATGACATCTGGTATTTTTAAAATACATATATATATATAAGGTGTAGTAAAAATAAGAAATGATTTTAATATATAAAATGGAATATTTACATATATATCTAAAATTGAAACATCAAATGAGTTACGCATAATCTTTGGCGACGTAACTCTGGTAGTACAATCGTATTATTCATACGGAATGATATTCTAAAAGTTACAAATCATATAATGTATATTACTCAATGTATGGGAAAAGTATCATATCATAATATTTTATTTATATAAATAAAGAAAACTTAGAAAAATATGACTTCGAAAAGTATTTGATTCTTAAATTGTCTGAGGTATAATCATAAATTTATAATTCCTCAACTAATTTAAAAATTTATGACCAATAAAGAGAATAAACAAAAATGGAGTATATGAGAATTGGTCTATTTTCGCGGTTATTTTAGATTTAAAACAGGAATAAGAGTATTGTGGAAAGGAATATTATAAGGAGAAACAATGAAAAAAAAATTGAATAAATAATTATATGCCAATCATATTTTTATAAAAGTTTTCTTATGATTTGTAATATTATAACGGAATTGATTGTGTTAGAGTTTAGATAAAATACATTTCTAATAGTGATATATTGCGCAAAAAAAAATATATATATACATATATTTTTTCTCGATATGTGATATGAATCATAAATTATATTAATGTGCTTTAAATGTTATTTATTATATCAAATTTTTAAGTCAATTATAATTATTGTAATAAGAACACGTCAATATAATTGTCATAGTCATTACAAGGTATTTTGAAAAAAAAACATTATTTTGAAATAAATATTGAAAGAAAATTGACATCGTATTTTAAATGGATTGTTTGGATGTACATTAGTTATCAGAAAATAATCAAAAAGGTCATACTTCATAAAAAGAAAATTTCTTTTTCTTAGAAGATATCAAAATTTAATGTAAAAGGGAAAGTAACGAAACTTGTCTTCTTATTTTATCATGAAAAAGGAATAGTAAATGATGGAAGATACTTTATCAACGTTATTAAAGCTAATTATAAACAATAAAATCTATTTAGTTTTTAATTAAGTATCACAAGTCAACAATGAATAAATTATGCTAATGATTAGTTGATTGAATGGATAATAATAAAAAGAAAATAAGAAGTTATACCATTTATATTTATGTTTCCATGAGTCATAAAATGTGGTGCAATATTGTAAATTCTTCAAATGATGGAACATTATTAATTGGTTTTTAATATTATTATTGAGAAATAGATTGAATATTAATATAAAATATTATATAAAAGAAGGATACTTAATTTAAAATCTAATATGTTTTTGGATGATTTTTAATATATATATAGAAAGGAGAAATAATATAAAGAATATATTATTCAATTGAAACCAAAAAGATCCTCTCTAGCACTTGGCATTGTAAAACTTATATATAAGATAATGATAATATGATTTTGTTTAGTGATTAGTGATAATATATATTTTTGCAAAAGTATATCAACTCAGTAGTTGAATATTAGAATTAGTAATGGTAGGTATGTAAAATATAGATTTATGGGAGCTCAATACATCTATTTTATATATGTGATTGTTTAAGTTGAAAAGTTTCAGCAATTTAATATTATGCTTATATTTATGCAATATATAGCGAAATATTTAAGGTGGAGAAAAATGTAATTATGAAAGTGTGATTTTGATAAAAAATTAAGGTGGTTATGATGTGTTGAAGAATATAGAAGAATTTGTAATATGTCTATTTTGATATATTATGTATTATATCATAAAGTTTTTGTACACATTAATCGGAATTACATTTATATTTATTATGACATTAAAAGTAAAAGATGGAGTATGAAATAAATTTATTAATTAGTATCAATTATTAAATATTGTGAGCCCATACTAAGAATAATGGAGATTTTTAAATGAAGTACCTTAAAAGATTAATGAAGCTGAAGAAAGTGTGAAGAATGTTGTTAAGAAAATGGCAATATATTAAAGAAACATTTCTCTTGGGTCACCACATGTTATGACGAAGAAGATACTTTTTGCCTTTGAAGCCTCCGCCATTTTGTTATGATTGATTAATTGGGTCATTTATAATGTATCTTTCTAATAGTTTATGTTCTTATCTCTTTTCAAAACTCATAAAAAAAAAGGTTATTTATTGTATTTGCGTGTTAAGTGATTGAAATCAAAAGCAACAAATAAATTATGTCAACTTAGATAGAGCTTTTTTTATTAATGATATCTTTTCAATATTTAAACGTGCATTCTTAAATTACCCTTTTTCTTGACAATTTAAAAGTAAAGAAGAAAATTACAAGAATAAGACATCTTTTTTGTAACACACATGATTTTACAAAAAGAAATGATAAATAATTTGGTAATATAAAACGATTTTTGGTTTAATGTGAAGAATAATAATAAGAAGAAAAAAGATAATTTGATGTATTTTATGGTTTTTAATTTATATTTTTATTACAAAAATTCTGGTTATTAATTATTTTATTTATATTTAATTAGTTATAACATTTTTGTACTATTTTCTTACTTTTATCGTGTAATATATGATGATATTGAAACAAAGAATTTTATCAATGTATGTAAGTAGTCAATTTTTTTTAAATGTTTTTTAGAACGAAAGCGTGTTTGTGATTTGAGAAACGTTTCTATGCAAAGCATTTTTCATCAATTAATTAAACATTAACCTACAACTCATCTAATATTAACATCTTTCTTATCCTTCTAATCTTATTCTTTTCAGATTAACCATCTGGAAACATGAATTTTCTTAAAATTGCTTCTTCCTCATTACAAATGGCTAATAGAGCTAATTCTCTTATGAATAACGCTCTTCGTATGGCCAGCACCGTTAGACCATTAGGACCAAAAAACAAGATGCCAACTTTTAAAGGAACTGCTGTTGTAGATGGAGAATTTAAAGTAATCTCAGATCAAGATTATAATGGAAAATGGGTTGTTATGTTCTTTTATCCACTTGACTTTACCTTTGTCTGCCCAACCGAAATAATTGCTTTCAGTGAAAAGGCAAAAGAGTTTAAAGCTTTAGGTGCTGAAGCAATTGCATGTTCTTGTGACTCACAATTTTCACATCTTGCATGGATTAATACACCAAGAAAGAAGGGAGGATTAGGAAATATGGAAATTCCAGTTTTATCTGACTTTAGTAAGGATATCTCAAGAAGTTTTGGTGTATTAGATGAAGATTCAGGACTCTCTTATCGTGGATTATTTATTATAGATCCAAAGGGAAACATCCGTCATGCCAGTGTAAATGATCTTCCTGTTGGTCGTAGTGTCTCTGAGACAATCCGTCTTCTTAAAGCATTCAAATTTGTTGATGAGCATGGTGAAGGTTAGTTTAAATATTTACACTTATAAATAAAATTTGTTTTAGTTTGCCCAGCAGAATGGGAAGAGGGGAAAGATACAATTAAACCATCAGAAGCAACAAAATATTTTGAGAAGGCTAACAAGTAATGTGTTTTAACGTAAATAATAGTTTAATGCACTTTTTTATATATCTAAAACTGTTTTTTTTAGAAGAAATAAATCGAATACCGCAAATTGAAAGCATTAGACTTTTTTACAAAATAAAATATTTTGTTTTTCTTCCTTAAAATTGTTTTATTTAAAATGATACAGGAATAATAATTATGCTATAAAATAGCTTGGATATGGTAAAATAATCTTATGTTAATATTTATGATAATACTTTTCTTTTGATGTAGAGAAAACATTTTAAAAACCATTAACATGTTTTAAACAAATATGTTTTATCAAAAACGCACGTATTTGTAAAAGAAAAGCAAACTTTTTAAATACCTAAGAAGAAAAACAATCATTAAAAATATATGTTCATCTATATGATTAATAAAGTATTAATAGATCAAATATCATGATAATGACATTGTGATATATGGACGTCATTAAGCTTCTGTTCTTCAATGAATTATAGGGTAATATCAAATGATTATATTATTTTTTATTTTTATTATCATTTTAAAAAACTTTTTTCCAAATGAATTAATTTTGATAATCTCAAAAAGTCATTGACTTTCTAGTACATATTAGAAAGGAAAAGTAGACTGTATTAACACTTAATGATAAAACGGCTAGATCAAATAATTTTATATTGATAAAAAAGATTATTGTATTTTAAATATGATGCTTATATTATGAAAATGTATTATTTATTAAAAATACTCACATGTATTTGGCCACCAATTAAAAGGAAAATGAATGATAAGAAAATATACTTGATCAAAAACCATTTAACTACAAAATATGTTTTAGTCTTGATTATAACTTGGTAATATAAATTAAAATCATTGGTATAACACTTTTTTAGTGATGGTAATAATATAAATTAGAATTTAATCCGTTTAGAGTATCACCAAAAATATGTTCTTATCAAGAATAATAAGAACATACAACCTCTTATCATGGCACACTTAAAAAATCAAAAGTCAAACAATTATTTAACTATTAATTTTATTTTTTTTTCAACTATTTACATAGGTATGGAAAGATCAAAAAATAAAATTCATATTTGGTAAGAATTAATATAAAAATAATAAGATAGTTGTAATTATACCTATAAGCTTTTAAGTACTTAAATTTCTTTAATAAATTTTTTATACAATATATTTTTATAAATTATATATATAAATATTAATAATTATATATTTTAATCATTAAAGTTGCAAAGTATATCTTTTTTATACTATTATTCTCATAAAGTACTTTTTCAAAAATTTGGTAATAAAATATTTTTATGAAGAAGAATGATAACAATTTATTTTTACTTGTACTTTAGATACTTTATCATGAAACTAATTGATAAAGTTTATTTATAAAATTTATAAAATATAAAAGTTTTTCATTATTCATAACTTTTTAGAATACTTCTGATATGGTTGCCGAGTTAGTTGAAGCTTCTAAAGATGTTATTATCACTCAGTTGACACAACAACTACGTTCTATTGAAGAACGTTTATCAAATATTGAAAGCAATGAGAATGTTAATGAAAATGCTTTTTTCATGTGTTCTATGGCACTTATTATTTTTTGTAAGTTTCTTTTATTAAAAAAAAATTATTCTTTCATATTATAGTGATGCAATGTGGATTTGCTTTTCTAGAAGCAGGTGCAGTAAGAAGTAAAAACACTACAAATATTTTAATTAAAAATTTATTGGACTCATGTTTAGCCGTTATTGGTTATTATTGTATAGGATATGCTTTTGCTTATGGACCAGGTACACCAGGATCAAACTGGAATTTATTTATTGGATATTCTCAATTCTTCTTATCTGGCGTTGACAATTATTCAAAATTTTTCTTTCAATACGTTTTTGCTGCAACCTCTGCCACTATTGTCTCTGGAGCTGTAGCAGAAAGATGTGAATTTGCAACTTATATAACATATTGCACAGTAATTTCATGTAAGTTTTTTGTTTCAAAATAAGTTATTAAACATTTTTCTATTTAGCATTTGTCTATCCCGTTCTTACTCATTGGGGATGGGCTGAAGGTGGTTGGATGAAGAATGGAATTCAAAGTGGAAATATTAACACAACATATATTGATAATGCTGGTTCTGGTCTTGTTCATCTTTGTGGAGGAGCTATATCATTTTTAGCTGCTTATATGATGGGCCCAAGACACGGGAGATTTGCAACAGAAGACGAAGAAGAAAGTATTGAAATTAAAGGGCATTCTGTTCCTTTTGCTGCTTTAGGTGGTTTCATTCTTATGTTTGGATTTTTAGCTTTCAATGGTGGATCTGTTGCTGAAATTGTAAAACCTGGAGATGGTCCAATTGTTGCTTTAGCTATGACAAACACAATTTTATCAGGAGCTTTTGCTGCATTAATTTACTTGATTATTCACTATATTTGGAATGGAAAATGGACACTTCTTTTAACAATTAATGCTTGTTTAGCAGGTATGGTTGCTGCATGTGCTGGTTGTAATAGAATAATGCCATGGGGAAGTGCATTTGTTGGAAGCGTTGCTGGATTAATTTATTTAGGATTAAGTAAACTTATGTTAAAGCTTAAGATTGATGATCCTTTAGATGCTTTTGCTGTACATGCTGGAGGTGGTTTCTGGGGTCTTATGGCTGTATGTATAATAGCTCCTGATGGTGTTGCCTATTCTATTGTTAACGTTATCAATGGAACTAAAGATGGATCAGCCGTTGCACAAGCATTTGCACAATTAGGATGGAATTTAGTTTGTGCTCTTGCTATCATAATATGGTCTGTTGGTATTATGGGGCCAGTCTTTTCATTTTTAAAAATCATCAAAAAGTTCCGTGTTTCATATGAAGTTGAAACTAAAGGATTGGATATTTACAAACATGGTGAAGCAGCTTATCCATTACATGCTTATGGTCATGGATGGGATGAATTTGAACATATTAAAGCTGAACAAGGAAGTATAGATAAAAAATCATCAATTGTACATGCTAGAAGAATGTCTGTTCATCAAGAAATTTCAATGGAAGAACTTGCAGAAGCTTATCAAAGAAGAAGTAGTGTTGCTTTTGATCTTGGTGACAATACGAGAAGAAAACATAGCTTATATGCTAATCCAAAGCAATTTGAACATCCAGAGCATCATCATAAGGCTAAAAGTAAGACAACATTCACAAAAAACAAAATTTCACCATTTTCTTCAACTAAAATTAATGAAACGGTAGTTGAGGAAGAAGATAAAAGTAGTTCTGAAGCAATTTCTTCTGATGATGAGCACTATAGAAAATCACCAGAAATTAACAACGGGTGGAAAGATTAAATAACCAGTTATATAATATTTATATAATTTGGATTTTTCCCAAATAGTTGAAAATTAATCATTTTCGATTAAAAAAAGTACATAAATAAAGAAAGTAAAATTATATTAATTAATCTGATAATATTACTTTATTAGAAAAATTTTAAAAATCTGTGTTTTATAAATCATTGATAAAAAGTTTTATGAATATTTGTACTATTTTATGCATTAATAATTTTATTAATCTTTTTATAAATAGTTATTATAATTATTACTTATGTTATAAAACTTTTATTACACGTGATAAAGGAACTATAAAACTTTTAAAGATACCAATCTTATTGTTTCATAATTATGTTATCTTATACGTTTCTTATCAAAAAGTAAAACATAAAATATTTTAAATAAGAAAAAAATCTTATACGTGGTAAAGCAAAATTTTTTGAACTTATTATCAAATGTCAATGTTTAATTTTTGAACATTTTGATTCTTTGATAATTGGCAATTTTTCTATCCTATTGTTTAAAAACACATATCTTTAATATTTATCTTACAATACTACACAATAGTGGTATTTAACGATATAATTTTTAAAGTAAATAATATTATATACTTTATTGTTATCATTATAAATGATTATTAAAATTTGTAATAATATTTTATTATATTCAATTTGAAATGATTATGTGTTTTAATAATATATTTTTTTAATTTTGATTACTGTTTACTTATTGTCTTAAGTATGAAGACGTTGATAAGCAAAATATTTTTGAAAAGATAACTTTAAATATAATTTATAAACTTGATGCCAAGTTTTTATTAAAAAAGTAAATTAAAATAAAAAAAATTTTATAAATATTTAAAGATTGTCATTCTTAAAATCGCAATCAATTTTCACAAAATAATGTCTTTCAACAGAATTAGCAGTACAATAATCAATTAACTCGATAACATCTTCATTTACAATATCATTACAGATACATTTATAGTCTAGAAATGGATCGAATGTCGGCAAATCTTCAATTATACTTCTTATAGCCATCGAAACTTCTTCTTTATTATCAAATAAAAGTTTTTGTTTGTTAAGATAACGATGCCCTAGTATATCAAAATCATACAATTCAGCTTCAAGTGAATCAAGTTTCGTTGAACCTGTTTTCTTGCAAGTAGCATTGATTTCAACTAGAGCTTCATTTGTTACTGGAAGATAACATTTTGTTTCTAAGTAAAGTGTCCAAAATAAAAATATTCCATGCTTTTATTTTGACACAGATTTCATCTAGAATGGATTTATATATTTTAAATTTCTATGACTCATATTTAGTCTAAGATAAAACATTTAAAATAATAATAGTCTATTTTTTAATCTTATTGTCATAAATATTATACAATTCAATCCTATTAAAATTTGTTTTTAATAATTTTGTAAAAGCACTGAAATACTATTTATAAATATATAAAAGTTATCAAGATTTATTTCAAAATAAATGAAAATTAATAATTGTAAACTTTGAATATAAAATAAAAATTATCATAATGTTTTAATTGTTGCAATTTATAGTTAATCTGTAAACAGTATTACGATCACCAACACCATATCTGTTTAAAGGAACAGTCTTTACCTTTGTCATTCCACCACATACACATCTGAATTTTAAAAATGGATCAAGCTTTGAAAATTCTTCAGCAGTTCCTTTTATTTCACCTTCAATACTAGAATAGCCGTTAAAAAAGAATTTTTCTCTTCCAATAAAATGATCACTAAATACTTCTTCATCTAATAATGCAACTTCTAATGAATTAGCTTCATTACTATCTTCTTTATTGCATATAGCTAGAATTCTAACTACAACTGTATTTGTTACTGGTGAACAACATCCTGACTTTAAAAAAAAATATATAAACAAAAAAACTGCAATATAATAAAAATATTTCATTATTTTGTTTAATATAATACCCATTTATAGGAGATATATATACCTCAAAAAGATGAGTCATATATAAATTCCAGTTTTAAATAAAAATTTTAAAATAACAATGATATTTTGTGTTAAAAATTTAATAATTACTTCTAGTGTTTAATTTAATGCGAAGGTACCTGACGATTTTCAATTGTTAACCTTTATTTTAAATGCTAATATATTATTTAAAAATATATTTTTATTTAACTTAAAGTTTACGCTTAATCATAAAAATAAATAAAATTGATAATCTTTGATTATGACATCTTTTTGCATAATCAATAATAAAAATTTTTTAAAATTTAAGTAATCTAGTAATAAAATAAATTTTTTTTAAATAAAAAATTAAAGATAGGTATATGGTACCTATATATTAATATTAAAGATAACATGTATATATTGAATAATATAAAATAATTATTTCACAAAATAAATTTTTATTTATGCTATTATTTACAAAAAAATTCAAAGCACCATATCTCGTAAAATTGTAATGATACATAATTGCTACATATTTTAATAGATTTAGCATATTTGATTAGTCCTAGAAACAGTTTTATCTAATCAAAATAATACTTAATATTTATTTTTTCTAAAATGGCTTCAAAGAACATTTTTAAAGATCCAGGATTCAACAGTTTTAATTATATATTTTTAATTATTTAAATGTGTATTTTTATATAATTTTATATGTAGTTCTCAGTTCTAACATTAGAATTTATATATTTTATTGGTTTTGTTAAAAAAATATTACTTGCTTTTATTTTTTTAATTAAAAATCATTAAATACATCATATCTTTAAAATGATTAAATGTATCAATTCACTTCATGTTTTAATTAATTTATTATACTTTATTACAACTGAAAATCACACATATTAACTTAGCATAACGCTTCAGTTTTATTTACTGAACAAATTTCTAAAAGGACTTTTTAAATTATTTATAGTTTTTAAGATTTATATATTTTAATGACGCCTTCAACAATTTAAATGTTAACATATACAAATATTTAAAAAAAAGAAAAATTTAAGCTTTATTTTATTTTCCAAAATATTTATTTTTCACAATATTGTTAGTTAAAAAACATTATGTTAAAAATTGTAAAAAGAATACAAATGTGGCTTTTTAAAAAAAAAATGTATTCCATATTTAAAATTAATGTATATACTCAAATCATAAACCAATTAGTTTACGACAATGATACTAATACGACGATCAATTTCAATATCTATTTTTAAGTTGTTAATTATATTTTTTAAAGAGAGTAACCAGATTGTGCAGGGCCAGGAACATACATAGGAGGATCATCATATGGTTTGCGATTTTGTTGAACGTTATAACCACCCCATGATAATTTATCGTCCATGTTATTTTCTTCAATTGTTGGTGGTTTTTTATTTCTACGAGGATCCAGTGCAGGATTTACAAATGGCCCCTCATTTCTTATAATTTTTGGTTCTGATTGATAATCTGATTTAGCTTTATCTTCATCAACCAAACTACGTAAAGCATTTGCTTCATCTTCAATAAGTTTACGTCTTCTTGGATCTCTTGTTGGGTCATAATATGACTGTAATGGTCTTATTATTGGTTGTTCTGCTACAACTGGAGGTTGATCATAATTTCTTCGTCTATCTCTTGGTGATACATCATATCTATGCTCTTCATATCTATTATCAAATTCTCCATATTCATTATTATTTGATAGTCTATTTGGAGGATCTCTTGATCCTCTTGGATCTCTTACTTCTCTTGGATCTCTTACTTCTCTTGTATCACGTGATTCTCTATAATCTCTTCTTGGATCTCTTACATCTCTTGAATCTCTGGAACCTCTTGGATCACGAGTTTCACGTATATATCTATCATCCTTGTTATAACCACTTTCTTGGTTATAATTAAATGACTCTCTATAACCTGATTCTCTGTATCCTGATTCACCTCTTGCTACTCCATGATTTCTTGACATATTGTAATCTCTTATTGAATCATAATCTCTTTGATCATTATAATTTCTTGGTGAACCATACTCAGCTGGTTGATGACGTCTTTCGGGTGAATGATAACGAGCTGGAGATCCTTGTCTATTTTGAGAATCATATCTTCTTGGTGACTGAATTCTTGGAGGACTTCTTCTTCTTGGTGATACATAATCTCTAGAAGATGTGTCATAAGATCTCGGTGCATTGTAACGTGACGGAGATCCATGTCTTCTGGGAGATAAGTAGTCTCTAGGTGAGTTACCTCTTCTTGGTGAAAAATAATTTCTATCATAATTTCTACCTCTTCCTGAATAATCTTCTCTTCTCGGACTTCTAGAATGATATCCTCTTCCACGATTTGAATATCTATCATCACGTCTTGATAAATTTTTTCCACCATCATTTGAATGACCACGTCCACCATAATAATCATCACGTTTTCTTTTTTTTCTAGACTCTCTCTCTTCACGTTCTTTTCTTTCATTCTCTGCTCTCTCACGTTCTTCTTCACTATCAGTTGCTTGGAAAGCTTTAAGGATCCGATCAGATGTTGTTAATCCATCATCTTCCAAAAGAAGATCAAGCATAATATCATTTGGATCTGATTTTCTTACAGGCGATTCAACTTTCCTTGAGTTTGTTACAGCGATACCATATGCTTCAAGATCTTGTGCTGTTAATGTACCACTTCCTTGATTGAAAAATGATTTAAGTTCAATAGGAATATCATATGTTCCTTTATGAAATTCTTCTGGTAAAAATGGTCTCATATCAATATCCTCTGATCTATCTTCTTCTTTTTCTAGCTGTTCCATAACCTCAGCAAAACTAGGCATATTAACTAATGGAGTTCCATCTTTAGCTAATAAAGTCTTTTTCTTTTTAGTTCCATTACTTGAAGAATCATCACTGACATTATGTGTACCTAGAAGCCTTTCAGTATAATCATTCAAAGGTTCATGAGAATATTTGCAACGATCTCCATGTGAGCATGCATTTTGTACATGAAAACGATAACATGGAAATTCTCCATGTAAGTTCTTGCAACTCAGACCATTTTGACAATTACCTCTTTGATAAAATCTGCATAATTTGTCAGTTCTTCCAGAGTCTTTTGCATTATGAGAATACATACAATTTTTTGAATCTCTACAATAACCCTCTCTAAAAAATTTGCAAATTAAGCGTCCTTTTTCACGATTACGTTGTGCCATTGCTCTTCTATGACCTGTTCGTTCCATCATTGCCATTTCATCTATTTGATCATCATACATTGCTCCATATTTAAATGAATCTTCTAGACCATCAGGATCATAAGGATCAGCATATTCTTCAAACATATCATAATTATTCATGTAACCATTATAATTTTGATTTCCTTGTCTTGCAATATCGTTCCATATAGTAAAATCCTTTTTCTTTATTTCACGTAATTGTAAAATTTTAGCCTCTTCCGGTGAAACTAGAAAAAATAATTTTATATAAAACATTTTACCTTACCTTCATCATCAACAATTTCTCCTTCTTCCATGTCTTCATCCTCACATTCTTCATTATTTTTAATCATTTCACTAGCTACTTCATTTTTTTCAGTTTCTACATCAATATTCAATTGATCGTTCTTTTCATCATCTCCATCTAGAATTTCACCATCATCTTCATCATCTATAAAAAGACATTTATATTTTAATTATTTATAAAAATATACCTTCGCCATCATTTACAACCATACCATCTGAATTACCATTTTTATCAAAAGATTCTTTTGGTGAATCTTCACATTCATTATTTGTTAAGTCATCTAGTTTAATCTTCTTCGAATTATCATCTACAAACATAGGTTGTCCAATTTCAGATTTATTCTCAGTAAATTCTTCTAAACTATCTGGTATCCCTTCTGATAATATATTGTCAGATTCAGAAGCTATATCTTGATTATTACTATCATTTTTATGATCCTCATCAAAACGAGTTTCTAAATTTATGAAGTTATCGTCATTCTGAATAGAATTAGATTTACTATTTGCATCAACCGTTGATATTGGATATGTTATGACATCAGTTTCATCATCTAAATTTAAATTATTTTCTTATCAATTCTTTTTATAAACTAACCTGAACGATCTTCATCAATAACAAGACAATTGTCGTCGCTATCATAAGACATTTTTAAATATAAATATTTTTAATTGTGTTATTTATTTTATAGTTAAAATGATTTTAATAAAATCTTCAAAACGAAAACTAAAAGTATAAAAAAAATGATTAATTTAAGAGCATAATATATAGTTAATTTAAAAGCGTGCCTTATTAATGCATCGAGTTTGCATTTTATAATTATTTTGTAAGTGTTGTATTTAAGCGGTAACATTGAAGGGAACAATAAATTACACTTCTACGGCATCACGATCAATCAATTGTGCTTGAAATCAGTGAGTAAAAGTTTTTAACTGTTAAAATAAATTTTTGATTATATGATTAAACGAGATTCAATTAAAAATTAAATATTATATCTCTTACCACATGAAAACACTTGTACAAAAATGAGACGACATTCATTTAAGAACATGTTTTCATCTGGTTTAATACATATGGTTCAGATAATAATTTGAATCAATAAACAAAAATGGATACTATATTCAATGGAGTTTAAAAATCGTCGTTCCATATATATGTGGCGCATTAACAATTCGTATGATATTGTTTCTGCGGAGACATAAATAATTTTCTAGTGACTTTTAAATTTCCAAATCTTTCAAAGAGCTAACTTTATACATTACTAATTTATAATCGATTCGAAATACCGCAACTGCTTACAAGCCCAATATGATTATGATTATTCCTTTTAATGTGAAAATTACTTTATAAGAAAGTATGTTACATTGAGTTTAAATAAAAACGTAATTTTAAATATTTGTGCATACATAAGCACGTTCAGTTTTTCGCAATAAACAATATATGATAATAAGTTAAAATGCTTTATTTTATATAGCAAATCTATGAATCGACATGAATGTCATTTGGACAAACGTAGTCCGTTTTTCTATTTCCCAACACGATCTTACTTTTTTTCTCTCACTCAATACTACAGCGCACATATTAATTCATTGCTTGACATTTCTATACCTCTCTGCATTTTTCTGTATATTACAAACTTGTTTTCTTACATTGTACATTTCTTCTTTTTAAATGTGTTAACATTATATTCTTTCATTATTATGTCCTTCTCTACTAACGCAGAAACGGAAATTTTAGCTAATTTAGGCAGTAAGTTTTTTTTGTTCTTATATCTCATCTATTTTAGTACTAAGTAATCAGCATCTAAGTAAGAAAGCAAGTCGTAAAGAATCTTTAAATGATAGTAAAGAAACAACAAATAGAACTCGTTTATTAAGCTCAAGTGATTTAGATAAAACATCACTTAATTACGATTCGGAAGATGAAGAAAATATGATTGTATTTAATGATTTAAATTCAGGAACAAATAATTATTTAATTAAAATGAGTAAAACTAATAAATGGCAAGCATTTATAGTAGGTTTGCCTGTAATATTTTATATGGTATGATAATTAACTTTTATTTTAATAATATTAATTTTATAATTTTTAGAACTATTTGATTAGTTTTCTACATTTATTGCCTGAATCTTACCAAGAACAATTATATAAATTTGTAGTACCATTTATCTTTGGAATTGGTATTGGATGGTACACTTCGCTTAAACTATTTGAAAAACATAATCCTATAAAAATAATATCATTATCTGTATGCCTTTCTTTTTTATTGTTTATATGTAGTATTACATTAACAGGATTTTTTCAATATATCATTGTGACAATTTTTGTAATACTTTCATATTACTTTATCAAAGGTAAGGAAATTTATTAGAAGCAAAATAATATTAATTTTTTAGGCTCATTATTGATTCTTGTTTCATCATTGTTTGATACGAAAGTTTATTTTTTAATATTTCTTTTTTTAACATTAGGTGGTCTATTTGCACCTTTAGCAATTTCAAAATCATTTATTCACGTCACAAGTGTTGAATTAAAATCGGATAGACTTTTATCTAAACGAGAAACTCCAACATTCTTAAATAGCAATATTGTTGAAATAACGACAATTCCTTCCACTTTTAATGTTAATTTAACATTAAATGTTACCGGTAATCCGTTAACTAAAATATCAAAACCTGATTCAGTCATTGGAGTAAGTGAAAATCAAGATAAAAAAACAGAAGAAAATGGTTTACAACGAGCAGCAGCTGAAGAAAAGAGGAAAAAGGAAGAGGAAATTAATGGTACTTTAATAAAAAATATTACACCAACTAATATTATGACAACTAATATAGTAGTAACAACGCTTCCGTCAACCACGAAATTAGAATATAAAACAAGTTTAGATACTACTGTAGCAAAAATAGAAACTACAAAAAAAGAAATTATTACTACTACNTACTACTACAGTTACAACAATAAAAACCATTGAAAGTACCACCAAAGTTATAAGTAATAAAACAAATAATATAATCAATGAAACATCTGTAACCGCAGCTCCATATTCATTAAAAGAATATTTAGCAATTGATAACAATCATATTCTCCAAATAACACTATTTCCTGTAATTATAGCATCCGCACCTTCATTATTTTTTTGGATTCTTGATATTCTAAAGATAAAGAAATTACCAAATGATGTTACATTTAAGTATACAGAGAGCAAAACATTCAAACCGGTACCAATAAAAGCAACAATATTTTCAAATTTTATATGGATATTGTTATCAATTATTGAGTGTACTTTTTCATATTGTACATTTCAAAATATATACAAAAATAGTTATGATATATTATCATTTCCATTACCGATGTTGGCGTTTATATTTGTAAGATTTTTTGGAATATTCTATTGTGGAAAAGTTGTTACAAAAAAATTGATTCATAGTTTGATAGTAATATCAATGTCGTATATTGTTATCTTACTTTATTTCATCTCAAATTCAAATAATATATCATCAAATTTATATTTAATGAACAGTATCCTTGGTTTATTAATAGCTTCAATAGCACCATTATTTTTTGGGTGGATAACAAAAATGGTTAATAAGCAAATTTATAGTTTATTTGATCAATTTATTATTGCACAAATAGGAAGTATTTTTATTTCCAAAGTTGTTTTCCAGTATTCATTTAAAATTGCCGATGAAGGAAGAATCGAAATTTCACTTCATATTATCTTTATGTTATTAATTTTCTTAGAAATATTTTTTACTATTTTATCTTTACACTTATCAAGTTATTATCGACAAAATGAAATTGAAAGATTAACAAATTCTTTATCAGGTATGTTGTTTGTTGGTTGTAATAAAAGTTAATATCCAATTATAGGAAGCTGTCGCAAACAAAATAGCGATGTTAGTATTAAAATTAAAAAAAGTAAACATGGATACAATCGTTTAAATAATGATATTGATGGGAGCTTTGATACATTATCGCTTATTGACTCAGATTCAGATGCCTCCAATGATGAAATATTTAATTAAATCCCTATAAAAATACATGTCTTCCTGTCTTGGTGATTTATTTTTTGTACATATTAAAAAAAANAAAAAAAATATATTTTCTTAAAAATTGATTTGCCTTAAGAAATAAATATATATAAATTGTTTATTGAAGTATATTAATACGTAAAAAATAATTTTAAACAAATACAAAAAATACTAATGAGAATATTTAAAATTATAAAGCACCCATTTTAAAACTATTTGCTGAAATTTTGAGATAAAACCTGTATCCAATTCTGATATGAACCTACTTAATTCTTTCACTAGTTTCTTTTGGGTTTCCTTAATTTTAATGATTTTTTGTATCTCTAAAGAGTTGTAGTTGCGTTCTATTATCTGAGATTTTTCAATAAAATCATTTATTTTTACATTAAATTTATCCAATTCTACTTTATTTTTTCTTAAACATTCATGAGAACAAGATGCTAATGCTATTCTCCATTTTAATTCGATCTGACAACGTGAAATTACAAATGCAATTATATTTGTAAAAGTGAGAGGAAGCTCCTTTGGATAAAATAATGATTGTTCAAAATTTTTAGAAGAATGGAAATATAGAGCAGGTATTCTTTCTGTTTTAATTTCTATAGGCACATCAATTTTGTCTACTTCAACGATACTGAATTTAATAAGTTTTTTGAATGGAACAAAATAACTTGCAACTTCATGGAAAATATGCATAACAGCCATACTAGGTCCATTTGAATTTCCACCACTTAAAAGAATAACATAATCAACATCTCTTTCTTTTAAAACTTCTTTTTTCAATAATGTAGTTAGATCATCTCTTGAAAGCTTTGAAACTATACTATGTGTTTTGTTGCTAGCAAATTCTAATTCATTTTTATATATATTACGTTTCGTTGATAGGATATACTCATTAGAACGATAATTTGATATAATGTTTGCGATATTTCTATGATTTATCTTCTTATCATCACTATGATATATTTTTTCATCCTTTTTAGATATCAATAATATATTATTTTCATATTCTCCACTTGAGATATTCCAATGTTTCTTAAGATATTCTATATAATTTAAAGGAGCAACAAAAAATAACAATGATTCATTTTTATTACATTCCACGAAAGTATTTTCTGATATTTCATGCTTTTCCTCATAATAATTATCTTTTTTAGCATATAATTTTAAATATTCACAGATTGCTTCATTATGTATCTTGTTATATTTTTTCTTTCTTATTGATATACCAGAATGTTTACAACATAATTTTCTAATTTCATTTTCATTAAAGTGCTCTATAACATTTTTACATGATTCGTATGTCTTAGATATAACTGATTGACCTAAATTTTCTAAACAAAAATTTGAATGAACTTTTAATTCTGAGCAACAAATATTCATTGTAGAGCTTTCAATAATTTCTTTTTGGCATATTTTATCATAATTAATAAAATCTCTTATCCTTGTAAATCCTTTTATACTTATCTTGCATGAATTATAATAATCAACAGCAATTGATTTAAATTTTTGGATCAATGGTGTATCCTGCCAAAGGACAGGATTTTTATTTGTAAATAATATAACCAAATCACTTGAATTTAAAGCTGTAGTTAAATCATTATTTTTTACCGGATTCACAGGATTTCCCAATTTAAGCCATGCAACAGGAACTCTAATTTTATCTGTTCTTTCCTTAATCCAATCCATAAGATCAATATTATTTTTAAAATTTTCATATGTAAAAATGCTTATGTTTACTTTATCATTGATAAGATCTTTAGTAATATGAAATATATAAGGCATGTTTATTCTATTACCACCTAAGAATGATGATAATGTACTATTAATAGTAATAAGAAATCTATTGTTTTCTAACAAATCTTCATTCTCAGTTGCTTTATATGATTTGTATAGAAAATTACTATAAAAATTTGATTTTTGTGATGGAAAATATCCAATAACTAAACTATGATATCTAATAAGATAATTTTCAAGTTCAAATTGATCATTGATTCTATTAATTGGATATAACAAATAATTTACCCATTTAAATAAATTCTCTTCATTAAAATCTAATAAAAATTGTACATATTTTGTTGTTTTCATGTAAGCTGTTACAATAGGAAAATTATATAATTTAAACCTTGTCCTACATTCACCTTTTGCTTCAAAACAATTTACAGCATAAAATTTGATATTTCTATAGTTTCTAAACACATTAGCTATATTGGAATACACTTTCTTATTTTCTATTGAATGTTTACTCCAAGGAGCATAATGATAAAGAATAACAATTTCACTTTTAGATAATAAATTTTGAATAGAAGCTCCATTACCATCAGAATAATCTTTTATTAATGAATTTTCTGTAAAAAATAAATCCGTAAATGGTTTTCTAACAGAAAGCAAAGATTTTTCTTGAAAACTAAAAATTTAATTATATTTTAAAAATATATAATTAACTTACGAAGGTTTATATAATAAACATTTTATAATTAATATAATTATTGATGAAAAAATCATAATTATATCTCTTTTCTTAAAGTAATACGCTGCTTTATTTTTAGTTTGTTCTACTCTTTCTGTGCATGATTCTGACGTGGAACTATTTTCATTACAACATACAGTGTTATAATATGCATCATTTAAACTTTCGTTATCACAATTTGATAATATTTTTGAACTTATATCTATAGAATCACAAACAATAAGATTACTAATTTTTTCAGAATACTCAACAATTGATTCTTTTTCTAGATTTTTCAATTCTTCTCTAATAAATGCAAAGATTTCTTCATTATTTTTCGTTTCTTCAATTTCTTTATTTTCTGTAAAAATTTAAATTCAATAATTATATATTTACCTTTATTAAGTAATTCATCTTCTAGTGCAAATGGGCAGCTTGAAGATTCACTATAAAACTGGGATATATCAAAATATTCAAGTTTCCTTTTGCATTTATTCTCCATTGTCTAGGTTTAGAAATAACTAAAATAACTTATACAAAAATCAATATTTTGGAAATAAAAGCAAACACTCGTTTTATAAACATATATCCATATGTTGGAATATAAGATAATTTCATGATTTTGTCATTAATGTAGTATTTTCATACTATCTTTATTAATAAAGTTTTGGAATAATGTAAACTTGTGAAGTTAATTTAAATGAGAGTATAGTTTGCATTATAAAATGCAACTGAGTTATTTCTTGTTAAAAATATTTTACAAAAATTGGTTTTATAAATGATAACATAGGATTTGATATGAATAATTACTTATATGACAATTATATAGTTTTTAAAAATTAATTATAGAGTAAGGATAATTTACAAATATTTTATACATCATTATTTTCACCTTGCATGTTTGGTAAAATATAATTTGTAATTAATATTTCAAATGCCATAATTGTATATTAGTTTTTAGTAAAAAGAAGATTTATTTTTAAGGTTTTTTACGTATTCTAATCTTGAATAATTTAATTGGATAGAGATATAAATAATTTCGTTTTCACCTGTAATATTTGTTTTTTAATAAAATTTCTTGAAAAGAAATACACTTATTGTTAATGGAAAAATGAACACAATTTTGAAATCGTAAATTGAAAGTTGAATGACACATATCAGTATAAAAGGTTATTTATATTACGTTATCAATTTGTTTTTTATTTTACATCTATAAAATTTAATCTTTTACAAATATATGAATCATAGCGAGTATATATTGGTTACTTCTTTCACCTGAATGTCATTTTCTACTACACTTCTCTTTGATATATTTTTATTTTTTAGACTGCGTACGTTTAAATATGGAGAATTTACACGCTACAAATGAAAAAATTATTAATGAATCACAATCTCTCAATGAAATATTTAGCATTGTACGTTCTAACGCATGTTTTTCTAGATCAATAAAACAATATAAGGTTAACAAAGAATGGAAAATATCTTCTAGATCCTTTTATATCAAAATCGAAGATAAAGATGGTCCAAAAATTTTTGTTTCATGTGGAGAATATAAAAATGAATCAATAGAAAGTATAAAACCAATTATCAATAATTTTACACCTATAGAACGTGAAGAAGAATTATCTATTTCTATAGAAATAGAAAATAATGTAAAGGAATTATTAAAAGATGATGAACATAATCTAGCTGAAAATATTGCATCATTTATTGAATTTCTTTTTGATAAAATGCCAAATGCTAGGACTCTTAATATATCATGCCAAGATTATATCAGTGTTATCATTATTTCAAAGATTAAATCTTGTAACATTCATGAAATAAATGGTTTAGATATGTTTCATATTTTGAAATATGCTAAGAATTGTGACTTATCAGAATCGGATTTCCATAGAAGTATTTCAAAATTGAAAACACTTTTTATATATATAAATGAGCAAGAAAATTCGTTAAGTATAGAGAACTACGAGAAAGAGTTTGAAGCATTTTTAAAAATTATGTCAGATAATAAAAGTGTTACTTTTAGTTTTCATATAGATGAAGATGATTTATCAAAACAAATTATGGAAAGAATATGTGATTATGCCGCAAAAATGAATGTGAAGATTAAATTTTCTCTTAATTATGGATTGGATAACAAATACTTTAAAAGTGACGATGAGTTTGAAGATATTATTACAAAGACAGCACCTTCTACAGATTTTGTATTTTTCTTTATTGATACTGTTAATTGTTTTAAAAGATTGAAAGTTATATTAAATACATTTGAAAATTTAGAAGCTATAAAAATTAGTTCATTCAATGATATAATTCAAGATGAATTTACTAAATATGATACTTTGGAAAAGTTTTGTGAGTTTTTGAAAGATATATTTAACTATAAAGGTACAATCAAAACATTAAAGAAGCTAGAAATTTCATTAGATATACATGTATACAATGAAGAATTGAAAGCAAAGTATGGTGAATATCGAGATAAATTTTTAGAAGCAATGCTTAATGTATTTCCGGATACTGTTGAAATTCTCTTATTCAAAAGAATAAGCGAAATTGGTGATATAGTATTTGATAAAATTTCAACTCAATTTACAAACCTTAAAACAATATCATTTCTTCAAACATACGCAATTCCAATAGATGCATTTTCAAAGATTCAAACATTACGAAATGTTGCTATACATGGAGAACTACAAGTAAACATTCCAAAATGGATTGAAATTGTTATGTTTTTATATTATGACATTGATTATTATTATGGTTGTGATAATATTTCAGAGAATGTAAAGAATGAACATTATTTTGAATTAATGAATAGATCATTTAATCATTCTTTAAGGGCTCTTAGTGGTGAAGAAATTTATTATATTGCATTCTTAGATAATATATTACTTTACAAAGAAGTTTTTATGCTTACGGAATCATGCTATTAATTTCTATATCCTGTATACATTCAAAAAAAAACTCATTTAACGTTAAATTATTGGCTTGCTGATATAAAAAATGTTTTGTTAAGAAAAACTTTATTAAATTTGTAACATGTACACAACATTAAGATGTCTCCAAAAGACTAAATTTGTGTTTTAATTTAATATACCTGATAGAAGAATTTAATTGCTTCATTTTAATGAAATAGTATCAAAGGATTAAGTAATTATAAATCTTTGGGAACATTATTGATAACTGGTAGAAGATTTTTTTTGATATTAATAAGATCATTTTGATGTATTTAAAATAATCATTATGCCAATAATGACGTTTGTGTAATAAATATTTAAAAAAATAATTTACAATGTTGTTGATTAACCTTGTTTAAATCTGTTCATTTATTTTGCAGTAAAAAATGAATACTTTTTTTATCTTTTATCATTCATTTTATTCAACGTAATTTAAAAGATAAAGGATTTTCTTTAAAACATTGAGTTCCTTTACATATTACTTCTTTCTAATAAAATATTAACTTTAGAGTCCTATGTATTTAAAAATATAATCCTTTCTTTATATTAGAACAGAAAGAGCCAGGAGAATTCTTTATATTAGAACAGAAAGAGCCAGGAGAAAAATAGTTTTGAATGTATGCACTCAAAAGTATTTTCTATCTTTCTCAGGTTAGTGCCTTTATGATTCTGGCATGAACATTTTTGTAGACCTTGAGCATAGATCATGAGGCATTTAAAAAGATCTTAAATTTTAAAATATTTGGTGTTGCTTCAATTTTTATAAAAACATTAAATTATTAAAAAAAATAAACCAATAATTGACTAAAAATTCAAACTTCTAACTATTTAGAACCTATATCTTGTAAAATTGCCAAGATATAAACTTTTTTCATCTTTATTAGTAAGCATAAACTTAAGTTGACAAAAAAAAAACATTTTTTATGTATTTATAATATATGTTTAAAGATAAAGAATGAAAAATATTTGAATTTTATTATTTTAAACAAAATATCATTTCTTTAAAATTTTTACTTTTTAAATTCTTTCTTTATGATTAATTTGATAAGAGGTATATATATTAAATCTAAAAGTTGCTATGTCAAAGAATTTGTAATGAAGCATTTTATTTTAGTTGCAACATTATTTCCAATACTTTTTTTAGTTACCAGATGTTGTGTATCTCGTTCTAAAGAAGAGATTATTTTTCCTTCAACAAGTACATTGACTCCATCTACTTCAAATGGTTATTACACACTTAATGTTAAAGCTGATTGTGAAAAATCTAACAATGCAGCAAATAATTATTTATTAATTTCAATTTACAATGGGGATAAACCAATTCTTTCGGAAACTTTTTCTTTTAATAATAAAAAAACTTTAGAAAAAAGTATTAAATTTGGAAAACAAAGTGAATCAGGAAGTTATAAATATAGTTATGAATGCCATTGTAATGGTAAAAAGAATGAAGATCAGGACAAAAGCCTTCCTGAGAACGTTGATCAAAACTACAATGTTCTTAAATTTAAAGTTGATTGCAATAA
Source organism: Parastrongyloides trichosuri (assembly GCA_000941615.1). Lineage (NCBI taxonomy): Eukaryota > Metazoa > Nematoda > Chromadorea > Rhabditida > Strongyloididae > Parastrongyloides > Parastrongyloides trichosuri. The sequence goes on along the minus strand of LM523189.1, from coordinate 133,208 downwards.
TCCAAATAAAAAGGCACATATATCACATAACAATTAGAAGATATAATTTATTTCGATTGATAAAAATATTTAAAAGTAATTTTAATCATAATAAAATATTTGCAGCATACCTTTTTCTTAATATTGTTTTTTAAACTTCAAAGAAAATATATTTTTTTAATATTAATATAATATGCTGTTTCTTATTAAATTTAACTCTTTAAATTTTACCCTTAGCTAAAAATATTCTCGTAGAAGATTTTACATATAGAAACAAAATATGCATTTATAGATTAAAGGTATTTTCAAAATTAATCAAAGCTAAGAGTGAAATAGAAGAATAACTTGTCATTTGTCTTCACTTTTTGGGTGTAAACAGTAACTATATTACGACAATAAAACTATACCTTATTGGGATTGTTTACATGTAATGCCTACATCTACAGGTAAAAAATTTATCTTTAAAAAACACATTTGATATGCATTTTATACTCTCTTTGTAATTATTTTTATCAAAAAATATAAACATTTTTTTTATTATTAATAACAATGTTAAGATCAAAAGTAATTAATCAAATGAGTTAATTGCTAATAGTATTATAATCTTCCATAGTTTATATTTACTAGTACTTCTTTCACAGAAAACAGAAAGAAATTGATAGAATAAGCTAATATCAATGTACTTGGAGATACAGCAAAAAGTCATGAAATAGAGGTACGATTTGAGTTGACTTGACATATAAAACAATCAAACCAATTTTTTTGTTTAGGTGAATACCCCTATTTATCTGAAAATTTTTTTAAAACCAAATAGACTGTTTTTGACAATTGATGAATCATCTGAATTAACGATTGGATGATTGTCCGTTGAAAGTACCATTATGATGTATATATAATTAACAACATAAACATTCCAGAATATTTGTCATCAAACTTAAAATTATTGTACTTGGAGAGAAGTCATTTGATGACTTTACGTCTCTCCAAATTAAAACAATACAAACGATTTCGTGTAATAGTATCATCTACGTGTTTTCACAAAACTTTTCAATTTTTAAAAATAAATTAAGCAATATATCTTTAATAAGATTGTACTTGTTTGAATTTTATGATAAAAAAATTTAAAAATACAATTTTTGCAGTTCCAGATGATTTACTTGATCCCTTGTTCAGTACAAAAGCATTGGTAAATATTGTCAATACAAATGTCATGAAGGAAAACAATAAATTAAAAATTTACTGTAATTATACTCATCAAGTTTTAGATAGTAATGATGCTTCAATTTTTTTAAGAACTAATAAAAAGTTTTATTTCCTGAGATAGATTACCTACTCATTGCGTTAACTCCATTATTTTTATTATTTTGATATAGAATACAATGCTTTCTTTATTAAAAGTAATTAAATTATTAGACTTCAAGTATTATAAAACTTAAATGTACTATAAGGTAAATAAATAATTTTCAATTATTCTGTTATTTATATAAATGGTATAGATCATTCTGATAAAATTATTGTTAAAATAATCATTAGTTTTCGTATTTATATTAAAAATAAATGTTACCTGTAAAGTAACTTTTTTTATACTTCTTTTGAAAGATTTTATTTGCTTAATATCTATTTTATTTCATATCATATTAATTGTAATTATCTTTTTAAATGAATAAATTTCTTTACATTGAAAGCTTAATATTTCATAATATGTCAAATTACAAAAAATATGTTTCTTAAAAAGAATATTTTTTGTGTTTACAAGATGCGCTTTCATTTTTAATATACCTTACATATATTTTCTAACACAAAGTTTATTTTTGACCAATATTATATTATTTATATCAATATTAAAAAAATATATAATCATAATATCTAAGAAAAAGATGGATAATCAGGTAACTAAAATATGAATATTTAAGAAGTTTTTTAGATTCCACTTAATGAAGAAGATCAGCATAAAGAAATTGGAGCATGTATGGAAAACAAAAATGATGACGCATCAAGTGATGATTCTTCATTTAGTGACTCTATATGCAATAATTTCTTGAATATTGATGAAAAAAGATACCAAGTAAGTGATGTTTTACAATCGCTTTTTTCATCTCCTGATATAAAGAGTAAGGTGGAAAACGTTACACTTCAAGATGAAGGTAATTATGATCATATAAAAACAAAAAGACAAATGTTGGTTAAAGCAGTAAACAAATTTGAAACGCATCCTGAGAAGAACACTGTCAAACAATGTGGTATTCTTAGAACATTTGGAGGAAAAATATTAAATGAAGGAGCATCATCCTCTAACATTTTGAACCCATTACCTAATGATAAACAAGTTTACTCAGGAACTAAAAAAGACAAGAATAATAATATTGGAATGAAAATTCAAACAGTTCAGAGTATACCTACAGGAAGTATGAACCCAGAAAAAAAAGGAAGGAATGAAACAAATAGACTTATCATTTATGAAAGACGTTTGAATCCTCCTGCTCTTGATAGTAGACCAATATTATTTATGAATGCAAGCAATTTTTTGTATTCAAAATTGTTTGACAGATGCAGATATTATAGAAACGAAAGGAAGCAATATCCATTTGGTTATAGAATTTTATACGAGCACTTGAATTATGGCATTGCTAGAAGTCAATGGGAATTTAATTTACTTTTTAATTCAGCATTTTTGGAACAACCAAAAACAATGGCCATTCAAATTGATACGGCATCAAAAATCATAACCATTCCAAGTATTGTTATGAAAATGGAGAGTGTCACAATGATGCGCATCAAAATAAAGAACAGCAAACTTACAGGTTTTTTGCCACCTAAATTAGAAATACTTTGGCTAGATTGTGAAAGTTTAAATTTTTGTAAATCTCTTCATCTTAATAGTCTACCTAGACTTCATGCCATAATTTTTTCTTCGTGCCCAGCTCTAGAGCTGAATGGAGGGCGATATTTTGCCTATAAGTATGTAAACGCTATCATATGTTTAGCACCAAATTGCCAATGTAAGAACTCTTCAAGAGTTAAAAAACATTTTCCACATACAATTTTTGGCATTTCTGAGATGCTATTTAATAACTTACCAGGTCATGAGATTTTTAAAAGATGTGATAGAGAATTACTCCAAGAAGTTAGTGAACTATCAATTCATTACAAAGATAGTTATAATACTTTAGAATGTCATGATTTGTCTTAAGTTCTTTGGCATGATTCTTGAAAGTAAATGCTTCTACAATACAATATTTTTCCATAAGATACTAACCTTTTTATATTATTTTGATACTATACTCTTATCATTATATTTTTATTTTCAAATTTGAATATTTAAACAACTTTTATTAACCTATAAGTTACTAGTTATTTAGTTCACTATTATTTAAATAATATTATTAACTCTATTAATACTAAGAAAATGATTAAGTAGTTTTGTTGTTGAAATGATTTATACAGTTTATATTTATGAAGTTTACAACAAAAAGTAATTATTTTTTTATAATAGAGTGTAGAGAAAGAGAGCATTTTTAGTTATCATATACCAATTGAATGTTTAGGTGACTAATTCTATTTATACCATTGGCTCTTCTTTTACTATCTGTTGATAAGTTCTTTTTTGTTAAAAAATATGATTATTCATTGTCATAACATAAAAAATTCACATCTTATAACGATTTCATATGATACAATTTTATATTTTATTGTACATCCCCTTGTAAGATTTTGTAACAGTACCTATAATAGTACTTTGTAATACCATAATATTAGAAAATTTTTTTCATTCAAAAAAAAGAACCTCTAATTATTAAAGTGTTTACACACGATATAAAAACGTAAGTTTCAAATTAATAAATCATATTTTATATTTTAAATTATACTTATAGTTGCCATTGAATGATGAAAAAAACAAAAACTTTGAGAAGAATAAAGGGGAGGGACTATACATTATCTGATGTTCTTGTTTCTATTGCAACATTTTGTAAATTAAAAGAATGGAAATGAAAATTTATCTAATGATAACATTTCACTTATAAAAGGAAGATGGATTCTTTGATGATAATATGAATATTAAATTACCAACAGAAAAAATAGCAAGAACTATCAAAACGAACTTTTAAAATTTGTTAAAAAATATGATTTGTATATATCATTCTGGACTCAATCTTTTAAAACCTGATAAAAAAACATTGAAAAAAAAAATACATTAACTAAAGAATTAAAGCCTGATCCTGTTATAGATCTTTTTTAAAACAGAGCCAGGTCGTACTAGTCATATCATGAAGAAAGAAGAAACAAGTTCAAGTTTGCTTAAAAATTTTGAAACTCTCAAGGCTTCACAAATTAATGATGGGCTTAAATTATTTATGAAAAATATTTTTTTTATTTACATTAAGTTGTTAACCAAATGTGAATCCTTTGATGAAAGGAGAAAACTATATGAAGATTTTCCATCTAGTATATTCATTGATTATGGTAAAACTAGAAACCATTTAGATCTTCAACCATGTTGTATGCCTACACATCAACATAATGTCAATGTGACGTCTTTAACAACTTATATGCTAACTCAAATGTTCCTCATGTTATTTAACATTGCTCAATATTAAAATGCTATCTATCAAAAAAGAAATGGACAAACTAGTTGGTTCACTATCAACAAACATAGAACTTGTATGGCTGGATGGAATTGATTTGGTACTTTTTAAATGCATTGACAATTTACCAAGTAAATTTTTTCAGTATCAATATTTACTGTATGCATAGAAAAGAACAAATATATCCACAGTACTTTTGAATTTGATAAAATAAATTCAACTATATGTTTGTCTCAAAATTGTACTTGTAAGACTGGATCAAAAGTAAAAAAGAAATTTTACAACTACAATTTTTGTGGTCTCAGAACCATTCTTTAATTGCTGCTAAATATAGAATCTTTTGTTTCTGTTTCTAAAGAACATACACAAGAGAAAAAAGTGAATTAACAGTTAATTTCAAGTTCAATAACTAAATTTTAGATTGCAATATGATAACTTCTTCTTCTACAACTTCATGTATGATTTTTCAAAAATGAAACACTCATTTATAATATATTTTATTTTTTAAAATTATTTTTATAATATATAAATTTTAATTTTTTCTATAAATTTGTATATATATCCAACAATGTTTCTTTTTATTCTAAGCCTATAAATCACCAATATTTTCAACTTAAAATAATGTCAGTAATTACATCGATACCTAGTAACTGCTTTTTACTATTAAATTCAATTTGGTTTTATATTACTATCGTTTTTTACTGGTTACCTATGTTAACATAGTAAAAATAATGACATCTTCAAGTAAAAGCTTGATCCTTAAGCGATTTTTATTTAAAACTTTATATGTGTGTACACCTCTTTAAAAACCTTTTTTTGAACAATTTTTTGTACATCTTTTTTACTCGCCACTTCATACTAAATTTCTAATAATCAATACTCACAAAGTCATTATTAATAATTAAAATGTCACGAAACAATGATAAGGTAAAGTGATAATCTATATAAATAATATTATTTTTAGGAATCACCAAATAATAGTTCAAAAAAATTCAATTCATTTAAGGAGAAGAAATATACAATAGATGACGTTTTAAATTCTGTTTCAACATTCTGCGACATCAAGAACTTGAATCAAGCGAATGGACAACAAATAACACCTGATATTAACCCTTCGGTATTGAAAGAAGAAACTCTTCATAGTAATAAAAATGAATTACCATTACCAGCAAATGGTAACAATAATGAAATTTTTATGCCTATTGAAAATAAATATCCTCACAATAATTTCTTATCATCTAATAAAAGAGTTTGGAATGCAAAAAAAAAATGTAATCCAGTAAAGAATATATTTGAAATACGAAAAATCTTGGGATTTAATTATATGGACAGAGAGGAAGTAGATACACACACAATTGGAAAAAGAAAAACTATGTCATTATTAGAAAGTATTCTTCAAGATGGAGACATATTTGTAATGAAAAGTGAAAATTTTTCGTATATTAGATACTTTAATTGGTGCAAATCTTTTTATACAGAGAATAGAGAATCTGCAAGTTATTCTCAAAATATGTGTATAAATGCCGCTCTAATTTCTAATTATAAAGACTTTGAATTGTGTTTAAAATGTGCCATAGAAAATGAGATAGAAATTTTGTCACTGAAAAGTAATGTACAACCTCTTCTGACGACTCCACCCTCTATTAGAAACTGTGATAAGCTTAAAATGCTCCATGTTCAAATGTTACGAGGTGAAATATATGGTAGTTTACCATCGAATTTACAAGTACTTTGGCTGGATGGAAATTTAGATTTTTATAAATGTATCGATTTATCAAAATGTAAATATCTTAGAATGATTATTTTTAGTGAGTGCCCTTTAAAAAGTGAAAGATTTCAAAATATTGAATCATTAAAAATGTTAAAAGTAAAAGGTATTGCCTGCTTGGATCTCAATTGTTGCTGTAAAAATTCTAGAAGACTAAAATCATATTATCCTAAAACTATATATTTAGTTAAAGGATCTTTTTTTAACGGACAAGTACTCAATGACAACATTGTTTCTGTTTCTGGCAAATTTGAAACTAATCAAAACATTGAAGGCACTATTCACTTTGAATTAATGAGTTCTATAATAGATTGGAATACACTTCACTATTCATGATCTCTTTTTAAAATGATCCCCTTCCAAATAACATGTATTTGTATAGATATTATAATTCTATTATTTTGAATTATTTCGTTAATATTTTTTTAATAAATTTTCATGTACACAATGATTTTTGATTTTATTTATTAAATATTAATAAGTTATGAATTTATAATTATTTTGATCAGAAATAATTTTAAACATAAAACACAGTTAATAATAATTCTGCCACATAAAAAACGACATAAAGATACTTTTATGGCTGTATTTATGATAATGAATTATTTATTTTTTATATTAAAATATATATTTCAAAAATTTCTAAATATAATCAATAGAAAATAACTTTTATTATACTTAACAAAAATAATATATATTTAAATTAGCCTTTTTGTTTCATTTTATTTTTATTTTTATAGTTCTTTAATAATCAAATATTTTTACCTGAGGAACATTTTGCAAAAGCTTGTATTTCAAAACTAATAACAACTGCTCCTAAAAAGAACTCCTTTGGTTAAATTTAGTCATTGTCCCATAACATCGTTAACATTTTAAGCTTTTATTTGGCTACGAATTTTTTCTCATTAGAAACTTCTTTGAAGCATTCAATAACCACAATTCTAATAACAATAATGTCCAAGGACAGGACTAATTACCAGGTAAATTAATAAATATTTTACTTTAATTTTTATTTTTAGTCTATTCATAATGAAAATTCTCAACAATATCTTGATGAATTTATGAATAATGAAAATGATAATAATCAATTGCTTTATTACTTAGATGATGAAAACAACCTTATTTGTCCATTTATAAATACTGAGGATGCTGCTCAACCACTAAACGATCCTGAATCATTAACTTCTGGGGGTATAAATGAATGTAATGATGTTTTATCAGATATTACAAATTGTGATGAATCTTCACCACATTCTGTTGAAGACACTGGAGAATATAGAGTTACTAATGAAACTGGTACTGGTCATTCAGGTGATGACAATTCAAACCTCGTCTCTAATGATGATGGATCAAGAAACATAAACGAAGACAATAATTTAGGAAATGAATCATTACCTAATGATTTATCAAACAACGAAAGTTGCTCTATTGAAGAAGAGTCAAGAAGAGAAAGTGTTGGAACACCAGCAATCTCTAGAAGTTTAGAAGAATTGTCAAATAATAATGTAAAAGGAAAATTTTTTATTACAAGTTTTACTCGCATACAAGATGAGTTTTATAGTGGATGTACTTTAATTGATGCAAATTCAAATAGAGACATGTCAAGTCTCGCTTCTTCTAATAACCGTTTGAAATTTATAAACGTTAATAATCAAACTAATATTTGTCGCATATTCGGATCACCTGTCGCTAAACAATTATACACAATGATTTTTGAAGTCGATTCAAATGGAGAAGAATTATGTATTCCAATGTTTTCGAAAGATTTAAGGATCGAGAATATGCAGATAACTGTAAAATCGGGAAAAATTAGTGGCACTTTACCTACTAAATTAGGCGCTATTTGGTTGGACAGTGATGATGTGAGTTCTTTTGAAGGTCTTTCGTTACGCAACTTAAGAATGCTTACATTTGTAATTTTCACTAAATGTCCAGAACCTTATACATCTCTCTATGAACAATTTGATTTTGAAAATGTTTATACAGTTGTATGTTTACAGCCTCAATGTCAATGTAGAAATTCAGAAAGATTTGGAAATCTTTTTCCTTATGTTTATTTGTGTTTACCAGATGATTTGTATTCTACATTAGGAGTTGATATTGATATCGCTGAATGTACTGATCCGTCATTGGAAGAAAAAGTAGAAGCAACTATGCATTGCAAAAGAAAACTTTAAATTTAATGACAGAACAATTTTAAGATGCCTTTATATAATGCCTTCACAAGTACACCACCATTTAAAAGCAATATAATATATTAACTATTTTTATAATATATTTTGTAATATTTTTTAATGTTTGAATAAACAAACAAGTATTTTCTATATATAATAAAATGAATACACTATTATCATTTCTGTTACCAATAGATGAATCTTTGTTTCTATTAGAAACCAAGTATTTAAAAGGAAAATGATTTACAAACAATGATGAAAAAAATATTAATTTATTTCGTTTTTAAAATAAATTTTTCTGGTTTTATATTGACATATAGTATATAACATTCTATTTTTATCTTTTAAACAGTATTTTTACCAATAAGCTTTAAACCTATTAACAAACTGTTAAAAACATACTTATCTCTGATATAAAAAAAGCCATAAATAATTTTAAGTTTCTTTTATATTAAAAACAATTTTTTTTTTAATATTGAAACAAAACACTTTATCCAGAAGAGAGAGAATTTATTTAAGTTTTATAATAGGTAACATCATTTTAAATATGACAAATAATGTGTAACATACAGAATAATAAAATTATCACGCAATTATTTCTATTCATAATAAAATTTGGATATATATATTTTAATTATGACTTTATTTGTCTATTAGATTGAAAGATGAAAATTTTAAAGTTTAATTTTTATGTAAGATTAGTTTACAATCCAAAAATGATGAAGTCTTTTTATTGTCATTCTGATAAAATCAAATATATTACCAAAGAAATATATTTTCACTAAACTATTTTTTACCATATCTATATATCTCTTTTTTAGAGATTACTACTAACTTTTTTGATACAAAAAAAGTCGAGGAAAGAAATATCTTTTATATAAAAGCAATTACATATCACTTTTTTGATTGAGTATTTTAATTTTAAACATTTATTTATATTAAATTTATTTGTAAAGAAATCGAATTTCGTTATATTTTAAATTTATCAAACAAAAATAAATTACATCTATATATGGACGTGATTTATAAAAACAACATATCAATATTGGGAAGATATAAATCCAAAGACTTTTTTCACTGTATTATGCTTTTATTATTTTTAAAATTTACACAAAATGTTAAAAAAAATATTTGCTTTTTTTTATATTTTATAATACACCAATAGATATCTGTATAATATTTTCTATTTTAAATTTATTAAAACAAATATTTAAATGTAAAAAAATTAATAATAGTAACTCTATAAAAAAATAAAATGATCATATAAATATGTTTTGAAGTATTTTTATTCATTCCTTCAAGGAACGAATGTGTGTGAATGACGATTATTTATGGAATAATTTTAAATTTAATTCTCAACTGTTTAATTGTTTTCCCTTGTTTCTAATTATCATAAAATTACTTTTCAAAAATATTGTTATTATTTTTTGCAACCATTTTGAATTTTAATTCTTCTATCTTTTACGTCATATTAAAATATTATAATAAAAAATGAAAAACATTTTCATGAGAATTAATTTTGACAATCTTCAAAAAGACATCTTCAAAAATTTATCTTTTCTTTATAATATATAAATATATTTTACTGGTCATAAGAACTAGAAGAGAGTGTAATCTAAGCTATCAAAAATATTATATATAAGACTTTAATCATAAATTATTGCCTTATTTTTGTTAATAACTTTTTAACTCGCCACATAACGTATTACTATTAAAAATTTTTAAAAATAAATAATAATATAATGCATTCCTGAATTAAGCAATTATTTTTAATAATAATAATATATTTTAATGATTACACTCTCAGATAGTGAAAATTATATATATTTCTAGGAATACACTTAAATATTATCAAAAAATAATTTGATACATAAAACTTTTTGGTTTAAAATTTTGTCTAATCTTCATTATATATTCTTAGAATAAAATTTTAAAAGATTACATAAATTAAACATTTCAACGTATAATTGATGAAAAGTTTTTTCTTATTATTAAAAACATTTTATATTAGTTACTTATTTTTAAAAACTTTTATTATAAAAAGTTTGAACTTTTATATCTTTTCCTTTACTATATTTAGCTTTTGACGTTTAAAATAAGTTTTGGTGCATTAAAAAATTTTATTCTTTAGAAGTTTTAGGAAATAGAAGTAATAAGAAGTTTTTCAATTTCTAATAGTAATATGTTTCTTGTTTATGATAACTTTTAGGTGGATTAAGTATATTATTATTCATTTTTACGGATAAATATATTTGTAAAAAAAAAATATAAAGATGACTTAAAAAGACAACTGAGGCAATAATTTACATTTTTTTTGTCAAACAATATCTTAAATGATTGCTTTTATATAAGAAATAATACCAATGATATTAATTTGACTTTGTTTTAAAAAGGATTATAAGCTTTCTTTTATTAAATAACATTTATATTTTAATATTTTAGAAATTTCTTTTTTCTTTACAATTCAAAACTATTATTAGCTTTTAAGTATTTTTATATTAAAAGAATTTTGATTCTTTTCGTTTAACATTTTAATTTTTGCTTCCTTTCTAAAAGCAAATAAAACTATTTAAGGTTGAAATATTTTCTTGTTACTATGGACAACAAAGCATCCAAATAATATTTTATTGCGTATTTTTAAGGTTATTGGAATTTGAAATTTAAATAAAATTAACTTTTTAAATATTCTCACATATTTATGTCCCACTAATAAAGTAACACTTTTCTCTCCTATTTGCATAAATAATCGAAGAAGGAGTTAATTTTTTTTTTGATAAAATTATTTTTTTTATTTAATGATTCTTTAATAACAGATTATTACAATTTTGTTTTTATAAATATTAAGATTATAAATCATTTTATTTTTAAAAATTATTAAATTAATTATATCTTTTAATTTGTTTAATAATAAATAATAAATATTCAAATAAAATTAATTTTTAAGATCTCTAAAAGTTCACAATTTTAAATATTATAGGAAAATGTATCTTTTTATGGGTAATTAAAGTTGTAGTTTGATAGTTTTATAAATTATTTATTAGTTAGATTATCGTTAAAAAGAATAATATTATTGCTGTAGTTATCCTCATTCATTTTGAAATATTGATAAGAAGACGTGGTAAAAAAGAATAATACATTACCCTTTTATGTATTCTTCTTTTAATGCATAAATATAAACTTTTTGTTGTATCTTCTTCTATATATAATTCCATACTCATCCAATTAATTCATTGTGTCAAAAAGAAAACATGAAGTTTGTTATATTTTTTTNTTTTTTTCATTCTCTTTTTAGAAGATAAATTTTTAAATATCTAAAAAGCTCTTAATATTAAATTAAGTTTAGAAAGCATTATTATATTAAGTATTTTTGAATTTTCAAATATTTTTGCCACACATATTTATATATCAATATAACGATTAAATATTTGTGTAATCATCAGATAATATTTAACTCATTTTCAATAACTTTCTTAATAAAATTTATTGTCCTTCATAACTATGATATAATTTTTTTATACTAATCATTAGTTTTATTTTTAATGGCATCTCTCACTGATAGGTATATATATATTCTTAAGTACTTTGATGTGAAAAGAGAGGAAAAATAATATTCTTCTTATCAACCCACACAAATTTGGTCCTATGTCATTTACTACTACAACACATAATAGTAGTAAAGCATTAATATCTTGTACTTAGACATTTTCTCATACCTTGAAACTCTTGTGGCATCTTTTATTGTTATTTAAAGAGAATATTAAAAATAAATTTATCATTAATAATGTGAAGTTAACGAAGATGAGGATATTAAAATTTGAAAGAACATATATCATCTTTGATATTTGGTAGATCAACATACACAAATTAATATCATCATTGTTGTTAATATTTTTTTATAGAAACATTATACCTAAATTATATAATTGAAAAAATAATTAAAAGAGACAATATTATATTATGGTTTTTAATAAAATATATTTATGTTTCATTTCTGGTAGTTATTTTCTCTTTCTATATATAAATAAATACTTCTAAACATATTTAATTATTTCATATTTATTTAACTTAAATATTTAAATTTTGTCAAATAAAAATTGATATTGCTTTTTCCCATCTATTATAGTTTTTGCCAATTCCTTATGTATATGTTATTTAGGATAAAATATATATGGTTCATTTCCAAAACAGTTATGCACTTGTATCATATTTCTTTAAAATATTAATATGTTAATGGACTTTCTAAGGAAAAGAACAAAAATATATACAAAATCATCTATATAAAATATTTTAAAAAAAATAATATTAAGCTTATTCAATTTAATAGGTTTAAACTTTTCAATAATTTTGTTGTACTTTTAAACGTATTTTGTTATTAGTGGAAATAATAGACGTTATAAAAAAATTACTTTAATGATGCTATTTGAACAAATTTCTATAACGTCATACATCTTATGATTTTTATCATTTTTTATTTAGCAATGATGCATTGATAATACATGTAAAAAAATAATATTAAATTATATAAAAATGTCATTCTTAATGTTTTTGATATCATTATATTTTTTTCTTTTATCTTTAATTCTTTATAGAAAGAATGACAAAAAAAAAAAAAAATTCATGATAAATTAATTGTACGCTTATGCTTTTTTAATATATATACATTGCCGAGAATACTATATTATATATATTGTTGCAACAAATGTATGCATTTAAATAAAATAAGTTTGTAAAAATGTAAAATTCTCTCTGCTTATATATCTCCATCACTATAGAAAAGAGACAATTTTACGCATATTTTCTATATTCTTTTCTTTTTATATCCTAAAAATCCCAGTACTTTTAAATTCAATATATATTTTTGCCATATTTTTCATATATACATATTTTTAACATTACAAAACTATATATCATTTACTAAAAAATGTTTTCATGTTTTTAATAAGATTCTTTAAACTTTATATGTTCCCACTTCTTAAGATTATTGTCTTTGAGTAATAAAACACATAATTAACTTGAAATGCACATATTTTCTTTATCACTAATATTATGATATATGTATAATTTTTCCTTTTCTTAATACATTTACAAGATTTAGAACATAAAAAGGATGAGATATGCCAATTAATTTGCATATAACTCTTGATTATTTTACAAGTATATTTAATAAATTTTTTTTCTTTACATTAATCATATACACTAATATTCAACTAAAATATTATTTATCAAAATAAGCATGTGCTTATTCATAAGTATTCTTATACATTTACTTATAAAAATATTATTATTTAATATATGTAAAATGTTTTCTTCCTTATTCTAAACTTTTTTACACATATAGACTAATATAAATTTTAGATAATTATGTATATTTATTTCCTGAAAAGTTGTAATGTATAGTAAAAATAAAAAATTGTATGTAACAAAAAAAACAAGTCATATTTATTCTAATTAAAACATATTTATTTTTAAACTTTTTAATTGCAAATATTTTTATTTTCACCAATAATTGAACTTTTTATTATATTTATTATGTTTAAAAATGCTTTTAAAATGTTAATCATAATATATCTATCTCTTTAAATAAAAATGCCAAAGTTAAAATGTCATTTTATTAATCTATATATATATATGTATATACATATTATGTTAAAGACAAGAAAATTTTTTTTAGAAAATCACTTACATCTAATGACTATATCCTCTTCCTTTAAAATAAACTTTAAAATATGTTTTTTTATATTTTTTATATATAGAAAATATATGTTATATATTATCATTGCTTTTAAATGTAGTGGAATATTTAAAAAAATAAGTTGTTTAAAATAATTGTAATATTACGGCAAATGAGTGATAAAACCTATATGATAAAAAATTATCCAAATAACTTTTTTAAAGTTTGTTAAACATATATCTTTTAGACATTGTTAATATATGTGATATGATGCCATAAGATAACCATTCTATTGAGTTAATAAATTTTACTAATAATTTTATGATCACAAATATTTTCCACTCATTTTTATTATAAAATATATCATCTTTAAGCTTTTTGATAAGAAACAAACACACATCTTAGAGCGAATCACATTCCTTAGGCAAAAATTTCATATAATATTTTTTTAGTTAAAAACAATAACAATTATTGAATGTTTTTATCAAACCTCATTTACTGCCCATTTTTACATGTGCATTTTTTAAAATAGCCTCAATGTCAAATGTTAAACATAAAAAAAAGATGAGTAACACTTTTAGAAAAATTTATTAATTTGTGTTTATAGTTTCTTAATTTTTTTAAGTTTTTTTAATATTTTAAAATATATGATTATTAATAATTTAACTGAAATCACTGACAAATGAATGCCTTCACCACTTTACAACAAAATATTTTAACTATATATTTTTATTAAAAATTTTTAGCAAATTATATTGTTTATTTTTTTTATATACAATAACTCTCATTTATTAATATATATATTTTCCATTATATTTTTCTAATTATATTAATTATTTAAAAATATTTAAACTTTGTTTTATTTTTGCGTATTTAATTTCTCTACCTAATTACTTTTCTTTTTTTTATTTAATATATTATATATTCCTCCCTCAACAAAACAAAAGTGTCAATTAAATTAAAAAAATATACATTAAATAAACTTCAATTAATGTTAAATTTTTCTAACTTATTTTTTATGAAACATATATATTTTAACAATTATTTTTCCTAGCCTTTTCTAAGTGATATTCATTTTATAAATATAAAAAAAAATATTTTTAGAATATTGTTACGTTTTTATATATATTTAATTTATGTTGTTATATTTTTTTTTATTATGTATATATACGTATTAACAAATATACTTACTTTATAGATGAGTGAAAATAAAAATAGGTTACAAATACCGTTAACTAGTAAAGGGAATGGAAATAGTAGCAATAATAATGGAAAAGATAAGAAGAGAAGCAGTATTTTTTCTAGTAGTAGTAATAATAATGATGATACTACTTTAGGATCTCGTGTCACCTTTTCAGAGGAATCCGTCAACTTTGGAACGGAAGATAGAATTGAAGTTGATGGTGATCATACAATTCATGTGGCAAATGTTAATAGAGAAGGCTGGGATAACAAAACGCAATTTATGATGGGTGTTATATCGTATGCTGTTGGTCTTGGTAATGTATGGAGATTTCCTTATTTATGTCAGAAGAATGGTGGAGGTAATTATTTTAATTTTTTTATAAATAAATAATTAAAATTTCAGGAGCATTTTTAATTCCATACATATTAATGATGTTTTTGGAAGGTATGCCACTTTTTCTTATTGAATTAGGGATTGGGCAAAGATTACGTACTGGTCCAGTAGGTGTGTGGAATGCAATACATCCATACCTTGGTGGAGTTGGTGTTTCAGCTGCTATAGTTTCTTTTTTAGTTGCTGTTTATTATAATGTCATTATCACATGGTGTATATATTATCTTTATAACACATTCTCATTTGAATTGCCGTGGAGTGTAAGTAGAAGATTGATAAAAGATGATATATAATAAAATTTATTTTTAGAAATGTCCTGTAACAGATAATGGTACAATTGTTGAAGAATGTCAAAAAGCATCTTCACCAACATCATACTTCTGGAATAGAGAAGCTATTAATACTAGTGGGTATGTTTTTATCAATAATAAGAATGTTTAATTATTAATGAAAAAAAAATTATTTTTAGATCTATTGGAGATTTCGATGGTTTTGTTAATCACATAACCTTCAGTTTATTAGTTGCATGGATATTAATATATCTTTGTGTCAACAAAGGTATTAAGTCATCAGGAAAAGTAATGTATTTAACGGCAACATTCCCTTACATAGTCACAACAATTTTTTTAATACGTTCTATAATGCTTGAAGGTGCCATGGATGGTATTATTTTTGTGTTAACCCCAGACTTAACACGTTTATATGATCCTGAAGTATGGCTAGAAGCAGCAACACAAATATTTTATTCAATGGGACTTGGATTTGGAGGATTGATTGCATTTGGTAGTTATAATCCATTAAAAAATAATTGTAAGAAGGATACTATTCGACTGTCTGCTATCAACTTGGCAACATCATTATATACTGCTGTTGTTATATTTTGTGTTATTGGATATATGGGTCACAAAAATTATATGAGTTGTATTGATAACGACATGAAGAAATTAATGAGTTTATATCCAACAACTTTTGAAAGTTTTGAATCAATGAAAGAACAAATTTCACTAGTGGAATATGAAAGCTGGATGGGAAGTAATTTTCATTTTTCACAATTTCCATTAATGGCCAATTTTACAAAACATTGTAACTTCAAAAAGATTATTACTGAAGCAGCAGAAGGTACTGGATTAGCATTCGTTGTATTTACTGAAGCAATGATTCAATTCCCATTCCCTCCTTTATGGGCATTTATGTTTTTCATGATGCTTCTTATGCTTGGTTTAGGATCTATGTTTGGAACATTAGAAGGTGTTATTACTTCCTTAAATGATAGTCACTTAATCACTGTATCAAAACCTGTTATGACAGCTGTACTATGTACAATTGCAGGTAGTGTTGGTTTGGTATTCACTACTCATGCCGGACAGTATTGGGTTTCTTTATTTGATCATTTTGCTGGATCTTATGCATTAATGGGTGTAGCATTCTTTGAAATATTTGCTGTTATTTATGTATACGGATATAGAAGATTTGTTAGAGATTTAGAATATATGACAGGAGATAAAATTGGAAAATATTGGCTTTGGACATGGAGGTTTATTTCTCCATCCATTATGTTTATCCTCTTTTTTGCATCAATTATCCAGTCATTTAACAAAGTACCAGAATATTTCACTTATGATAAAGAAACTGCTCATCAAACAAAAACACCTTATCCTGTGTGGGCGTTGTTTATTGCTTTTGGAATGGTTTTAACTGCAATAGCTCCAGTTCCAGTAATATGGTTTGTTAGGAAATTTAAAGTATGGAAAATTGAAGGTGATATACCAGTTGCATCTAGATGCTTAAATAGTACCCCAAGTACAACTCAAATGTTAAAGTCACAACAATCTTTTAATAGAATGGTTGAATCAACTGCATCAGAATTACAAACCATTGGAACATCATAATAGATTTTTATTTAAAAAAATATATGAAAGAGAACTCTCAATGTTATTTAATGTAAATAAAAAAAAATTAATTCTCAATTATGGTAAAAAATGAAAAATATGCATTAATAGTTTCAGATTTTAACATATGTATATAGTATATGATAGAAAAATTGACAAAAGAATTATTCACTGAAGATATTATATTTGATACATAATTATTAATATTTTTTTGTATAAAATTTTAATACTCTCCAAATGAAATTTGATGAAAATTTTAAAATCAAAACTATATTTATTTGTTCAAAGAATGAAAATAGATAGATTTAACATTTGGATATAATCCCATATTACACTTATCTTTTAAATATATTTTTGTATTTGGGTTATATCTACGGGTGTTTTATAAATTCATTTTTTAAGAAAATTATTTAAAAAAAATATTTCATTCCTTTTTCATCAATATTATATGTATTTTTTGAATATTTTCATTATTAATTAAAATCATAAAAACAAAGACAAAATATATCTAAGAATTTGTTTGAATCTCATCTCTAAGAATACATCTTGCTCAATATATAACTATCATCATATGTAATACACATTTTTCTTTAATGAGTTTCTCAAATTCTAAAGGATGGAAAACAAAATAATTATATTTTTATATATATTTGTTTTTATTAATAATAAATATTTTTTTTAATAATTAATAATACAAATTTCTTGTTATAAAAAAGACTCATTTATTTTATTGATATGAATATTTTAGTTAAACTTTATTTATTACATTTTGATGTTTACAATATATGGATGATATTTTACGACAACAAAATAACTATAAATATTAATTGTTGACATTAAAAAATTTATTTTATAATAAAAAATATCGTCAATATTTTTATAAGATACATATATTTAAAATATATATCTTAAAATTTTATGCAATTTCTTTGGAATTTTATTCAAGTTTTCCGACTGGTGCATTTTGTAACCATATTTCATGTAAAAATTCATACAATTTTTCGGTAACAGATACTTTGTATGGTGTTGGATTAATAAATCTACAATGATCTTTTCTTATTGTTTTCATTGACCTTGTCAAATTTTCTTTTATCTCAAGTAATGTTGGCATTTCTTTTTTAAGTACTCCATGATCCCAATATAATTCTTGAAGCTTTTCTACTTTTGATGGTATAACTAGAGCACGTTTACCCTCTTCAAATGGATGTCTGCATAATATTTGCTTTCCAGGTTCTGGTGCTTCTTCAGTTTCTAAAGTCATTAGGTCTAAGATAGAATAATTGCTTTTTCCATATATTCTATAGCAGTTTTTCTTTCCCGGTATAGATATCTTTGCTACTTCTTGACTTAGTTTTATTTTTGGTATACCACCCATGGCAACTAATTTGTAAACACAACCAAGTGCCGGTTGTTTTTGGCAGGTTACTAGATGTGTGCCTACTCCGAATGAATTAATTTCATGGCCTTGTTCATTAAATGACTGTATTGTTTCTTCTTTTATATCATTTGAAGCAACAATCTTTAATTTGTTTACACAATTAGAATATTTTGGAATAGCGGTACCTATTCTATTAAAGATAGAACGTAATTCTGTTGATAGATAACATAAGTCACCACTATCTATTCTACATCCCAAACATTGATATCCCAAATCATATAACACTAAAGTTACAGCCAAAAAATTGATAACTCCACTTCTCAAAACATCATAAGTATCAATTAAAGCAAGAAAAGCATTGGGAAATGAAACAGCATATGCACAGAAAGCGATAAGTTCACTCTGTGATATCTCTTCTCTCGCAACAGGCCATGATAATGTATCATAAAGAAATGAAAGTTTTTCTTTACTTGCACTTAGTATATCAACTTTTTCTTTTCTGTCTTTTGAAACTAAATTTCTATTTTTAAAATCATTTTCTGTGTTGAATGAACAAATAAATGAATGTGCTTGAGTTCCTTTTGCCGGAATTCCAAATAATTTTGCAGCAAGAACATTACTTGTTCCATCAAAGCCTCCTAAAAAACAATATTTACTGGCTGACAAACCACCATTTGGTCCTTGAGCTCTTCTTAAACCAAATTCAAGTAATTCAACATTATTTCCAGCTACATGTCTAAATCGAGCAGCATTTGTAGCAACTAAACTTGCGTAATTGACAAGATTTAAAAGTGAAGTTTCTAGAAGTTGACAAACTGCCAATGGTCCTTCAACTGTTATAAGAGGAACTTTAGGAAAAGTTACTGAACCTTCAGGAATTGCTGCAATTTTAAGGTTGTTACAATTTAATGAAGCAAGATAAACAAAAAATTCTGCTTCAGTTGTTTCAGGCATAATTGTTTTAAGAAACTTCAAATCACTTTCTGAAAACTTAAAGTTTTGAATAAATCGTATTACATCTTCTAATCCAGCAAATATTGTATATTCACCTTGAAATGGATTCTTGCGAAAAAAGAGATCAAACACAGCATGCTCTTCATGACAATTTGCTTTCCAATATGCATATGACATGGTTACTTGGTAGTAATCAGTCAATAATGGTTGACAAATAGAATTCTGTTCAATGACATTATTTTCCTTAGACATTTTTTTTTGATTAAATTAGACGCTATAAAAATTATAAATATTTAAATTAAAAAATAATAAATTATGGGAATAAAAAGAAAAGCGGATATAAAATATTCTTAAGATAATGTATTAACATTTAAAAATAAAACAATAAATTTAAATACTTTCCAAGAAAGCGATTTTAAAATATTTAAACATTATTTGTATGAGTATTGAAGTTTAACTGGAGAATAAGAAGGAAATATTTCATGTTTTAAAAATTTAATTTGAAAAAATCTAAAATATGAAAATTTCTTTGGACCAATAGAGCAGAAGTAAATAGATAGAATCAATGTTGCGATAACAAAAGTTTTTAAAAAATTTTTTTAATAATATGAAAAGTTGAAAATTTTAAAATATTATAATTTGAATGGCAAGTATAAAATGAATCAAGGTCTTTTCGTTTCAAAAATTAATATTTTTTATGTCTCAAGTTAAATATCACTAGTTTAATGAAATTGTGCAATTTTCTTATATTTTAATTTAAATATAAGCAATGTGAGCACGAAGTGCCTTGGAAAGTCGTTTTAGCTTTTTATTCGTCATTCAACATGATAAAACATAGTACATAAAATGATGAATTTATAATATAAAGGAGTGTAATCCATCTTAATTGTTGATGATAAAATGGAAATTTTTAATGGTAAACCAAATATGTAGAATTATTGTTATATATAAAAATTATGTTTATACCAAATAAAAATGTTTCTTTTAAAAGTTAAACTGTGTTTGTATAATCAATCAAGTACTTTATCAAATATTGTGTTTATTAAAATAATGACATAAGATTATTTTGATAATGCATGAAATCAAAAGTAAAATTATTGTGACAAATCAAGCAAAGAGTTATTTTTTAATAAAATATATATATATATTTTTTTAAATGGCTATTTTTTGTTTGTTACAATACCATAAAATGCACTTGTTTAAAAAAGTACCAAATTTGATTAAGAATTCAGCTATAAAAGGTAAATCATCAACTGGAGAATTTATATCTAACCAAAAAATATATCTCTTGATATTTTGCTATGCCTTAATTTTTTTTTATTAAGTCGAAATGAAATATGTTTTTGTTATGAATTAAATATGACGATGTTAAATTTATAGCTAAAAATTATATCATAAAAAAATCATTTTTACGATTCATATTTTTGTTTTTAAGAGATGTAAATATATAAAGATATATGGTAAAATTGATATTTAAAAAAATTTTTCATTTCCTTTATTTTATCAAAGACTATTGTTTTATTTTATATATATTTTCATTTTACTTTTCTAAATCCTTTTTATTAAAAAAAGAAATAAGAAGTATAAATATGAAACTGTAAAGTTTATTTATAAAATTTCTAGTTTGTCTCATGGAAAGGCAACCTTCGGGAATTAGTATTTTGTTATAATTTTTAAGAAACAAAAGAAATAATTATGGTGTGTTTCCATTATATTATTACGTCTTCAAATATACATATAATATTATTATTTCCTCGTGTTAATAAAAAATAATATGATTGAAAATAGGAAGTGCTAATGAGTTTTGTAACGTTTCAGATAAAGAAACATTAAAAAGAATAGTTTATATCATCTTTTTTTTTCAAGATAATATAAAAAGGAGATAGTGAGAAGAAACTTTCTTAGAACAACTATACATCTTTAAACTTGAAAGACTATTTATATACCACCCTTTATATTAAACAAATATAGAAGGTAAGTTTAAAAAAACGTTATTTAATTTTCCATTTTCTACATTATGTGAATGATAATATCTTTCTAAATTGGTTTTAACAAAAAGAATAAAATACAATTGGGTAATGCAACTTTTATGTCTTATATTATTTATAAAAAAATAGAAACATTGAGTAAATTTGATTAAAAAGGTAATTAACAAAATGATACACTTTCAATTGTGTTACATTTTAAAATGAATTTTTTACATGTTTTCTCAAGTTATGGAACATTGTGTAATGAGATAAAATTCATAAAGTATCAGTTCTTTTTTTCTTAAAAACTACTCTAACAAAATATATTTGTCATTTAATTGAAATTTTAACTTTAAATATAGCTATATATCTTTTTTTATTAAATTTCTCTCTTCATATTTTTGATCTTTTTTTATAATATTTTTTTGAAAAATGATTGTCTAATATTTGGATATTGGCAATTCATCAATTAAATGGCCCTAGAAGATGAGTTAAATTAGAATTCTATATAATTCTTTATATATTTTATTTTATAAAACTGAGCTTTGAAATGTGATGTGCTCGTTTTGTTGGGTATCCAGCTTTTTAGAATGGATTATAGAAAATAGTTTATCTAAATTAATTTTATATAAATTGTCAAATATCTGCAATTGCCATACAAATGATAATGAATTGTACTAGAAAAGTTAACGCAAAGGGGTCGTAACTTTTAGTAATCAAATTGTCTTGTCTTATAGTTAGGTGTTGAAAAATAAAACTGTTTTATTTAAAATTGAGTGTTAAGCTTTATAGAGATAATCAGCCAAGGTTTCAATAGTATTTATGCATTTTATATGAATATCTAACCGTTATACTACATAAATAGCTTTAGATAAAGTAATTCCTAACCACTATACGGATATATATTTCAATTAGTTTATTAATTTTGATTACAATCCTTATCTCTAGCTTAACTTTATTTTTCTCTTACTATTTGAAGTTTTTTTTTTTTTTAAAATATTTCAAAGATCTTTTTGGAGATTGTGAAATAAATTAAATTTTCTATTTCTAGAAATCTTTATTGCACACTTCAGTTGTTTGTTACTGGATAAGTGACTTCTAAAATATTACTTATTAACGGCAAATCAATCTAAGCATGTCAAATGCTTACGTTTCTTCAAATTAGATACAAAAATTTATTTTACCATTAATATTGTTGCTTTATCTCTTTCAATAGTTCAAGAAAGTATTCATATTTAAATTCTAATAATTTTTAAAACATTTTCATTAAAAATTTTCTACTCAATTATTTAAAAAAAATAATATTAATCATGTCTCGGATCTCATCAATGGCCCGTTTCCGCAACAATGACATTGATTGTAGATCAGAAGATGGTCGAGTGAATCATAGCCCTCAGGGTAGGTCATCTTCATCTACAAGGCTGACTGAATTTCATCAAGCAAGAAGAAAGAACTTTTTATCTAGAATGGTATTTAATCATCTTTTTAAAAATTTAAAAATTTATTTGTTTCAAATAATTTAATTTTTTTGTTAAGTTATAGTAAAAGTTGGGTTGAGTCAAAATATATATATTTATAATTTTTTTTACTAAAATTATATCTAGTAATATTTTGTTGCATTATCCATTTGTCTTTTATAAAAGAAAGATATAGGTTTTAAAGATTAATGATATACAATTTGAATCTCAACATTAAAATACATCTTTTTATAAGAATTATTTATATATATAATTGCTGATGAACCTTTATATTTAATCGACAATAGACTAAAAATAGACAAAAGTTTATCAGTAAATAAAACAATTCATCAAGGAAAAAAAAAACTATTTATATTAATATTTTAAAGAAAACACACGCTCATGGAAGATGTAAATAGGGTGTTTTAATTTAAAATGAAAATCTTTAAAGTATTTAGTGGTCTTAGGTTTAAAACAAAATTTAAATTACCTTATTCTACACTATCAATTTTTCTAATTTCCTAATTTTTCTTTCAGGCTTTTGAACAGACGGCTTCATACGACGAGTCTATAAGTGGATTTATGCGACGCCAGTTTGTTGGTAATGGTAAAAGACAAATGCCATTAAAGTACGGAACAAACACAAACCAAGAAGAAGATGGTAAGTTATTTGCAGTGCAACAAGATATGCCTATTAAAGGTTGGTTACTAGCTGTTATTTTTCCATTCTTAAACTTATCTTTATTTTAAAATGTTAGTCTTAAATGGTTCTCCGGGCTATATTAATATTTTGGATGGTTTAAATGCTTGGCAACTTGTTAGTGAGATAGCATATGCAACTAATTTACCTGCTGCAGCTTCATTTAAACATGTTAGTCCTGCTGGAGCTGCTGTTGGTCATCCTTTAAATGATGCTGAAGCTCAAGCATGTATGGTAAAAGATTTAAATTTAGATAAAGTTAGACCCAGTTTAGCAGCAGCATATGCAAGAGCTAGAGGTAAGTAATTTTATTTGAAATTAAACAAAAAGGCATAATAATAATTAGAACAATATTGGGTACTTGATACGAAATATATACGTAAAATTCGAAAGATTATGGGTATGTTAGCGTTGTAGATTGATTGTGTGAGAGTGTTACTCTAATGAATATTTTCAGCGTACATATAAGTTTGATGTAAAAGAGTCTCTTTCGATTATCAAGTTTTTTGCTTCTTATTTAATTGACAATATCCTGCGATGTTTAAAAGTCTTCAAATATATTATCCTTAATAGTGTTTTTTGCGATATATTATTATATGTTAATGTAGTCAGTGATCTTATAGATTTTAAGCTGTGTCCTTTTGAAGTTTATATGTAAAACTAAAATATGATTAATCATAACAGTGTGCATATTTAATAATTTAGACAATGTACTAATTTAAAATTTATAGGAGCTGATAGAATGTCTTCATTCGGTGATTTTATTGCTTTATCTGAAAAATGTGATGAGTTAACTGCAAAAGTTATTAATCGTGAAGTATCAGATGGTGTTATAGCTCCAGACTATGATGATGTTGCTTTATCAATTTTAGCTAAAAAGAAGAATGGAAATTATACCGTTTTAAAGATAGATCCCAAATATTTGCCCTCTGAAGATGAAGTAAGAACTGTCTTTGGATTAAAATTAAAACAAAAAAGAAATAATGCAATTATTAATAGTGAACTTTTTCAAAATGTTGTTTCTCAAAATAAAATTGTAAGTGAAATAATAAATCATCCTAATGAATAACATTTATGTATGACATAAGAAAAAAGATGTCAAGATAAGGATATATATATATAACTCAAAAATATTCTTTTAAATAATATATTTTTATTTTTTATTATAGTTGCCAAAAAATGTCATTGAGGATTTGATTGTTGCTACAATTGCTGTGAAATATACTCAATCAAACTGTGTATGTTTTGCTTATAATGGACAAGTAATAGGAATTGGAGCTGGCCAACAAAGCAGAATTCATTGCACGAGGTTAGCTGGGGAGAAAGCTGTAAACTGGTAAGATACATCTTTTAGTTTTATGATAAAATTATATCTTAAAAAATGATACATTTTATACATAAGTATAAATATGTAATGGGCAAATATAATATTAACAATCCGGACATAGTTCTTTTACATGATGCCAATAAGAAATTGTTGCCCCGGTTCTACATCCGTTAGCACCACCATCATGAGTGCGAGATAAAAGTTCACAAGGACTTTTGCCATAACATTTTAAACGAAATCTAGCAGCAACTTGCATGATACAATTTGATGCACAGTCATAATCTTCTGAACATCTTATCCATGCAGATTCTACTTCTTCTCCAATTTTTCTTCCAGGTTGAAAGCATTGTTTATATTGAAATATATTCATTCTAAAATAACCACAACCCAAACGTTGATGTATATCACGAGCGCATCCTTGTTGTTGGCATCCACTATCAGCTTTACACATTGCTTTTAAGCATTCATTTTTAAATTCAATTGTAAAATTATCAGTAATACCTATATATATGTGTTATATTAAATTATATACATAATATAACTAACCTCCTGTATAGGGATCATTTTGCGATGAAATAAAATGTGCAAAAACCAAGAGTAATATTCCATATTTTTGAAATGATATCATTCTATGAAATGATAAAAAGATAAGGAAATATTCAATTTTATATAAACTATATTTTTAATTTAATTCTAAAGTATCTTTTTAAATGATTATGAAAAAGTATATTCCACTCAAATAAAAATGTATATTTTGTTTGATAATGATACAAATAATATTTTTATTGAGATAATATGTATTTTTACAGCAAAATTGTGACGCAATTAATTTTTAAGTAGTTATTCTTGGTGGATTGATAAATTAATGTATTGGATATCATAGAATTAGTCTAAAATAATAAATATATAAAAGTGTTCCCTAAATGTAACAAAAAAAGGGTTATAAATATATTTTTAAAAATAATAATAGTAATGTATGGTATATAAAAACAATAATATTGTACTAAAAATTTAAAAGCTTTGCGTAACTTTTTTAAAATTTACTTAATGTGGAATATATATAAATCATACTCTTAAATAGAATGAAAAATTAATATCTATAAAATTTAATTTAATATTATTGCTTAACTATTCGTCTCCTTATTTTACAATAAATTAAATGATTTTCCAAAAAGTTTATGTAAAATAATGAATAGAGATATATAAAATAAATTGTATTAAAAGAATAATTAAAATTTTATATAATAAAAGAAATATTCCTACACAGCCTTAGGTGTTAAATTTATTTTAATCAACAATTACATATTTTATAAAATATTTAAAAATAAAATGAGAAAAATTTATATTAAAATGGTGGGCATATATATAAATAAATATAAATATAATATATATAAGTTAACATAACACAAACAATAATACTTTTTTTACTAAAATTTTTGAATAAATATTAAAATATATACTATATAACGTCATATTTTTTAGGTGGCTACGTCAACATCCTAAAGTTTTGGCATTACCATGGAAAGCAAATTTAAAACGTTCCGAGAAATCAAATGTCATTGATATTTTAGTATCTGGTGTTCTTGGTAAAGAAATATCTAATTTACAGTGGCAAAATTATTTTACTGAAACAGTTCAACCTTTCACAATTGTAAGTCTATATAAATTTATTATTATTCATACAATTAGAAAAAAATAATGACATTAAAAACTAAACATTATTGTAACATTTATTTTATTAATTGTGAGATCTTATACATTACCATATAGTAAATGTATAATTACAATTTAAAAAGTATTACTATAATGATGAATGATTTATATATAATTAGTAAGAGATAAATATATAATATTTTTAATATAATATATTTATTTATTAATTAATCATTTGGTTGTTTAAATATCGTATATACAAAAATGATAAATAAAATTAAACATAGTAACTATATTATGCTTATTATTATATTTAATAATTCAAAAAAAAAATTCGTTACAATAAGTATCTTTATTCATCTAATAGAGTATTATTATATAGTCATGTCCATGATGATCTATGATAGTATAAGCAGGTTATGGATGAATGTTTTTAGCATATTTATAAACTCTACAACTTCCACATTTAATACAACAATTTGTTTTATTATACATTATAAAAATGAAGCAATATAATAAAATGCTTTTTGATAAATAGATAAATAAAGTTGACGTGATGCTAATTAATTAAAATTTACAAATATTAAATTTATCTAGTAAAAAAATATATAATATTTTTAATTTTAGGAGGAACGTAAAGAATGGATAAGTAAATTAAAAAATGTTGTTATCAGTTCAGATGCATTTTTTCCATTCCGCGATAATATTGACTGCGCAAACCAATATGGAGTCAAATATGTTGCTTCCCCTGGTGGATCTTCTAGTGATGACGAAATAATTGAAGCATGCAATGAACATGATATGACTTTGATACACACTGGATTACGACTTTTTCATCATTAATAAAAAATCTTTTTTTTTTGAATAACAACAAACAAAAAATTATTAAAAAATCGTACAACAATAATGCTTATATCTTAAAAATGTTTTATGTATGCATACTTTTTTTCACATTTTTGATCTGATCATTTTTATATCTATATATAATAATAATATTTAAAGAAGATCATGAAAATATAATGTATAACTTTTTAGTGCGTTTCAAAATATATATATTTTTGAAAATGTCTCGCAAACTAAATTTGACAAACTTTAAATTTTTTCTCATTATATGTCAATCAAATAATTACTTTAAACAGACACGCACATTATTAAATTTATAAAATATCTCGTTAACTTTCTTATTTTTTTATATATATACCATCAATTTAATAAAAACTATCTTGAAGATCATTATCATGTACTTTAAAAAAAAATTAGTTCAATGACCTAAATATATTTATAAATATATAAGAATATTTTGATAATAATCAAAAATATTAGTTTTTTTAATATTGAAACATTAGAATATGTAATTATAAAAAGTGTTAATTAAAATTATTATTTAATATAAAAGAAAAAGATATTAAATATTTAAATAAAACTATTTTAATGGTATAATAGTTGATGTAGATATTTATTAATAATTTCTTATGTATAATTTTTCAAAAAAACCTTTAAAAATTACTTTTATTATTCTAATAATTCTTGTATCATATATTAAACTATTATTTTTTACAATAAAAGATCCTTTAGACAAAACAATATTACAAGAGTAAGAGAAACATGAATATTATTATTTTATTTATTAATTTTTCATTTAAGTTATATTACAAAAAAATCATTTTCCAAAGTGGGATATATTTATAAAAGTAATATTGTTTTAAGAAATGATACCAATAGAATAACATTAATTTTACACTCAAGCTATCAATACATTTCAAATGATCTTAAAACTCATTTATATAATTGGGAAGGTCCAATATCATTAGTAATATCATTTGAAGAAAGTATACCAAAAATTTCAATTGAAACTTTATGTATGTTCAATTTTTTTGATAATCTTTATAGGGAGATGGAAGAAGCGAGGGAAAAATTAAGTGTACATTTTTTATATACAAATATAGTTAATGATTATTATGTTTTTGATGTTAAAGTATTTAAGGAGGAAGTAAAATTATATTTTGATAATAAAAAAAATTATCAAAAATTTAATTATAGTTGTAAACATAATGATAATAATAATTTATCAACATTTGATAAGGCTAAACGTTATAGTAATTATCCAATAAATGTAGCTAGAAATTTTGGTAGGAATCAATCTACCTCCAAGTATATCCTTATTGCGGATATGAATCATTTATTTTCAAAAAATTTTGAAAAGAAAATGATACAATTAGGTGAAAAAATTTTTAAAAAAAGTAAAAAATTTGCATTAACATATCGAATATTTGAAATATCAAAAGACATATCCATTCTACCAGATACCAAAGAATTATTAAGAAAATATATATTAGAAAAGAAAGCATTCGAATTTCATCATTATATGACAGCACATAAGATTCCGTATTTAAAAAACTGGCTTTCATATCATCAAGAAGATGATCATAATATTAATTATCAATTTATTACAAACTTATCAAATTCTCAGTGGGAGCCTCAGTTTGTATCATTAAGAGATATACCATATCATGATGAAAGTTTTTTTTATCCAGTTAGAGATAATACAGTGCTGGTAAGATATATAATTAATTTAATCAATTAAAAGAATTATTTTAGAGATGGGAAATGTGTTATCAAGATTATCAGTTTGTAATTGCTCATGATGTATTTATGTTTCATCAAGGTATTAAATCAACCAAAGAAAATGAAGCCGTACAATTAGCAAAAAAAAATATATTTCCTTGGGCAGTTGAAGTAATGAATAATTTTGAAAAAAGAATGAATAAAACATATATGAATAAAAATAATTGTCCCAAACCTGATAAGTAAGTGTTTTATTATTATTTATTTAATAACCAATCTAACTATTATTATTATATATAGATACGGCTTTGGAGCAGGTCTTGAGATTCAAAAATATATGGAATATCCCAAAATTTTTGGATTTTGACATTTGTTTGTGTTTAATAAAAAAATACGTTGTTAGTTAAAAATAAAAATTTGCTTCTTCAATTATTAATTAATCTTTTGAGTAGTATGGTACCATCCATATTTCAGATTTTTCATAAGATGCTTCCTTGTACCTTCTGTTACTGCTTCTTTTTTTGTACTTTGGAAGGCGACTCTCAAGTGTATCTATATTCATATTGGTTTTATAATGTTTAGATGGAGAATACTTCCGTTGAGTTTTCTCTTTTGCTTCTATTGCTTCTGGGACTAATTTATCAAAAGCAGGTGGCATTGTGAATGGTGCAAATGTTGGAAATCCTGGAATTGGTGTAAAATGATTGTTTCCAGTCAACAAAGATGGAGCAACTGTAACAAGTTGTCCTGGTGTTATTGATGGTTCTTGATGAGTTAATACTGGAGGATGAAGAGATGGAGCTGCCATCATAAGTGGATGCATTGGAAGTATTCCATTTGGAGGTGGTGTTCCAGGAATAAATACATAACCTGGTGGTACTTGATTATTTGGTAATTGATCTGGTCTTAAAATTGGAGCTCCCATCATTGGATGAACCATTAAATGATGAGGTGATCCTAATAAATTGGGATGTTGAGCTGGAAATAGTTGTCCAAATGGATTTTGTAATAAATTTATTTGTTGTGGAGCTTGTCCAACAACTCCAGTTAAAACAGGTTGCCTTTGTGATGATGGATAATCATATCCTTCCATTGATGATTTTGGAGTATAAGTTTTAACTGGAGCTTTTCTAACTTCAGATGATCCAAGAGAATGTGCTTTTAAAACAACATCATCAAAATTTTCTGTTGGTCTTCTATCAATGTTAAATGAAGAAAAATGATAACGTCTTGTTGGTTGATCACCGCCTAACTATAAAAGTGAAAGAATATGATTCAATTAATAAATTATAACTTACATCAACTAACTTTCCTCCAATTATAATTGTCGGTAGTATAACTCCAAGAAGAGATAAAATAAAAACTCTCATTTTCATAAATGAAAATAATGAACTTTTGTAACGTTCTTTTCAAATTATATTTATTTAATAATTTTCAGGTAACTGCAAAATCCCATAATGACCCGGATCTTCGTTTCCCATCCCAATTATGACCGATATTCAAATGATTATTTTTATTGTTTAAATTCTTTTAATCATTTATCTTATTATCGTTTTTACACTCTAATTTGGCGGCGTGTGATGTAATAATAATGTTAAGAGAAAACTTAAAAATTCTGGAATTACTTATATATACTTAGTAATGTGAGAATACGTTAAATTTAAAAATAAATAAGCATGAAAAATTTATTCTGT
Organism: Parastrongyloides trichosuri; assembly: GCA_000941615.1. Classification (NCBI taxonomy): domain Eukaryota; kingdom Metazoa; phylum Nematoda; class Chromadorea; order Rhabditida; family Strongyloididae; genus Parastrongyloides; species Parastrongyloides trichosuri. Next base: position 101,870 of record LM523189.1, on the reverse strand, counting down.
ATCTAAGAATTATATTGAATATAAAAGAGATTTTATAACTTTCTTTATAATTAAATATTAAATAAAAAGAACTAAATATAACTTTATTAACGTATTATGTATAAATGTTTCTATCATATAAAAATGTATTACATGACAAGAAAAATGTAGGATATATAAATATCTGAAGAAGATGTTGAATACAAAAACATAATTAAAGAATAATGATATAACTTTTTTAAACGAGAAATATTATATCAATTATAATAGATGTTTATTTCCTTTTTGTTAAATAATTTAATATCCAACACTTCCGAATACCTTTTTAAGAGAATTTCAAATAAATCTTTTTCAAGTATTTATGGATAAATGTTTTTGAAAGTTAAATTTGTACCAAGTAAAAAAGATTTTTAAAAAGAAGCATTTTTGTTGTTAAATCTTTGCCTTTGACAAGATAATACAAAATATAATATTTCTGTATACAAAAATATTATTAAATAAATGTCAACTGAATATGTTTAATGGATATTAATTTATAATAATTTAAATAATTTATTATTTACTTTAATTTTTAATCAAACTTTATCCATTTTTATTCATGAAGAAATATAAAAAGAAATATAATTTCTCAAACTTTGTATATTTAAATAATTATTCATTGTTTTATTTTTAAAAAAATATATAAATCATTAAGAGAAGATAATATTTTAAAGGTTTTCTATAAATAGAATTTAATGGATATTCTTTTAGGGAATAAAAAGTTTTACTCTTGTATAACTTATACCATGAGTCTTATATTTATAGGAAATCATTGCCACATCCAATTAAATTTACTATGGTCTTGACGCGGAGAGTTGGAAGCGTATTGACCAATATATATATAAATGAGTCCACATCACAAACACCCATTTAAAATATGTAGCCTCACGACCATGCACTTACATTTTTATTCAATATGAAAAAATAGATTTTTTAATTAAAGCCTTTTTATTTAAACTCTATAAAAAAAAACTCTTTGGTCTTTTACCTTTTAAATTTATGTATAACTTTTATAATCATTTAACGTGATAATAATTATTCTGACCATAATTACAATGATTTTATCAAAGTCATTTATAACGATATAATAATGATTACATATATATATATATTTATTTATTAAATTGGATTTATTTAATTGTTATTTATAAACGTCAAATAAGTGTTTATAAAATATTTTATCAAAATAGATATAGCATTTTTTATAAGCTTTACCTTCTCAATTATTTTAAATGCTCCTACACACATAATTATTCTCTCTCTCTACTTTCAAAAGTAACGTTTTAATACTTTCAATACGCTTAAATATATTTATAATAATATTTATAGGGTACGTTAATATTATAATGTCTTTAAGACGTTATTGCATATATGGAAGTAATCCTGGTATAGTTCCTTATTCACTATTAATTGATAGTCCAACAATAGATGAATCATTATATTTAACCCCAAGAGGAATATTAACAATTTCACAAAAAGAAACTGTAGAAAGAAAAAAGTATTACACAAAAATTGATGATGCATATGCACTTCTTGGAATATTACGATTAAATAACAGTAAGTTTGATAAATATATCCTTATTCATTTATTATACAACTTTAGATGAACCATTTTTAATATATGTCGCGAATATATTTTCTATTGGACAACTTCATTCTTCTGATGTTTATAAGATAACAAATGCAAAGTTACTTTCGTTGATAGGGCCAGAGAATAATGATCTTACATATGATTCAAGACTTGTTGAGGTACAGAGACTTTTATGCTCTGGAATATTTTATTTCTCTGTTACAAATGACAAGGATCTTATATCTTGGGATATAACACGTTCCTGTCAGAAGGAGTATGATGATAATCCAATTGACAATAGATTTTTTTGGAACAAGACACTTTTTTATCCACTTGAACGATTTGGTATTGATTCTGACAAATGGTTGACAAAATGTACAGCCGGGTCAGCTGTAATTAGGACTATCTATATTGCTCATGAAACTGCAAAATTGGCTATAATTTCAAGATTGTCATGTGAAAGAGTTGGTACACGATTTAATGTACGTGGTGCAGATCATGAAGGACATGCTGCAAACTTTGTAGAAACTGAACAAATTATAACATACGGTGATTATGTAACATCATTTACGCAAATAAGAGGATCTGTACCATTGATATGGGAACAACCAGGAATTAATGTTGGTTCTCATAAAGTTCAAATGTTACAACTTCCTGTTTCATTACCAATTTTTGAAAAACATTTTGATGTTCTTATTGATAATTATAAAAATATTGTTATTGCTAATCTTCTTGCCTCTAAAGATAGTAAGGATGGTGAAGGAGCATTAGCAAATGCATACAAGAAATGTTTAGATAATTCAAAACACAGAGGCATTCCATATTATCATTTTGATTATCATGAAAAAATAAGACTTAATAAAGAAAGTGCTCATAATGATCTCTTAAATTATATGAAAGGATACCTAATTTCAGAGAACATATTTGTAAGAGAATTAAATGATGTTAAAAGAAAACAATTTGTTGTTATAAGAACAAATTGTCTTGATTGTTTAGATAGAACTAATAGAATTCAAACAATATTAGGATTATCTATGGTTGAAAATCAAATTAATGCTTTACCAATTAATGAGACAAAGAGATCCAGTACTATACAAAGAGTTTTGGAGGTTGCTAGAGATTTGTGGCAGAAGAACGGTGATCAATGCAGTTTTATTTATGCTGGAACAGGTGCATTAGAAGGGAAAAGTAAAATAAAGGATGCAACTAGATCTGTCGCTAGAACTATTCAAAATAATATATTAGATTCATCAAAACAAGATGCATTTGATATATTCTTGTATGGATCAAAATTTGGAGATCATACCTTTGATAAGGCATTAAATCTTTTACCATCAGATTTATTACGAGGTAAGTTTAAATCATTTATAAAATTTTAATTCAATTATCATTTTTAAATTAAATTTTAAAGGAACATATTACTTTATCGGTAAGATAATATATTGATATAGTTTTGTGTAGATTTTTTAATGTAAATATATATATATTTTTATATTTGAATATTCTTACTCATTATATNTTTTTTAGAATGCCCACATGCTGTTCAATCATTATTGGATCATCAAAGTGAATTAATTGTAGAACAACAAGTATCAGTATTTGTTGGTACATGGAATGTAAATGGAGGAAAGAATATGAATAATATTGCTTTTAAGCATGAAAACTCAATGGAGTCATGGATATTTCCTGAACTTGATAAAAATTATGATGTCGTTGCAGTTGGATTTGAAGAAATAGTTGATTTGAATGCTACAAATATGGTTAAAACAAAATCTGATAACAAACAAAAATGGAGTGATGGAGTATTTAAATGTTTAGAAAGTGAATCAAATGAGAAATATGCTTTAATTGGTAGTAAACAACTTGTTGGTGTTTGTTTAATGGTATTTATTAAAACTTCCAAGCTTCATCGTGTTAAGGATATTGCAATAGATACAATCAAAACTGGAATGGGTGGAACCACTGGAAATAAAGGATCAGTTTCAATTCGTTTCACATTTTACACTTCATCTTTTTGCTTCGTTTGTTCACATTTTGCGGCTGGTCAATCGCAAATAAAAGAAAGAAATGATGATTTTCTTACAACTATTCGCGGCTTGAAATTTCCACAAGGAAGGACAGTTGAAAGTCATGATTTTATTTTTTGGCTTGGTGATTTTAACTATCGTATAAATCTTTCTGGAGATGAAGTTAAAAATTTGATCCGTTATGGAAACTTAAGCGAATTAAGAGCAAATGATCAATTAACACAACAAAAAGAGAATGATCGTATTTTTCAAGGATTTATAGAGAAAGAAATAACCTTTTTGCCAACATATAAATATGACACATTTTCTGATGATTATGACACTAGTGAGAAGGCTCGTAGCCCAGCATGGACAGATAGAATTTTGATGAAAAATAATTCTGGAAGATTAAGTACTATCACATTTTATGGGAGAGCAGAAATTAAAACTTCAGATCATCGTCCAGTAATGGCTAAATTTATTGTAAATGCAGCAAAAAGAAGTTTGGAGAAATGTGAATCAGTTCTTCAAGACGTATTATTAGGTAATGGTCCTCCTGATGGAATTGTATTGATATCTGTTCAAGGATGTTCAACTTTCCCTGAAGATCAAATTGTTCATATAAGAAAATTACTAGTTCAACTAGGAATTCGTGTTGTCTTACACAAAATTGAAAATGAATTCTTATGGTTAGTATTAGAAGATGGAATTATGGCATTGGCTGCATTATCCATGAATAATGTAGTGCTTCAAAGTGGAGCAAAACTTAATGTGAAATTAAGAAATCCAAATTGGAATGCAGAAACATACCAACAAGTTGTAAAAATATTAAAAAGTACAGCTTGGGGGGATTCAAAAATAGATCTTGCTGATAAAGAATCTCTTATCAATTTTAATGTTGATTCTGATGAAGAAGAAATTTGTTCTCTGATGAGAACAAGTATGCCAACAACACCAAGACCAGTACCACCGCCAATGCCAGCTCGTCCTTTAAATATTCCTAAAGTTCCACCACGTCCATGTTTGTCAAAATGGCCAATAAAAAAAGAGTAGAATCTTAATTAATTAAAAAAAGCAAATATTTTTATACAATAAGTCAAAATATAATGAAACAATATTATATATATATTTTCAAAAACATTTTTCAGCAATTATAAAAAAATCTTTTCTATACAATTTAAAGTATTATCAATCATTTAGATCAAATATTTTTTATATCTATTTCACTTATATATTTTTATATTACTTCATTCATTATGGACAAAAGATAGAAATTAAATAAAAGGTTGTCATTTTGTAACTTTTTTCCCTTTCTTTTATTTTATCTATAATTAAGAGATATAACTTGTTGAGAATGTTGAAAGTCAACATAAATTCCTATTATAGGTAATTTTTAATTTTACATTGTCATTTTCTACCAAAACTTTCATTTATCATTTATAGATATTCACTTCTAAGTAAACCTACCCATACGGCAGTTGCTTGATATATGTTAAAGTAGGATAAAATTTAACCACGATATGTAGAAGAGACATATATATTTTTATCTGTATATATCTAATTATTACATTTTTAAATAATTAAACCAAGTCAACTTGTAATATCGGTATCTCCATATGTTTATTGAATATATATATGTTTTTATCATCATTTAAATTTTTCTACTACTAACGAGTTAATCTATTTTCTATCATCAAAAATTTTGATTACAATTTTTAGGTAGAAAAAAAAAAACTGTTAAATAATTATATTGGAAAACTTTTTTAATAATATAAATTTTAAGAAAAATATTAATTATTTATTTATTCATAACTCTTATGATTTTATTTATTTTATATATATTCAAAATAATTTTTAAAATAAAATATTATGATTAATAAATTAAATGATACTTGATAAATAGTAATATCCTTATTGTTAATAATGAAAAGTGTCATAATAAATCTTTTACACTTAACATTTATTTATTTAGTTAGTTTCACTATTATGATTTTGGAATTTGCTAATTATATATCTATATTTTATTATATAAGAAGGAAATAATATTCTTTATTATCACATATTTTATTATTTTTGTTTTCATGGCTTTAAAAATTTGAAAAGGTTTAGTTAATATAAATCAATCTATTGAGCAAGTTTATTAATAGTATAATAAACTCATTGTTAGATCCCTAATATATTACTTATTTTACTATGGTGATAACCATTCAAAGGCATCATGTTGCTTGAAAATCAAAAGAATAAATGTTAAAAATAATATAAAAGATAGATATGATATAATAAAAGATATTAATGCTTCATTATTTCAATTTTTATGATGTATTTATATAATAGAAAGTCAGAAATAAATGTAATCAGTTTTTATCATCCTACTTCTTAACAATATAACATTGTTCTTTATAATAATAAAACTGTTAGTCATTTCCTATTTAAAATATTAATTCCGAATTTTAGTCTTCTTTAAATTAATATGTATGTTTTACAAAATGTTAATATTTTCATCCTGAACTATAAAGTAAAACCGTTAAGTAATATCTTCCAATGGAGAGTCCATTTAATTATTAGATTTTATTTAATATACATTTTATAAGATACAAATTTTTATTAGAACACCTATTATCAAGTTGTTACATTATTGTGTGATAGGAAATGTATTAATTTTCTTTTTGTTATAAAGACTATTGATAATTCTTTTTAATAAAATTTATTGTTACTTTATTTGAGATAAACTGGAATGATAAAAAGAATATCTAAATTTATTTTTATTAAATTTCACAAAATTATAACATTATTTACGCTTATTTTTTAATTTTTTTATAGTTACTTATTCAAATTTATATTAACATTCATTGAAACATAAAAAATAGACTACTTATTATATTAATTTGATTTATCAACTCAAAAATAAGGAGACTTTTCTATATTCATAATTGTGATGCTGTCAAGATATATGCATTTTAATAATTTATTAAAAAATTTGAATATATTTATCATTTTTCTATTACTTGATTGTTATTCTAAAAATGTATCAGCACAATACTATAAAAGAGAATTAAAATATCTCGATTACTATTTAGGTATTGAGCCGTACACAAATAATGGATTAATTATGTCAAAAAGTAAAATAAAATGTTTTTTTTTTCAATTTATCTATATAATTAATTATTAATTACAGAAAATTTACAAGATAAATTTATACATAGTTCAAATGAATTAAATTGTGATTTAGAGACACGTTGTGCTTGGTTTAACACAAAATCTGATAATATATTAGATACTTCCGATTTTTATGCCTTTGAAAAAACAAAGTCAAAACTATTCCCGTACCAAATAACACCAGGACCTAGAAATCAACCAATCGGGAAGAAATTCTTTTTTGCTGGAAATACAACTGTACCTGGAGAAAGTGCAATTCTTTCATCTGCCCCAATTGCCTGTCAAATAGGTAGAGGCTCACTTACATTTGAATATTGGATGTATAATGAAGCAAAAATTGAAATATTATTAATAAAACCATTTAGGCATCATAGAAGAATACAGTTATTAGATACACCTTATCTTGGTTGTAGTGGTGGTGAAAATTCTAATGGACTATGTACATTTACTTTTAGAGAAATTAATGAGCCTTTTAAAATAGGTATAAGAGCATTTAATTTAAAAGATCCTGGTGTAGGAAGTTTTGTTTTAATTTCCAACATAACTTTTGTTGCGGATGAATTGTGCCATACTAATCCATTAAAAAATATTTTTGGTGATGTTTCACTAAAAGTCAAAGAACAACATGATAAGTTAAAAGAAATTCAAAGCGCAGCTGACTTAAATGCAAATGGTTTATTTGATAGAAGTGAATGGTGGAATCGTTTTGAAGGACCTAGTAATTGGATAATTGGGAGGAGTAATAAAAAATGGAAATCTTTTATGTTATCAGATGACAAACCAAAAGGGACATTTTTGTATCAATATATTGACGAATATAGTGTAAAACCTTATGGAATATTGGAATCAAGTGTTATTGGATGTACCAGAGGAATGTCAACGTTAACATTTTCTCTATGGATGACTCCTGGTACACAGATATCTATGTGCTCAGTAAATTTAGATAATGTTGCATTAAGTTGTGTAGATATAAATGATGAGGATATTCAACAACCAATGATAATTGATGTTGATCCTAGTCAAAATGAAAAATTTAAGGTATCGTTTAAAAATTAATTTTTATATATTAATGTATATTTTAGTTTACATTTGAAGTAATTAGTTTTGACAGATCAAATCCTTCTCTTATTGTAATTGATAATATCTTTTATGATGGACATATGTGTCATGAAAAAACTATTGAACCTTCTTCCGATTTACTTCCTGAAACGTTACTTCAAGTTTTCCAACCTTTTGAAGGATTTGAAAGTAATACAAATGATCAACGTATGCTTGATTGTAACTATGAAACATCATCATGTCCAGATTGGAAAGATTATGGAAATGTTTTTCAACGTTCAATTGTTCCAAATGAATCTCCCTTCTTAATTCCAACATCATTAGAAGGGAAAGCCAATGTTGCTATATTTTTTACTGCAACAAAACCTAAGATATTAAAATCGCCAGAAATCCCATGTGTAGATGATGGAATAATAACAATAAATTATTATGTGTCTGAATATGCTTCAATGAAAATATGCGTAGCTGATGAGTGCTTAAAGGCAAATAATAATGAATATACTATTGTTTTCAAGATATCATCAAAAAGACCATTTTCTATAGCAATAGTTACAGAAAGTAGTGGTCCATCGTATATAATAATTAAATCAATTACTAGCAAAGGTAATTTTTGTAAAATGCCAAGTGTAAATGAAATTGCTTGCAAACAAATTCAATGTTATTTCCGTAATGAAACATGTTTCTATTCATCTGTAATGAAAAGTCCTGTAGCTGGAGAATGGAAACCATTTAGTCGTCATGGTATAGTTTCTATATTGGATGAGAATCATCAATTATCAGTATTAAAGTCTCCTACCTTTCAATTGTCATCTCCAATTGATATTCATATTACAGTAATTCAATCTACATTTGGTTCCAGATTACTTATGTGTGAAGATGATAATATAAAAAATCTTGATGTATGTGAACAATTAATGGGACCTAAGATAGATAAACAGACAAAAGAAATTTTACAAGTGAGAATAGATTCTGATGTAAAAAAGTTTGCCATAGTTTCACATCATGATAAATATTTGCAATTTGGGAAAGCTGTATTTGTAATAGACTCAATTAAAGTTACAAATATTGATGGTGTTTCAATATGTTAAATAAATATATAATTTATATCATCTAATCAACATTTACCAGTAGGAAAAAAGGAACAAAAGGATATTATTTATTTTTATTTTATATTCTAAAACTAAATGTCACAAGAAAATTTCTAAAGAACGAATAATATTTGAGGAAATTTATATATATATTTATTTTTTTGTAAAAAATATAATAATATAATTTTATTACCAATTAATGTTTTATAAACTTAACAAAAAATTTATTTTTATTAATATATTAAAAAAAAGTTCCTTTTTTATTTTACTATTAAATAAAAATTTGAAGGATATAATTTAAATCTATATGTATAAGGAAGAAAAAAAAATTTAAAATTACATTAGTAACGATATTTTTATTAGTTAAAAATTTTGTATTTTACTTCCTTTCTTTAAAATTAAAGAGCTCTTTGTAAGGAAATTAAGAAATATTATTTCATTATGACAATTTTATTTCACTGTACTTTATTCAAACTCCATTTTATTATTACATTTCTTAATTATTCTCCTTTACTATTTAATTCATTTTCTAAAACAGTATATAAAAAGAGGATATGAGTAGTAAAGTAAAAATCGAAATAATGTCAGACATATTAAATTTTAAATTTATCATTTTTAGCTTAGAAACAATTGAACATGTGGTAAAATTGCTTTGATGGCATTGAATAAACATTTTAGTAAATTACTTTTTAAACTTTTATATAACATCATAAACATTTTATCTACCGTTTGATTTTTTATTTGTTTAAATATTAACAATAGTATTTTTATTAACATTTAATATTCAGAAAATAATTTGAAATATGCTAATCTTTTTATTTACTTCTTTATGCATGACCAATAAAATGAACTTTGATGGAGTGAACACTATAGTATTAACATAAAAGAGATATGCCTCAATATTTGCGGTATAAAAAACATAAGTCATATTGTAAAATATATAATTGAAATATATTTCAAAAATTTTATATTTTCTATATTCTTACAATTTTTTAAAATCTTTTCAAGTACATGGGGTTTAATAATTGTTCTATTTTAGTAACAATTTTTTCTTTCTAGTGTTTATATATAAATTTTATGGTAGGTATATGCTTTTAAGTAAATTGGTAAAGGAAAAGCCGATTCAATTTTGATTATAATAATAATATTTTCTTATACACAAAAACCATTCCATGTTTTGCTATAGCATATCACTTAAAATCGTTCTTATTTATATATTTATTTTAATTACTTATTCATTGGTAGAAAATTCCTACTTTCAAACTTATATTTTAATTTTCAATTTTATAACTTTTCTATTAAATTTTTTATTGCTCTATTTAAAATGCCTAAAATTGTTTAACTTTTAAAAGGCTACTTTTTTTTTTCTTTTATTGAAAAGTTTTAGATAAGAACAATTAAGTATATTGCGTTTTTTTTTAATTTATAGGTTTAAAGAAACATGCTTTTCCCATGTGTTTTTAAAAAATTTTTTGAATCATGAAAGTTTACACGATGTCCTTAGAAAAGGATGAATATTTTTAAACACAAATTTTAACAAGTTGAAATATACAGTATGTTTATTTTGTTTATAAGAATAAATTTTACAAATGACTGGATGTTATGAATAAATTGCTTTTAATTTTAATATCTATATTAAACAATTTTTCATTCTTAAGAATCCTCTATTATATTCAATATTATGGTTTATTTATATATAAAGATTAGTAATTCTACGTGTTTAAATTTATGGTATACTAATAATATCATTACATTTATTGTTGTTGCCAGGTTTTCCAAATCATTCGTAATAATTCTTTCCTTTTGACCCATTGTAAAATGCAAAAATTAAACAAAGTTTTTTCATAATTTTTTTATTTTTGCAAAAAATAATAGTTTCTTTTTCTTTATTAATTTTTATTATTTTATAAATAGATGAATGGAATAATAAGAAATGAATATTTTTATATTTCTAAATATTTTGTGCCTTTTTTATTATTTATAATATCAATAACTTTGATAAAAAATGGAAAGGCTGATAGTAAGTTTTGATATATTAAAATTATTTTTTCTGACATTTTAAGGGAGTGCTATGTTACAACCAAATGGTGAATTTTTGCCTCATGTAAGATTAGCCAAAGATTTACTTGACAAAAAAAGATATGACAAACGAGTTAGACCAGTAATTGATCAAACAAAACCTACTAAGGTTCTTTTTACCATGAGTTTATATCAAATTTTAGCAATCGTAAGTAATACATCAATTACTTTGAAAAATATTAAAATTTATTTATAGAATGACAAACAACAAAGCTTAGATCTTAATGTATGGATTATACAAAAATGGCGAGATGAATTTTTAGGATGGAACCCAACAAAATATGGATTTATTAACTCTACAATTTTACCTTTTGAAAGTATATGGCTTCCTGATACATATGTTTATAATTCAGTTATAATGAATCGTCAAGAAACTGAAAGATATATAAATGTTGTGGTAAATACTAATTACTGGAAAAAGGAGAAAGGAGCAGATATAACATTTATGTATCCTGCTTTATATAGAACAACTTGTCGTTTAAATATTAAATATTTTCCATATGATCAACAATACTGTACAATAATAATAAGTTCCTGGACAAGTGATAAGGCATCAATTGACTATCAACCTGAATATAATTTTGTTAATCTTCAAAATTATATACCTAATGAAGAATGGATTGTGATTAGCTTTGATATTCAACGTGTTGAACAAAAATTTGTTTGTTGTCCTGAACCATGGGTATTACTGGAATGTAATTTAGTGATTCGTCGCAAACCATTGTATTATATAGTGAATCTTGTTGTACCAACATCTATTATAACATTAGTTGCAGTTACAGGATTTTTTACACCAGCATCGACAAGTAATGAAAGAAGGGAAAAATTATCCTTAGGTATCGATGCATTATTAGCAATGTCTATTTTAATGATGATGGTTTCTGAACAAATGCCCACAACTTCAGATTATGTACCACTATTTGGGCTTTTTTATTTAGCTATTATAGTAATAATTTTCGTTGGAACTATATTTACAGCTTTTATACTTAATATTCACTTGCAAAAGCAATACAATCGCCCTATATCTCCATTTATTGCTTATATCTTTTTCCATAAAATTGCTGTTTGGTTAAAATTACAACCTTCAGCTAATTTAAGTGAATTGTGGCGTGAGACAGGAGCTCAATATGGAATGAATAAAATTTCAAAAATAAAATGGCTTCAAAATAGAGATAGAAGAGATAAAATAAAAAAGAAGATAAGCAAAGATAATATGAAAAGTGTTCAAATTGAAAAAATTAGAGATTTTTCAAAACCTGACAATTTATCAACTCTTAATCTAATGAATATGCAGATACCATTAATTGATGGAGAAAATAATTCTGGTAGAGATAATCAACAAATTAATAATCTTAATGGAGGTAATTATTTTTTTCTAATATATAGTTAATAATTTTGATAATTACATTTAGATTTAACATGGAGAGCTAGTAATAATGCTAAGTCTAACTGGAGAAGGCTTGCATTTAAAGTCTGTAGAAATAGTAAGTATTTTAATATTATAATTGTGGTTTGAACTTCATTTAATATTTAAATTATTATGTTATTTAGACGATTGTGCAGATTCTTCTATAAATTTGACAGAATATAAATATCCACTAGAAAGTAATATTTTTAATGAACAATATAAAGGTACAAATGATACTTCTACATATAAGCATGCACCAATATCTACATTAACCTCTTTTACTGCACAACCTAGTGTTAAAAGTCAAAAATATAATGATGTTGATGAATTGGATCAAAAATTAAGAAGAAGATATGCATTGGAGTGGGAATTTTTAGCAGCTATAGTTGATAGAATTTTATTGATTGTTTTTAGTATTTTGGTAATTGTTGTAACAGTTTTGATGATTGGAATTGGTGAAGCTATTCACTTAAGTTATGCTCAACAAGACATGAATAATTTAATGAATAATGGAAATAATTCATCATCTAAAACTAATGATGTAGCGTTATAAAGAGATTAACATTGGTTTTATAAATGCAAATTAAAAATGAATAAAATTTTTTTATATTTTTATAAATAATAAATTAATTTATACACATAAGTATATATACTTGAAAGAAAAACTTTTTGACAAAGATATTTTTAATAATGGTTATTTGCAAATTTTCAATTATTAATATGAATTATAAATAATGTGATTAAAGTTAAAAATTTGTATTTAAAAATACAAAAGAAAAATAATCTAAAATGCATAATAAAGAAATTTTTCTAAATATTTTTTATTGTCTTTTTAAAATCCCATTTGTTAATGTCTCTCCTTTGTGATATGTAACAACTCCTTTATGTCTAAGCTTTGACATTGATAAATTTTTTCTGGCAATAACACAGGGACCTTTTCGTCTATCTACATTAATTACACGATTTGGGCAATACATTGCATTTATTTTTACAGCATCCCATATTGTTAATAAACCTTCTCGTTGTCCAGCACCAAAAGTTTTTTGTTGTCTACCAGGACAATAAATAGTTGGTTTCATATATTTTGGAGAATCATATGGCATTGTTACACTTTCTGGATCAAAAGGCCAATCTAATTGCTCATCTGAGAATTGAACAAATCTCTTCTTTGGATATGGTCTAATAAATAAATTAACAAAATATAAATAAAATTAAAAAATACCTAAATTCTTTTATATATGATGATGCATCTGGTCTTAAATATTCTTCTTTGAATCCCATATATTTTAATATTTGATCCATAATAATTCCTCTAGCAATATTTTTATTCAAATGATGCAATCCTCTATTTGATAGATAAATAGTACTTCTTAATGATTTATTACCAACTTCCTTATCTATATATCCATAAAATTTATTACTTTTCATTATAATTCCATAAGACATATTGGATCGAATATTCTCAGGATAATTCCAAGGTTTATAATTTAAAATCTTGAATCTTAAGCACGTCCTTCTCTCAATTTGTTTAAAAGCCCCTATAATTGTTGTTTTTTCATTTTGATTTATATTATTCCATAAATATATTTGTTGTTTTGCAATCCTAAATGATTTTTTATCAGTTACTTTTTCCTTATCCGTCATCTGAGGTAAATATGGGATACATATTAGGTATAAAAATGATTGGAACAATAAAAATAAGAGTAATAATATTTTTGATATCATTGTCATAAAAATTATATCTCTCACAGAGGAATTTTATATATATTAATAGAGAAATAAAAAAAATATATCTGGATTTATATATAATGTTATAAAAATTAGGTAAGAGACTAATAAACAATATCTAATATCATGTATTAATTATGTCGTCATGAATTTAAAAAATTAAAATTTTTTTTATATTTAAGATGATATATTTTAAGATGGTTGTCTTTTTATTTTGACGCCTGTTTTGATTTTATAATATTAAATATATATAATAAAAGAATTATTTGCGTAGATGATTAAATCAAAAATATATGTAGTTTGTAATGGCGCAGCATGATTTTGACTACTTAAAAAATGTTATTGTTTTTAAGTTATTAAAAATAAATTTGTAATATAGAGAAATCCAGATAATATATTGAATTATGAAGTAAAATTTTAGTTTTTTTATTTAAGATTAAATAATTTTATATTAATTACATAAAACATATATTAATACAAGTTTGTTAAATGTTTTTATTTTTTTATAATGGAATAAATTTAAAAAAAATTTCCACATGCAACTTAATATCATCAGTATAGAAAAAGATGATAAAATGAAATGATTTTTATAAATTCATTTATCTTTTTATGTGTCTAATAACATTCAGATGATGGTTTACTTCCTTGAAGGAAACATTGCATTGCAGCAGAAAGTTTTGAAGCATCATTTGTTAAACTTTGAACTTGAGTTGTTAATGTTGGGATATTTGTAAAATTATTTGCTATTAATGAGTTAACGTTTGTTAACATACTTGTAATATTTGCAAGAGTGTTATTCAAATTCTAATAAATTTTTTATTAAAAAAAATATTATAAAAAAATACTTACATTTAAATATTGATTTCCAACGGTATCAAGATTGGTAATAGATGTCGTTAGATTGTTAAAGCTAGCTGATAAATTTACTAAAGTTTTATTGAATTCAACTTGATCAATAGTTTCCATTAATTCCTATAAAAACACTTATTATTGTTATACAAAAAGCACTAAACAATACCTGAGGAGCTGTGAAAGTAAATTCACAATTTGTTGGATCGGAGGAACAATTTTTTGAAAATGTAAAAGCTCCTGAATCTCCACTTATAACAGTAAAACTAACAATAAGAGAAATAGTGATAGAAATAATTAAGTATTTCATAATGTAAAAATGATTAATATTATAAATTATAATTTATAGCTAACACTTAATTTTATATTCATTAATATTATTATTCTTATCATAATTTTTAATCTTATCAATTCTATTTTCAATTTCATTCTTAACAAGGGTGTGCTATGATGAAGTACCATGTACTAAATATTATGATTATTTTAACATGATTAATTTCAATTTGTTGCTTCCTTTATAATAAATCTTTTTAATGATTAAAATAATTAAACAAAGTAAATAGATGCATCTTCTATTGTTTTTAAAATTTAACAGTCATAAAATCTTTGAATATTTTTATATAAAAGTTATTTTATAATTAATGATTAATAAAGATTAAAAATTATTTTTTGTGCAGTCAAAATTTTAATAAAAAACAAAAATATTAAGTTCTAGTACTTAAAATGTGTGTAATAAATAACAAGTTTATTTGAATTTAAGATAATTGTAAAAACACTGTCATTTTAAACTGTCATTCTGTCATTAAAAAATATATAAAAGTTTAATAAAGAGATTATAATTTGTCAACATGCCAATTAAATGTCTATTTCAAATAAAAGAATATATATTGAGAAAGATTAATAAAATTGATACTACCTTCGTAAAAATAAACACCAACTTGAGAAAGGCGGTATCGTTAGAATGTATAGATTAAGATTTTAGAAACTTTCTATTAAATAATTTTATAACTTTGAAGATTATATTTAATATTTTTAAATTTAACATTTTTGTATTGTTATTTTATTTATTTTATTATTTTATAGGCTTCACAAAAGTTCCGTAAACAAAATATATAAATACGGAGAGATGCAAAATAATTACGACTTTCCTGATCATTTAAATCAATCTTCACGTTTTAATAAGCACGGAGATAAATTTGAATATTCTAATCAAATGACCAGTGAATATTATCATGAGATGGAAACATTTTTACCTAATGATATGGAAATTGAAGATGACTATCCCAATTTAATGCGATGTGATGGATTCATTTCATCAACACATCAACAAAATTCGCAAAAGACTCAGCAACATAACCTTCATCCATACAATTCTTCAAGAAATGTTGGTATGAATAAGGATTTTCATAAACAAGATAACAATAGAAATGATTCACAACAAAATAATAATTTTTATTCTAATCCAAATACTTTTATACCTAAGAAGAAACCATTTCCAGAAATGCCAAGTGATTCAAATAGAAGAGGAAATATGGTATATAGAGATCAAAACACAAACTTTCAACAAAATAATTGGCAACCAATTAATGAAGACTCAATTCACCCAAGATCATCCAACAATAGTAAAGTTCAATTAAATCGTATTGTTACAACACAATCTAAAGTTGATAGAGTTAATATAAAAGATGATAATAATGTTGAATATAGAGATAAGGTAAATAATATTCAACCTGTTTCAAAAGTCCAATCAGTAGTTCAATTAATGAATAAACTTGAGAAATCTTTTGATCTTGGTCCAAATTTAAAAAATAAACGATTAAGTAATGCTGGAATGAATAAGGATATTCAAAAGCAAAAATCATTACCTTATCCATTGGATTTTGATGATGATAGGGATCAAAATTCAAGAGCAAATAGTGAAACTTCAAGTACAACAAAAGGAAAAGTTGCAAATACAGTCAAGAAACTTCAAGATAAGTTACAAACAAATATTAAAAGTATTGGTGAAACTCAACAGAAAAAATCTTTAGTTCAATTTAATAATAATAGAAGTTCAGATAATCTTTCTATAGTAAAAGAAAGAAATGATATATTAGATTCATTACCGGAACCATTATCATCAGAAGCTAGTGAAATTTCTAATGAATTAAAAAGATTATCAACAGAATCTGATTATATAAAGGAAACTCTTCCAGAAGATCCACCGAAGAAGAAGATAGAGCAACATATATCACAAACATTAAGTAAGAATATGGCTATAGAAGCTAAGATGTTGATGCAATATTTTCAAAAAAGAAGACCATTATTAAATTTTCTTGGAGTGGGACTTTCTGATCAATTATGGGAACAAGTTAATTCATTACCATCTAAAACTGTTAAATTAGTTTATTTAGAAGAAATGGGATCTTCAAATAATATAATGAAGCAAAAGGAACAACCAAGATTATCAAAACGATTAAGTATAAGAAGTTCTATAAGACAGGATCCAAGAAAACTTGCGTTAAAAAAGAAGTTATTACAAACAAAGAGTGATAATCAGAATGTAACTTCAAATTATTCAAAGATTGATAAATCATTAAAAAAGAATAGTAAAGATGGTTTGAAAAAAAAGATTCCAACCTTAAATGATTATTCATCTAATCATAATGATGATGAATTGAAAAGAAATTATATCCATAATCATCAAAATGTTAATGCACAGTATCTAAATGATTTTTCACCAAAACAACAAAATAATTTTGACAATAATTTTGAAGAAGAATGCCAAGAAAAACATGATATTGAATATGTAGATCATTCTAAAAAAGATTACTATATGGATTTTAATATCATACATGAAGATCAGAGTAATTATGATGATGAAAAGCAAGTAATGGAAGATGGTAGAAATTGTTTTGATAATAGTGGAACATTACAAAGTATTGACACAAAAACAGGAAGATTTGTTAAAAAATCGGCTGCTGCATTAATTGCTAAAAGGCAAGCACATTCAGTTGAATCTCCAACAAATCCACCAATGAAAAGTAATAGTTCATCTTCTATTGCTTCAAGACATTCAAATCAAAATACTATAAAGAATCATAATCAAGAAGAGGTTGATCATATAGAAAGATATCAAAAGGATTTATGGAATGAAAATAAAATTAATTCTAAGGGATATTCTTATAATATTGGAGATAAAAATGGAAAATTATTAAATGCTTCAATGGGACAACGGCAACATCTTAGATCAGTAAAATCAGTTGATCATCTTTTATTTGAAGATAATCATATAAATCAAAATATATATGAAGATAATGAGATTCCAGATTATGATCCAAGAATAACTAAAACTTCATCTTATCAACAGTTACTTCATGATGATTATGAAAATCCACAAGATATGGAACAAATAGAAATGCCTCGTATTCCTCCACATAAAAGTCATTTTAAACAACCACCATTATCAAAATCTTCAAATAATCATTATCAGCAACAGTATAATGAAGAATATTCAAACAATCAATTTCTTTACACAGGAGCTCGTCCTTTTATACCAAAACAAGCAGTAAGAGTTTATTTATAATAATAAAGAGAATAATATATTAAATAATTTTTTAGCCAATACCACCAAATATGAATGATTATCCTGAAAACACATTGAGGGATAAGAAAAGTATGACAGTTGACTCCAGGTGCCTTACAGATTCACATATGTTTTAGAAAAAATATGAAGATAATGGAAAAATATGCATATATATTCATTCTTTATCTTCATCATCCGCTTCAGTGGTATTTTATATATCAAAATATAAACTCTTTTATATAAACAACCATTTTATATTCATCCATCTCTATACATCTTTATATGTAATTTTGTAGCATCTAAATTCCCAACATCCTTGATATAATAAAAAAATAAAGAATTATCGTATTATAAATATTAATTTTTTTTTATTTTCAGACCTAAAAAAGGTACATGGAGATTGTATGGATCATTAGGAAAATTATTTAAAAAAAGAGCAGCTATAAGGTTGTAAATTTTAATTTTTAATATAGCGCAAGAAGAAGTTTCTTTAGCTTTAGTTTTATATTTTTAATCTTTGTTTGTAATAAATTATTATATAAAATTCAAATTTATTCAAATTTTTTTTATTGGTTAACATAACAATAGAAATAGAGATCAATTTCTTTGAAAAGAATATAACAATAATAGTAAAAGTTTCATATATTAAGAGAGTGAAAAACAATATCCTAAGCAAAGAAATAGTCATAAAATGAATTACTTCACAATATTAATTAGATTTTTTTTGTTTCACTTTCAACAGAAAAATTTCCTTCCTCATCTACAAAGTATGATAACTTGAATGAAACTGGTTCTTCCTTAAAAATAATAGATAAGTATATTGTTATTAGTAAAATTAAACTTACAATAAAAGGAAGTTTAATATTCATATTGTTAGTATGAAAATATTCAATAAATTCAACAATCGTCTTTCTATAGTATGTCCAAAAAAGAATAATATTTCCACGAATATCAAGATAAAAATTTTCTAATAAAATATCTTCCAGAAATATGCCAATATTAAACTCTTCAATTTTAGCATTTGTTAAACAAGTTAACATGGCACATTGTTGAACAGTGTGATTGAGTGTAAATTCTATTTTATGTTTGTCCTTATCCCTATTCCAAGTGCCACTAGGTAATGGTGATATATTTGTAGGAGATCGTCTTTTGACATTATACCAACCAATAGCTTCTCTTCTTTCTTTGGCTCGATTATTGTATTCTCTTTTAGCATTCATCTTGTTGTAAAGGTACCCAAATTCCTTCTTTGAATCACATCCTACTGGAGCAAATGATTTGTTAAAAGAATACAATTTTTTAAATGAACTTTGGTTGATACTTTGTGATAATATATTTCCAGAAAAAGTTGATCTTGATAAGTATACACTTTTTGAAAATATGTCTTTCCTTTCCTTTGAATTCTTATTCAATAATGTATAGTAGTTTCCAGATTCATTGACAAATGTTGGAGCATTTCCTTCACTTTCAAAGTCTTCAAGTGAATCAAAATCATAAAATTTATTATCATTATCAATGTCCGTTTCAAATGATTTTATAGAATGATCAACATTTAATTTTGATTGTGAATTATGTTTGTTGATGTTAGAAAGAATATCAATTGATCTTGAGAAACCACTTGTTTCGGAAGAACTTATTAAACCTTCATCATCAAATTGTAATTTTGTAGGGGAACAAAGTCTTTTTCTTGGAGTTAACATGGCATTTTCACCTGATACTGATGAATGGAAACTATATATTTTTTCTGAATCTTCACTTGCTGTGATGTCAGATGTTGATGACATTCTTCTTTTCTTCTTTGGTTCAAGAGTATTAGATAACACGACATACAAAACTATCTCCTTCTCATTCGAATCAATAATATTATCTTTAGAAAGGGTGTCATCGTCTTTTCTTTCTTCTTTTATAGATATAACTTCAACATTTTTAACTCTGAATGGAAGAATTGATGCTCGTAATATCTTGTTACTAGGATCGTTAAAATCAATTTTAGACATTTCATGCACAAAACTTTCAATATTTTCTTTTTCTGCAACAGCTCTCATAGTTTTTTCTTGCAATTGTTTATAAAAAGAATCTAACTTAAGTGATCTTCGAAGTTCATTATAAATAAGTATATCAATATTAGATGTTTCATTTTGTGTCACAACAGTTGTTTTTCTTCTGTTCCGTCTCCTAGATGCTAAATATGGTGATGAATTATATTGATTATTAGTTCTTTGTTTCTTATCCAAATTTATATATTGATGTAAATGATTTCCTTGATTAGAAGTCATCTTACAACGAAAAGTTATTTAATAGTTAATAGTTAGTCTGAAAATAAAGTAATATGAAAATAAAAAGAAGTGATAATAAGATTAACTTTAATAAAATGAATTGCATAAAAACTTTAACTATATATATAGATTTTTAAAAGATTTTTCTGGAAAACTTTTGATTGTTAAGGAATATTTACTTAACAATAGAAATCTTTCTTTTTAATACATCCAAAAGTGCATCAAAGGTATTACCAAAATCTTTTAGAGATTTACATTTGTTTTATATTAATGTAATCAAAGATTTGTTTTAAAGTAATTGAATATATATGTTGGTTAACAGAGTTTATTTTCATCAAAAATGTGTAAATTGGTACAATTCAATATAATGAAAATTAAAAGAGTATTGTAAGGTTTATTTTGTTTATATGTTATAACATTTTCCACAAATATTGTTTTTTCTATTTAATAATAATTGTTTTAGATATAAAGTATGAAAATATAAATAAATTTTTCTGTAAAATAAAATATATCAGTTGTTTTAAAAAGAAACAACCCATGTGTTAACTGGATATATTCTGCAAAGTTCTGGAACTTCTTTAACATAATATATACGTGAAGCATGAATTTTAAATTTAAAACATTGTGCCTAAAATAATTTTTTTATTGAATATATCAATTTATTCATACCTGTCCAATTGCGACATAACTAACAACTTCAAGATTGTTTACTGTATCAAGAAATCTACGATAATCAAGATAACTTGGAGTTTGGAAATAAAAAATTTCACCAAAATCAAAGATATGAAAATTTGTAAAATTCATATGGTTAAGAACGGTGGCTATCTCTATCCAATTACGTATTTCACGTCCTCTAATATATACCTTGACTTCATAGTATTTTGTAATTGGTATTTTATAATTGACATTTGATAGATGAAAGTCAACAACAACTCTAGTGACATTGTGATCTGATACTGGCCAAGTAACATCTGGAGCAAAAGATGAATGAAAAAAAGATTTATTTTTACAATCTCTTTCAAATTTTTCTACAGCTTCATTAAAAAATACAGCTCTGATTTCGTCCATCGGCAATATATTTATTCCTCTGTAAACATCCCAGGGGTTATATTGTATCATTGTATTTGGGCAGGGAGGTGGAGTAAAACTTTGAAAAAAATTATGTCTCCATGTAAATGGGCTAATCATGTTTTGACCACTAATAAAATTATGTAAATTACTAGTTCTGATTAATGCATTGCTTTCTTCACCATTTCCTTGTTCACTTCCTTGGATTCTTACTTGAGTAAGTGTAGGTCTACGAAAACGTGATTGTATAGATGCATTTGGTACAAAAGATCTTCTGTTTGGTCTATGATAAGAACTTCTTACGAAAGGTGAAGTAGTACTAGCATGTCCAGTATTGATATTACTTGGACTACCAGATTGAGATGTATCTATAGAATTATTTGAAACTGTACGTGCTACTTTTGGAGCAGTAGTAGCTTCATTAGGGGTGGAACGTTTTCTTGAACCATTTCCATTATTTGAACTACCAACATTTGAATTATCATCATTTGAATTATTATTATTTAAATTATCATTATTAGTAGGACTAGACATTTTTAGAAAATATTTACTTTAATACAACCTAAAATAGTTTTGAAATGATATTAGCACGTAAAAATATACAAATAGATCACGATATAAATTATAAGTTTAAACAACGTTTAATAATGAAGTACAAAAGCAAAAAATAAATTGCTTAAAAATAATAATATTCTATATATATTAAACATTATTGATAAAATATAAGGGCGTAAAATAACCACGACAAAATATTAAACAAAAAAAATGTAAAATTTACTTATTCATTATCTCCATATAATTTCCATGGCTCCTTAGGATTAATTCTAACGACGCCTCTAGAAGAGGTTTGATATTTTGCTTCTCTGACACAGACAACTTTTGTAGAACTTACGTCAGCCTAAAATTTAAAGTTTTACAAACAAAATCCATTTAAAACTTACATCATATTTTGAATATCCATTATCATGCTTATTAAAAATATTGATAATCTTCTTAATAGCTCTGGTACAGTTCCCTCTAAACATAGCTACTGGTCCAAAGTTATAGATGATGCAATTAGTTAAATTGTTATCATGACAAAAACGGAATAAAGCAGTTAGATCACTTCCAAGGTAGTTTTCGAAATAAATTTCAACCTCATGTTGAATTAAATACATTCCATCTTTTTTAATAAATAATCCATCAACTGGAATTGTGTGAAATCTTCCTTGTTTATATATATTACAATGTGGTAAAAAGTTGATAATTTGAATTTCCTCGTCATCTTTTTTTTCAATATCAAATTGATCAATTGTGTTACAAAGTCTTTCTCCATATAAAATATTTCTTTTCATCTTACATTTCTCAACAAGCTCATCTTCATTTGTAATAATACATAATGAATTTGTAGAACTACATTTGTAAAGCTTTTCATTTGTATTCAATGATTCGTGTCCATAATATTCAAGATATGGTGGTAATTCATGACAATCGTTGAAAAATTCCACTTCATATTGATATTCCTTTAAGTCATCTCCGAAAGTTACATCATTTAAATGAACGTTGGATACAAAGTAATAAAAAGATTTATTTTTTAAAACGTCTTTCTCAATTGTTTCTGGATTTTCTGCAATTATTCTCTTTCTCGTAAAATCAATAACTTTCATAATATTTTTTATTTGAAGCATGTTTACTTGATCTGGAGAAGTAATTCCTCCCAAACAATTTAATTTCATGATTCTTCCTTTTTTGAGAACTTCGGAACCATCAGTATTGTCAAAGAGAGATAACATTATATGAGCAGCATCTGATACAAATAATGCTGCTAAAAACTTTTCGGCAAGTCCTGGCAAAATAATTTTTCTATTGTTTATATATTTCATTCCAGAAAAATCAGTAAATTGAAGACGATATGAATTCTTTTTTATTAAGTTTAAAAATTTAGAAATTTCTTCCTTTAAATAACCGTCATTGAAAAAATGATAATCTCCACTAATTATTGGGCTATTAATATAATCATCAAAATTTCTTATTAATGATTCTTTAATCAAAAGAAAAATGTATCTTAAATATTTTTCTGAACATCTACCGCCTAAAATTTTAAAACATTCTGGGTCAAATAAAATATTATTTTCTCCAAATACAGATTTCATTGCAGAAATAATTCTTATTCTTAAAAGTCTATTTTCATTAAGATTACCATTGTCATTCTCAGGTGTACTAGATGCATCTTTCAAATAATTTTTATCTAGAATATATATTGT
Organism: Parastrongyloides trichosuri; assembly: GCA_000941615.1. Lineage (NCBI taxonomy): Eukaryota > Metazoa > Nematoda > Chromadorea > Rhabditida > Strongyloididae > Parastrongyloides > Parastrongyloides trichosuri. The sequence continues at coordinate 77,757 of LM523189.1, read as the reverse complement.
ATAATACGTCAGAAAAAACAACTTACTGAATACCAAAGGTGAAAATGGCAAATAGGTTTTTTTGTGAAATAAGTAAGATTGTTTATTTCTTTTTTTAGGGACACTTTCATTCCTGTTAAATGATCCCCTTTTAGCACAACTATGTAGTTTTAATATCGTGTATACAACCTTTTTATTCTCAGCATTATTTAATTCTTGAATTCTTTTTGGCATTGGTTTCAAACCAGAAGCAAATTCAGGAAAGTTTCTTTGAAATTGTTGACTTAATTCTATATCATCATGAATTGGAAAATTTGAGAAAATTCTGGCAAATTCAACTTTGCTTGCTTGAATTCCACGAGCAACGTACCTTTTGTCAAGTCTTTTAACAATTTTAGGAATAGTAACCGTAGAGGGAGAGAATGTTTTTGGCATAATGTTCTTATTGAAGCCAATCGAAAAATTGGATTAAAATAAATTTGAATCTAAAAAGTAAATTAAAGTTATTAGAATAATAATAAAATATATAAATGGCTATTTAACCATATTAGATATAAAACGCGTTATAAAAGTTTTTCTAATTAAATATTGAAAGTAAAAAAAAAGCTATGAAATTAATATTTAAATCATTTCTATAAAGTAATCATTTTGATCACTATCGCATCTATAGTATATATAAAGGCTGTTCTCAAACAATGATGACTTATCCACTAAATACTACCCAAGGGAGAGTTCTATCTAAAACAAAGTTATCATATTCAATTCCTTTATAAACAAGGTATCTCACAGCAACCACTTTTGTAGTTCTTTTGACCAACTAAAAATGAAAGAGTATTATACAAAAAGTAATAAACTAACCTTTATTCCTCTAAGCATATTTTGTGTATAACTGGCAAATGATTCTTCGATATAAGTTATTATAGTCAAAGCATCCATATAGCTTCCTACAATAACTCTTCCACCATTTTTAAAAATGGTAACACAAAATTGTTTTATTGATAAAAGTTCTAAAAGATTTTTTAAATTATATTCTTTAACAAAATCGGGTCCATAAGCTATTTCAATCTCTATACGGATAACATGAAAATATGTTGGCGATTGGTGAATGATTCCATAAATAATATTAAAAAATTTATCCATTTCAGTGTGGAAAACTTTAATTATCTGAAAATTTGAAAATTTAAAAATGCGACTCTTATCATAGGGTGATAATTCATTATATGTTGGAATGATTGCGTTTTTACCATGTCTACAAATAATTTGTACCCATTTTACATTAGCATCCATAGTTCCTTTCTCATAAAGAAAATATTTCCCATATTTTCTATGAGATTTTTCAAGTTTCCAATTTAATTCTTTTAGAAGACTGTGTTTGAAAAACAAAAGTGGTCCAATATCTTCTTCATCAGTATAACAAAATTGAGAGTTTGGTGTTTCTTCATAAGGTTTTTCATTCAAAAAATTAGAAGTGAGTTGACGTTTCCTTGTTATTTCTTCAGGAACATAACCAAATACTTGTTCACGTGTATTATTTTTAGTTTCATTAAAAGTTTGATTGGTTGAAGAAAAAGAAATATCTCCAAAAAAACCAGAATACATATTAACATTTCTTTTATTTTTTGGAGCAATTTCATTCTCATCGTTACTATATAAACCATACTTTAATGAACTGTAAGTCCGTTTTAAACATTTGTTTCTTGAATAATCCATTAAAAATAAATTAGAATGTTTTTAACTTACGGCAATCTAAATGAAGATATATATTAATTAATAAGTAAGCAAATATAATTAACGTTAAAAACGTTTAGATAAAATAAAAAAGATAAAATATTTTTTATCATAATAGAATAGAATAAATTTATATAAATTTGCGTTGTCCTGTGTATAAGACCCAATCATGAGTCTTAATTCTTCTAGTACTATCACCTCCAGTAAAAATTAATTTTCTCAAAGCAAGAATTTTAGTTCTTGCACATTGTCTCTAAAAAATAAATTTAATTAGTAAACATCCTAACTTACATCATGTGTAACAAACAACTTTGGTCTTGTATTAAATATTCTGATCAATGCTCTGACAGCATTATATGATCCAACCCTTACAACTGCAAAAGTCCCAGCATCAAAAATTTCAAAATATTCAAGTTTATGGCTAATCAAAAAGTTATGAATTCTTTCAGCCTCACGTCTAGTTCTTCCAACAAAGGCAACTTCTAGATCAAACATTGTTACTCTTAAAGAACCGAGTTTGTGTTTGTAAACTCCATAAGGCTTTCTTCCATAACTTGAAGTATAGTATTCTAAATTTGGATGTCTATACTTTGACATATCTAAATTTCTATCTAAATTCATTATTAAGTCGTCTATATTCATGATCATCCAAACTTGATGTTCGTTATAAATTTGACGCCTTGTTTGCATTAAAGTTGAGTTAATACGTCGTTTTTCTGTATCCGAACTTCTATCAAATTCATCTTGAAAATTTAAAGAAGATCTTTTTGGCACTTCTTTTTTAATAATTTCATCAATTATTTTTGGATTTTTTTCAATCGTTTCTAAAATTGTTTCATTACAAATACCAATTAAATCAATTGTAACATTAGACAATCCCGAATTCCAAATTGATGCCCTTTCAGATTCATATTTATAAAGATATTGAGTAATCTTTTTATCAGTATCTGTAGATTGAGAAAACATTATTCCATAGATTGAGTCTCCTGATTTGAAAGTATAAAATTCATCCGGATTAATTTTTGCTTCTATTACAATAGAATAGTTACCCTCTTTCTTATCTCTATCCCCCTTATCATCATTTATTATTGTTATTCCACCATTTCTTACAGGTTCTTTCTTAATAGTTACATTGTTTCTAATAAAGGTTTCAAGAGACTTAAAAAATACTTGATTGGTTCCATCGTTGGGTTCTAGAAATATTCTATTAAAAAAATAATATTTATGTTCTTACCTCTCTTTGGGCCTCCAATATATGCATGAACATAAAGTTTTCGGTAAATAGGTCCATTACATTCTACCATAATTTGATTATCATCATCATTGCTTTGTTGGTCACTTGATTCAGGTATGATATTACGAACTATCATATCACCAATAGAAATTGGAGTAGGTTGAGTATTAGAAAAATCAGTACTTTCTTGAAAATTTATTTCATTGATAACAGGAACATTATGATTTGCGTTATCATTAGATAGTTGATCATATATATTAACTATTTCTTGGTTGCTAGACATACTGTTCCTTGCTTTGATGTAAAATAAACAAAACCCTATTAATTTAAATTTAAAATGTAAGTAAATAAAGTATATAAAAGGGATACTGTAACCCATCAATAATACAAAATAAATATAATTTTTTTTTTATTTCCTTATACGGTAGAGAAAAATTTTACAAAAATAAAGTAAAATTATATTGAAATATATTGTGTAAAAAGGTGTATATAAAAAGCATATTTTGATAATTATATGTTATTTAAAAATTATCAATTTTGATATATATTTTACACCTTTTTTATATTTTTAAAGAAAATAATGATACCAATAACATAATATAATGGAAATAAAGGTGTAATATAAATATTAATAAATTACCAAATGATATTAAGGCAAAATAAAATAGTAAGACTATTTAAAAGATATATCAGTGGTAAGAAGAGATAATTGAAATAATAAAAAATAAAATTAAGAAACAAAAAAATATATATGAATTTAAATAATAAGACTATTTAAAAAGGTATCAGTGATAAGAAGAGATAATTGAAATATTAAAAAATAAAAAATAGAAATAAAAAAGTATAAATGAATGTAAATAATATCAAAAATAATAATATATATTCTAATAGAGTAAATACATGAAAAATGGATTTTTAATCAACATTACTTTGTTCTTATCATAAAATATTTTAAAAAAAAATATTTTTTGAAATAAAACATACATGTATCAACTGGTACTCGATGCTCTAATTAGAAGCATTTTAGAAATATATATAAAGAAATAAAGAATTGTATTTGAAATTAGCTAAAAAGAATTAAATATAAATAATTACCAGAAAAACTTACTATAATATAAAAACTTAATTTTTTTTTTATTTATGGAAGTTTATATATTTTCATTAAAAATTACCCATGGATTTTTGGGGAGAACCATTTCAAAGGTAGAAGATCCTTTGAAGGAAGTTTTTCTTGTAGCTATAATATAACTATTTATGCAAAATCCCTATAAATAATTATATTCATGAATAAAGTAAAATCAACTTACATTAGCATTATTTAAATGATTTTGTAAACCATTGAATGTTTTTATAAAGTCACAGAAAGTTTTTTGGCTATATGTAGTTACAATGATAACCTTACCATAAAAATTGTGCAAATCATAGAATTGAAGTTTTTTCTCGTCACAATATCTAAGTATTGCTTCATTTGTTCCTATTGTGCCATTATGAAGAAATATTTCCAATTCATATTTATCATATGAAATAAAATTCTTATTTGCTTTACAGAAACTTGATGGTACATGAACTAATTGTCCATTGAATTCAACAAGTATTGATGCATAATTTCTATTTGTATGGATTACATTAACATCACTGTAACTTGGAATAATATCAGAAATTTCTAGAATATTTTTTAAGTCATGTCCATAAAGCGATATTCTTAAACAATTGAGAGTTGATGATAGATCATTTTTTAATGATTCAGGGAAAGTTCTATACCTCTCATTTATATCTAGATATTTTCTATAAATGTTATTCCTTTCAACGAAGAGTGGCGCGTTAGAAAAATTATTTTTCCCACCATCTCTAACAGAAGTTCCATTATAATTGTGAGTAGAGAAATATAGTCCATTATCATTATTATTTAACATATTTGATGCATCATCCCGTTTGTAAGTGGTATTTCTATGTATATGTGCTCTTGTCATCATAGGGGCGTTTATATTTCTGTTACTAATCCCTTGATATAATAAAGAAAATTTTCTTTCTTCTTCTTTGATAAGTTCCGTTACATGATTATAGGTAATTTTTATCATTTGGTCAATTGTTGGAATTTGATTTGAGGCTCCATTTGAAGTTTGATTTGAGGATTGATTAGGGTGCATATTATTGATGGTGTTTTTGTCTAAAAATAAATAATTTGTTAAAATAAATATAAACATGCTTATGATTAAAATTAAAGTATTAGAAATTGTATATTAATGATTTTTTAAAAAACTTACTTAAATTAAGAGCATTGAGACATAAATTTAATAACACCTTCATATCAAAGATTTCAGATGAGATGGAGATTATATATCCAATGAGATATGCTTGAAGATTATAAAGCATTTCATTACCAAGAAATGGGTTTGTTATACCAGAAACATTAGGAATATCATCAGGGTTATTTGAAGAAGGTTGATTTGTTTGTTCCGGATCATTTATAGATTGGTTTGTTGCACCAGTGATATTAGGAATATCATCAGGCTTATTTGAAGAAGGTTGGTTTGTTACACCTGTAATATTAGGAATATCATCAGGCTTATTTGAAGGAGGTTGGTTTGTTTGTTCCAGATCATTTATAGATTGGATTGTTACACCGGTAGCGTCTGGAATATTTTTGTGCTCATTTGAAAAGAATTGCTTTCTTTCTTTTTCAAATGTCGTAGCATCTTCATATTCATCTGCAGACATTGACAAAATTCGTGTTGGTGTTGTGTCAACATTTAATGTTGTGTTATTCTCGGTTAACATCACATTACTATTTTGTGATCCTTCTTTTTCCCTTAATGCTTTTCCATCATTTCTTACGAAATTAGACATTGGGACAAGGCCCGAGCAAGAGGAACAATTATTGTTTGTCTCTGTTTTTGTCCCAACACGGTCCTCAGGAAGAGAAGCAATTTTTTTCTGATTTCTTTTTGAATCGTCGTTCATTAGATATCTGGAAAGTTTATATAATAGATACCAATCATATAAAAGCATAAATGGGTATGTAAGATATATCTAACTGTAGATGTTAAAAAATAAAATGGTCATTGGTAAAGTAACATTTATCTTATATGTTCATTAAATATAATATTTGTATCAATGGCCTATTCCATTGATTAACAAGGAAAATTTAATTTTTACAACCTTTAATATTTTTACAAGGAATGATGCAATAAACGAATTATATTATGAGGTATGAAAGGCGCACAGAGGCTATTAGAAACTAAGAAATATTGTGTAGCTATATAATGTTATAATAGGAGTTATAACTTTATGGTAGCAAAAATTATAAAAATGGGAAATTAAGAAAGTTATACATCTAAATATGAATTTGGATAGACTTATGATATATGACTAATCATTTTTTATATGAGCGGCTAGATGCATTCAAAAATATCTAATGACGACATTAGCTATTTCATATAGAATGTAGTTAAAATGATGATTTTTATATAGTCGAAACCTTACTAATTATTGTAATGACCTAGTTGACAAAAATTTATCTATAAATATATCAATATAAATATGTTCATAGCATAGTTGCTATTACAAATCATAATAAAAATAAATTTTATAAACAAAAAATTTAAAAAACGCACTCTTAATAAGTTTAATTTTCCATAGAAAAATACTACACGTATAATTAATAAACATATTGTGGTTAAGAAAGTAGTAGTGATTGTAGCCATCAAGTAAAAAACATTTGCCATACTCAATTCTATTTTAATCGTTATATAATAATATATTAGTTTTTATATTTTTATTTTATTAAAAAATATAGAAACTTTAAAAATAAATATAATGTCTATAAAGTATACAATTTGTAAAATTGGTAGAATGATAGATTATTTTAAAATAACTATCAAGGTAGTGTTTCTATCCTGACAAAAAGAGGAATACAATAAATATATAAAGAGATGAAAAGGCAAATTGCTAGATGGAAGAATGAAAATTTAGTAAAAAATTAAAGCCTTTTATAATCACAATGTTTATAGATATGAGAAAGAAAAAGTGTTGCTTTAATTTTACAATATTAAAGATGTTAATTTTTTACCATAGAAGCCAGAGATACACCCTCTCTTTATGGGAAAAAAAGGCGGAGAATATCTTATATCTTTAAATATACATAGTCATATTGAACATTTATTTTGATTTGAATCAAAATACACAAAGAAGATACATTTTGACATCAAATTTCTTTCATTCATAAAAAATAGTCTGAATAAAGATAAAAGCATTCTTGTCATTTTGTTACAAGTAGTGAATAGTAGTATCTGTCTTAAAATAACTATAATCGGTGATTTGTTTTAACATTTATTCAAATTATCTTTTTCATGTAATGTTCCTTACACTTAAAATTGTAAAGCTTTTTTTTTTCAATACATCAATCTACATTCGGTAGAAAATTGTTTTATTTTATAAATCATTTTTATTATAAGGTACATATAAAATATCTGTTACATATAAAAGAATAGAGGCATATTTAAAAGGAATATGCTAATGAGAATGTATGAAAGAATGTAAGAAATTTTAGATTAAAAATAAAATATATTTTATTGTTATATATAAATGTAATGAACAGAGTAATAAAATATAAAATTATATAATGTAACAAAGATTTTCCATTCTAGTTACACTTGAAATATATAAAAACTCCAAAGTATAAGATTAACGTTGGTTTGTCCACAATTGAATCATACATTAGTATCCGAAGCTTACATTATTCAAATGTGGTCTTTCAATATAGGATAGATTTGTTGTTCCTTCTTCAAATCTCAAGATAACATCATTAATTGAATGGATAGTGTAATCTAATTTATTATTATTCTATAATAAAAAAAATATAAAAATTAATATTTATTGAAACTTACAAGCCATGGAAAATGCATCGTTCCTTTTAATCTTTCAAGAACCAATGTTAATAAAAGCATTTGATCCTTATCTGGAGTCCTAAAAGCTAGTATGTCATTATGTAAGAAAATTGTAAAGCTTTCAAGCTCATTCTCTTCAAAGAATCTATTTATATCGTGTTCTTCTATTATAGAATCAGTAAAAATACTGATTATACATTCTTTCTCATTGCGAGCATTATCAATGATATATGGCTTTGAACCTGGAAACATATTTCCATAAGGTCTTAAAAATAATGAATCTGTATTAGGATGTTTCCAATACCCCCAACAGATTCTCTTTTCTTTTTCGCTTTCATAAAAATGCTTTGGACATAAAACGATACCTTGATGATTAAGATATTGATTATGCACTGCATCCAGACATTTTGCACAAACAATATTATTTGATTCATAGTTAAATTTATCAAGAGCATTATATACAAAATATTGTATTATTCGTTTAGCGCAAATAGACTTTTTAATTGTATATTCATTCATAGTTACAACTTCTTCATCATGTTGTTCTTCTTCAATTGAATTAAAATTTCCAACAGGATAAGGTGTAAAAATTGAATCTTGATTTAAAGAAAATCTTCGTGGAGGTGCTCTTCCTAAATAAAGGTCTTGATACCTTCTTCCGACCACTCTTCTATCATTTAATTCTCTTAGTCTTCTGGTAGAAAAATCTTCACGTAAAGTTGGTGGTAAAGGTCTTCTATTTAAATGAAATCCTTCCCTATTATGTATTTCTGGTAATCGTCTTCGTGGTGGCAACGGAACCTCTTCGTCTGTTTCTGGATCATCATTTAAGCATCCTGGATTAATTACATTTATTCCATAATCATGGGTACCAGAAAAATATCTTTCAAATTCTTGTCTATTTCTATCTAACGTTAAATATCCTTCATTTGTTTCTTCATTAATTTCTGATGGTGTTGATACTTGTAAACCTAAGGGTGCAGCATCAAATTCATTAATTTCTCCATTATTGTCAGGATAAGTATAATCTAAAAAAGCATATTGTTAATATTATTCCAAAAACTTTTGTATACCTAAGAAATTTTTGAAGACATACTCATCTTCTGTCATTGTTGTGGTAGTGTTATCTAGGTTTTGCATTATTCTTTCCCACGTTTCTAGATTTTGAAGAACTAATGCATCGCGAACTTCCATTTCGCGATTTATTCTACTTTGTGACGAGGGCCTTTCACGACTTCTTATAGATAGTATATTATTATTGCGATTCCGATGTCTTCTATGGGTACGTCTTTGATGACGACTTCTTCTAGATATTACTGATTCACGTCTTAAACGATTTCTTTCCTCAGCATGAATCATTTCAATTAAACTTGCTGCATGTTCAAAACGTCTCTTCTTCTTTTTCTTTTTACGACAATCAAATATACGACGAGATGGACGAATCCCTAGTTTAAACATATTTCTTACGATATCGTTGACCGTTACTTTTTTCTCAGGTAATTCAGAATCTTCTTGATTAGCTTCTTCTATATTCACATTAGAATCATTAACTTTATCATTTTTTGAATCCCCTTCAATAATCATTTGATTTATGACATTTGTTTCAACCATCTCAGAATTGTCTTCATCGATTGTTTCTTTATGCTCAACCAAATGTATAGTTTTATCACCTACATCATGGTTAACAGAAGTGTCTTCAACCTTTCCATCAGTTTCATTAGACATTTTCTTTGTATTTTTCACCAACGACAAGCAAAAAATAGTAATAAAAATGTATGAACTATAAAACAAACAAATTAAAAACTTAAACTATATTGTAATTGGAAAGAAATATTTTAAAAAAACATAGTAGCGCATGCAATACATACACAATATGCATATATATGCATATATTATTATCCAAAGCGCAACAAAACCATCGCAGAAGCGTAAAAAATAAGTGACATTTAAATCGTAAAAAACTTATCAATTATATATCTTTAAATATAATTTTCTATTTATTAGTTCTACTTAATTTTAGAGATAAAATTTAGATATAAAAAAAAAGTTTAAAATAAATAGTTTGAAAGGATTAAAGATTATAAATAAATTTTAATTAACACTTATATTTATTAAAAATATATAGGTGAATGATGTAATTTTTATTACTTGTAATAAATTATCTTAATAATAAACATTGTAAATTTTAATATTTTTAAAATCAAAATTATTTGGAAATATCCTTTTTCAATTTACGATTTATAAAGGTGATCCTATTCCATAGAAGAAATCAATTGCTATAGAAAAAAAATTATTTAAAGAAAATATAATGAAATTAAGATATAAACAAAGTAATTAAAATTTCAAAAGATTCAATTTGTATTAAACATGGCATTATATGTTGATGTACCAATACTGTGGAATAATATTTCAAAGTTTAATACATTAGTCGCATTCTTTACTTACATACTAAGTCGATAGATTTATTTTAGTCTTCTCCCTCTATATATGTTAATAATAATGATAAAAAATTTTGATAATTAATTATAGTTATACAAAAAAAAATTGTTAATAATTATTAATTTGTTATTGATAAAGTAAAGCTCAAGCGTGGTTAAATTTAGTTTATAAAAGGAAGATGATGTATGTTAATATATAAAATATTTCTAATTAAAAATTTTGTTAAGGTGTACAAGTGTTATTAGTGGAATAATATTGATATTAAGAATGATATAAGAATTGATATTGTCTACCATTTATATATATATAAAAAAGTCACTTAAAATTGTTTGATATGGAAAATAGAAAATATAGAAAAACTAATTTATACAGAAATATGTGTTGTTTCTTTAAATAACTCTATTATCAATAAATTCGTTTCGTTGTTTAACGCCTGCAACATTGACTATTATTGTTGCATGGACTATAATTTGCTTGACATGAACATGAACCACTGTTGGTAGATTGACAAGGCATTATAACATTATATGTTATGGAGTTGCTGCATTGCTGTTGACATGTATTGGAGCATTGAGTCTGACATATTGATGTTGATTGACTACAGGTATTCATACAACTTTGTTGGCATGCTGGAACACATTGTAAAACAATTGGAGCTTGTGTTGTTGTACATTGACTTTGACAACTTTGAATACATACTGTTGGATTGCTTTGTTGAGAGCATTGATTTTGGCAGTTATTACAATTATTATTTGTTGTTTGCTGGAATGAAACTACATATTTACTAACGTTATCACATGTTTTTTGGCAAGCAGATTGACAAGATGAAGATGATTGAGTAGTACAACTATTCTGGCATGCACTTTGGCAAGAACATTGTATATTGCACTGATTTTGACAATTACTGTTTCCAGAGTTACTACATTGATTTTGGCATGTACTTTGACACGTAGATACTTGGATTTGTTGGACTACTGGAGCACATTGAGTTTGGCATGATTGGAGACATGAATTCGAACTTTGTCCATTTGAAGAACAGCTTGATTGGCATTGTTGTTGACAAGAACATGATTGTGGGCATTGTTGTATACATTGTGTATTTCCACTACATGAACTTTGGCATTGAGCTTGACATTCTTGAATAGATACTAAATAAACTTGTGGTGCAGCTGTAGTAGTTGGAGTATATTGAATACAAATTTTTTGGCAACTATTAGTACAAGCAGATCCACATGAATCAATATTAATAATTGTTGGACTTGATTGGCATGTATTTTGACAAGTATTTGTACAACTATTCATACATTGTGATATAGCTTGAACTTGGTATGTTTGAGAATTACATCCACAACTTTGTTGAGGTTGTTGACAACCGCATGAAACTTGTATTGGTGCTGCATATGAAACTTGAATTGGCTGAGAACATGAACAAGATGGTTGTGGAGCTAGTTGACAATTACATTGGCGTTTTCCACGAAGGGAAGACATCTATTAAAATGGTAAAAAGAAATAAAAACAAAATAACAAACCTCAACAGATACTGCTATAATAAGAATAAGAAATACTAATAATGTTTTTGATGAAATCATGATAAATGAAAAGAAAACTATGATTTATTTAGAAAAATTTTATCATTTATATATTTCTTAAGAATCATAAAAAGAAGTCTACAAAAAGAAGAAATATTGCCTTTCAAAATGTTTACATACTCCATTATCAGGTTTTTTCCTGTCTATGTTTCAATCGTAGAATAATCTACCTATGAAATTATACTCAGTCATGAGTAGTTGCAAAAGTATTATTTAAGTAAATTTAAAAAAATAGAGCTAAATTTATATTATTAAAGAAAGTATGAAGACAATAATAATATAATTCTACTTTTCTCTATCTATTACAATTATAAAAGAATGCTTGCGTATTTTTGTTAAATAGACTAGTAATAAAATAAATTACTACTGTCTATAATATAGTGGGATAACAGGGTTTATCATTGTGTCTAAAAAGCAACAACATTTTAAACTTTGATAGATCGTATTTACTTATATTAAAGCTCCATTGCAACTGAAATCTTTTATTTATAAATAAAAATAAATATTTTAAATCAAAAAATAGTTAAATTAAATGATTATTCTTGGTAATACTATTAAGATTTTATTTCTGTAATTTAATCTTGATTTTTATATTTATTTATAAATTATAAAGTTATCAAAAGTAATATACATTTAATTTTTTAAAGATCAAGAATTAAAAAGAAATTTTTAACCTAATATTTATCCATTTTGAACAATAAGAAGTTATTATTTATCACTTTTAACATATATAAAATGTACATGTAACTTATTACTAACAATTAATTAAAAGGAAATAGATGTACATAAAGGTGTATTTACGGATGTACATGATGTCGACCTTACAAAAATTAATTATTCTATGACCACTTAAACTTTAAACTTTCAATGCAAAGATTACTTTTTGAAATATTATCTTTGTATCAAACTCTCTTAACTTTTAATAAACTTTTGTAATGAAGAAGTTTAATTATAAATGATTACTTCTTTATGTAAAACTGTTCATATCGTTCAAGAATAAGCCTCAAATTGACCTCAAATTTTATTCCAGTGACCGAAATATGAAATGTTATCTTAGAATAAAAATAATAATTTTATCAAAAAGGTAATACATTAACTACCACAACCTTTAATCTTTAAAATACCCCAACTTTTCAAATTCATCATCATTTTATATTTTTATATTTTACAGAAAGGTACAATTTAAGAAATATGTCTTTTATAAAAGTAATAGCTTCAATTACTATTAATATATTATTACTATCAAATACATTCGTATATATTATTGCTGAAACAAGAAGCTTAAGTTGTGGTCCAAGAGAAGTTCCTTATGCAATTGCAATTGATGCTGATGGGACACCTAATATATTTTGCCAATCAACTCCCTGTGTATTTGCCGATAAAAATAGCAATAAATATAATAGAGGATATGAATATGATGAGAATGCTGTAAGTTTTTTTTTTATACATATTTCTATAAATAATATATTTTATTATTTAGAATTGTTCAAATGACTTAATTGATAATTCATGTTCCGGTGAAACAGAATGGACTTCTGGTCTTTATGAAATAAATAATGGAACTCATATACTATTGAAGACAAAATGTTGTAACTTTCAAAGAATGTCAACTGCAACAGAATACAAATCATCCATTTTAATGAACAATGATCATTATGTTGGTGGTCAAACCAACATACCATCTGAAATTCCATCATTTGATTTAATAAAAGAAGTTGTCAAAAGAGTTACAGAACAGAATGAGTTTTATTATATAGTTTCAATTTATCGTATTCAATGTCTTACCAATGCACCATCATTTGGTATGTGTTTTTTTAATTCTTTTTATATTTTAACGATTATAATAAAAATAATGATAATTTTTAGATACAAATGATATACAAACGGTTAATGATATGCCAATAACTTCTAATTACATAGATAGACCAGAAAAAGAATATAGAGCATCCCATTCAAAGGATCTTCAACCTCAATTAAATCATGCTAAACAAGGTCCTACTTATCAGCAACAGCAACTTTTTTATAAAAGACCAACACAGGGTGGTGCTGTCAATTTAAGAGGAGACCAGACACTTCAAGTTTTGAGAGAAGAAGAATCATTAGACTATATGGATAGTAATAAAGCAATTCCCCAAATTCCTCAAATTCCCAGTCAACTACCATTCATTCCAACTATAAAAGCAAGAACGGAAGTAGGAAGATCAAAAGCTGCAGGTGGTTTAATTTATCAGCCAGCTTCTGGTTGCGATAATGGATGCGGTGCCTCATATGTTCAACAACCCGTCTATACTTGTAGTACATGTGTAGGTTTGATGATAAAATTTTAAATAGTATAAGCATTAATGTATTTACTTTTATATATAAAAAATTATTTGTAGGGAGGAGGACGTGTTACCGGAGCTGGAGATTACAATTCAATTTTTTCATCATTACAATGTTTTTCTGGAGATATGTCTGTAATAACACCAACTGGTAACAAAAGAATGGATGAAATCAAAATTGGTGATTCAATTATGGCTATGGAAGAGAGTGTTGTAACATTTAATAAAGTAATCGGATTTCTACATCGTAAAGTTAACTTAACTGCAACATTTAATCACTTAATCACAGATAGTGGTCAAGAAATAAAATTAACAGATTTTCATTTGATATACAAGTCTAAGTGCAATATTAATAGCAAAATTGTGCTTGCATATGCTAAAGATATTAAAGTTGGAGACTGTGTATATACATTAATTCCTGATAACAATAATAAATTCCTTAAAGAAAAAATAAAAGAAATAAAAAAAGTTGAGGAAATTGGTATATATTCTCCACTAACAACATCTGGTGATATAATTGTTAACAATATCTTAGCCAGTTGCCACAGTAATTTTGCAGCTCAATCACTTCAACAGACATTCTTTAAATCCTGGCAATCTGTGGCTAATTTCATTTACCGAATTAAAAATTTTCTCAACCAGGGTATTTTTATGTCAAATTTAGATTATTCATTGATAAAGAGTAAGTATTCATCAGAATTTGATGTACCATTTGGTGTAAAATATATTATTAATGCAATTGACATGATTGTTCCCGTCAAAATGTTTATATAACAAAAATTAAACTTTTAATATTTTTTTTTATTTCAAAGTTCTTTTTTAATTACTAATATATTTTAATTAATTTTATACTGGCATTTTTGAAAGTAATTAGCATACCTTTCGCAACTTTTTTGTTGTTTAATAATATATCAAAAAAAAATGAATAAAACTTTTTCTAATTTATTCATTTTTATTTAATCAAATTGCCTTTTTTAAAATGTTACATGTGTGAAGAAGGAAATGAAAAGATAGAAATAAAATTATTATATAATTGTAATCTACAAAAATGTGAACTTTCCTTGGATGTTCTTTTCTATGCATACTTTTTATATTTATATCTTCTTTTAGTTTTATATTCCTATTTAAACTGTCAACTTATAAATCTTCTACATATTCATGTATTTTCTAATAGTTAAAGACCAAATATAGAAACAATAAAATGAGCTAAATTATATTTTAAATTCTAAAAGAAAAATGTATGAAAAATATTAAACAAGTTACAATTTATTTAACAAAATATACATGCCTTATTCCATATTTAGTCAATTTTAGTCTTTTAATCTTATTTAAAATATATATTTAAACTTTTTTTTAAATAGTTTTATTCTCTTTAAACATTTAATTCTTTTTACAAATATAATATTTCTTTGTAATATGGTTCTAATTAATAAAGCAAGAAGGATGATGATAATTCAAAATGAAACCTCGTTTATACAAACATCCTTTCAATCTAACAATTATCTTTTTTGCTAACTTTGTGATGACCTTTTCTTGTTAAATTTAAATTATTTTACGTAAATATTGGATCTTATCGATAGCCAGTACCAATCATATTGTAAACAATCATTTATTTTATAAATTAATAATTGTTACCCTCATATTCTCATTTATTGTAACGCCTTCCTCTTCTAAAATGTTACTATTAATAGATAGTTTTTAGGAGAAAAATCGCTACTAATATAATTTTCATTTTAATTATAATCCATAAAACTATAAACACTAAAATGGAAACGTACAATTTATCTCCTAAAAAACATTATTTTTACCATCTAAAATTAATTGTATTTTAGCATTCATATTATTATAAAATAACTAAACATTTGCCATAGGTATTCATTTATCATTTATAATATATAAAATAAAATTTTCCTATCATATAGAAAAATTAAGATTAATCGTATTAAAACAAAAGACTTTTTTAACCTACCACCCAACAACATTACATTAAAATTATTCAATTAATTTTCTTATCTAAAAGAAAATGACTCAAAAAAATATCTACTATTGCTTCTATAATTACCGCGCAAATGATGGATGAAAATCAACTTCAAATAAAAGTATGTAATAGAAAATACCTTGTCTATCACTCTATAACATAAATTATTCTTCTTTTTTGTTGTATAGAATAATATTAATTTCGAACAAATCTAATTTAAGATTTCAATGAGTAAAGATAATTTTTTTAGATAATAAATTACTTCTTTACAAAGTATTTTTGATAAATTTCTCCAATGCCGTTTCACATTTTTACAACTTAAAAATAATAATGAGTATTTTTCAATATTATGTTATATATATTATATATATATATAATTTAAAATGAGATATAATGGGTTATCATATATGTTAGTTATATAGTATACAAAATTATTTCAAAATTTTGTATAAATCATGCGATTTTACAAAAAAAAATAACTTTTTCTCTATATAAAGTTTATCATTCTCTTCACTTAATAATATATATTTCTTTACATGGAATTATTAAAGCACACCATAGAGAGCATTTTTCTTAAATATATATTAACATATTTTAAACCCTTTTTAGTTTGAGAAGAAAAAAAAAAAGAAGTTTTGTAAGACGTTCCATATGTAGAAAATGATATTTTCTCCTCATAACCTCAAAACTATATTAACATGTAACATTAACAAAAAGCTATAAATCATTTTTGATTTATTATAAAACACAAATTTTTCATGCACTGTTTATAACACTTCCTTTCTATATTTTTGTTTATTAATTTAAAAATATATATGCAATATTTTATTTATTAAAAAATTTTTTTTATCATCATCTTAATTTTAATTCAACAAAATGCTTTAAATTAACAGTTAATTTTAATGATTTTAAACAAGAATTAATAACATTCATCCTACATGTAACGTTAACTTGTAATGTTTCATCGTTCATTTTATATATTCTCCTTTCACCCTTAATTTTTTTACCTTTTTTATAGTTGATTTTAAGAAAGATTATGTGTAATCTAAAAATGATTAATTTAAAATGCCAAAATATAATTTCCTTTTACATTTGTTACAAACATACCATACCATCTATTCCTTCTTTTTGAATATAATTTTTTCAATATTATTAAAAAGGTTCGCATTTTATTATGGTTGTAAATTATAAATTTTATATTTTATTAAGAAATATATTTATATAAAATTCATATCAAAATGGAAGAAACAATGAATTATGATAAGAGATTTTATTAATAAACACCATTTTAGCCTTTTCCAAAATTTATAGATTTTATTTTTTAATAATATTATATTTAACTCTCTCCAGACTGTTTATTTCTTTGATTTGATATATATTTTAATCAAACATACAATTGTTATAAAAGAATGTAATTTTTTATTTAAAAATATTTCTCCACAAAAATATTTCTAAACTTGACTCCAAATATTATATAAGATGAGGGGGTTATGTATTATTGTTGCATTTCATAAGAGATCATAATTTTTTTTTTTAGGTAAATATTAATATTTTTTTATTTCTAAGCAAAAGCAAATGATTTTACTTCTCTTTTAGCGAATGGTTTTCTTTTTGCAAAAGGGAGGATGGCAAATCTATTTGATCCATCAATATTAAACATATCATCAGAATCCATGGCAAAAGCATCAGACTCTAAGTTTGATCTTTTTGCAAAGGCAAATTGTTTTATCTGATCATTTTGACCTCCACGGTGTTTAGCAAATTTTGAACGTTGTTTAAGATCAAAGAATGGGAAATCATTAAGATTAGTGGCAAAAAGTCTAGGGCTTCTTTTAATTTCCTTCAAATACTCATCTCCACCTTCATCAGACAAAGCAAACAATCTGCCATTATTATTATTATTGGTAGTTGAGTGACCAAAAGCAAATGCTAAAAAATTACATAGATAAGAGGGAAGTTATCTCTTTTAAGGATGATTAATATATATAAAGCTTTTTAGTTATTACTTATATGTTATAGTTGAAGAAGGAATTTAAAGCACACTTACAGTTTGTAGTTGTTGTTAGGTTAAAAAGAATGATAGCGTATACAGAAATTAAGATTAATGTAGTCTTCATGTTGACAAAAGTCTAAAATATATTCATATATAGATATATTTATAGTTAAAATTTTTTTGAGTGACAAATAGATGGCGTATTATTTTTAAGAAAATGCCTTCTTTTTAAAAACTATAAATGGCCAATCTGATGGTATGTTACAAATTTATTCTTTTAAATACTTCATTGAAATGCTTACGTCTTTCCGTTTTCTTATCGTTTTGTCATATTCTTTGAAGATATCATGCACGCTAACTTTTTAATAGGAAATCATGTTTAACTATTATAATATGATCATTTTTAAACATTTATCACGAAAGATGATGTGTATTACAATGTCAATCATTTTAATGAAACATCCGTTCCTTTAATTTTCAAGTTTTTATTTTTATTATTATTTTCATCATGATCCCCCAAATTTGTAATCTTATTTTTATTGCATATTTTAACATTATAATTAATTCTGACAATGCCCATTAAATAAAAATAAGTTAAAGACTATTTTTAGAAGTTTAACAAAGAATAAAATTTAACCAAGTAAAGCGCAAAATTGACTTTTTTAAAATTATAATAAATATCAGATTAATGTTAAAAAATAGAAATCATTCATCCATTACAGATAATGTTTTATAACATTTATATTTTGATATAATTTTAAATATCAGATATATTATAAATCAAAAGCGTAAACTTAATCCCCTTATATTTAATAGATGAAAGATAAATGATATCACTAAAAATAAATATCTTCAACATTTAAAATTATCTCAATTTGGTGATTATTTTGGTAAAAAGGTATTATCAAACAATGGTTTTAACAATTATTACATTAAAATGACCTCTCATACCAACTGACCTTACCAATAAATTTATGTTCATGCCATTTTGATAAAAATTTTTAATTAATGAATTAATATTATATATGAATACTAATTAAGTACCTGTACATTAAATTGTTTAAAAGGATATAATTAATAAATTGGCATTAAAATTAAATTTTATTCCATAACATCAAAACATTTACTCCCTTCTTTAATTAACATATTGAAGATTTACAAATATATATTATATAAATGTGTAATTTAAATATATAGTATCATGTTTTTACTTCTTAATATTATATCATTTTTATTTAAAAAAAAACTTCTAAAAACTTTTTTATACATACAAAAAGTCATAAATTGTTAATCATCTAAACAAAAGTATCTTTAGAGTTTTAGAAGCGGTATTAATGTTTAAAAAAAATTGTAAAATTATTATCATATACCATTTAATGTATATCAATTTAGCATTTATAGGTAGAGGGGGAAAAAAAACATTTTAATATAATGAGAGATAGATATATTGTTTAAAAGTTACATTATTATTATATTGTAATATACAATGACCATTATTAAGGTCAATTTTGAAGTACAACTGTTATTTTAATACAAAAATCATTCTACAAACCTCAAATATCAAAACATTTTTATGATTTATACATAATATTATCTTCATTTTATAAAAATATACATATTAATACAAGGTATGTAGAATGAAGATTCATGATTAGGTTCACAATGGTAGACGTTTTATATATATATATAAAAATTTTCATGAGTTATAAAAATACAAATTTTGATAATCTTTTTGTCTTTTATTCAAGATTATTATATTATATGAGGTGTTCATATCTTTGATAATATAATTGAACTCTTGTATATATATATATATCTTCTTCCTCTCTTCATATCATTATATAATATTATTTCCATTATATTTTAACAAAAATTGTATATATATATCACAATTTTATTTTTTAATATTATATTATAACCTTTATGCGTCATTTTTGTTCATAGACATTGAAATTAAGAATAAATAACTTTTTGTATTCCTTTATAATATATATTTTAATTTTGGTTAAAAAGAAATTTAAAAAATATAGTTAAAATGGCTAACCGCGGAGAAGTAATACTTTTTGTACTAATAGTTCCACATTTAATTCAGATATAACATATTTTTAAGTGATACCAAAATTTGATAAAAAGTATATTAATTTAAAAAGTGTATGTTAAAATTTTTGTTAATCTTTTTTAAAGATTACCTTTTTCTAACTTTTTTATCTCTTAATTATAAATATAATATAACATTTTAAAATGTCTTGTTATCAGTAAAAATGAAACATTTAAAATGTTACAATATTTTAATTGACCTATCAAAATAGCTATAATATTTTGTGATATGGCATCATTTATCATTTAAAAAAATATAATATGTATTTATATATATATATATCTTAAAGAATATTATGTATATAAATATATTTGATTATATTTAAAAAAAACATTTTTACTACTGTTTACTGAAGACTTAGTTGTTTAATTAGTTGTAAAAGTTAAATGTTTACATATGATAATTCTTTACCCATTAGCTTATCTCATAAGTATTAATTAAAATAAATGTTAACGTGTAAAATAATAAGTGGCATTGTAAAAAAATCTTTTGATCATACCTTAGAAGGAAATTTTTTAATAAAAATTATATTAACAATATATATACTTAATTTTTTTGTTATATATATATTTATATATTGAGAAATAAAACCCATAGTATTTTTAAGTACACCATTTTAAACTATTAACTCTCACTTAATAAATTTACTATTCATTGTTAAATTGTAGGAAAGGGACAGATTTAAGAAATTAGTTGATTATTTATATGTAGCAATTGATACTTTGATCTACTCAATCACTTTGATAAAACCTTTTTCAAGAGATTTAATATGCTTTTACTGAGATTGATTGTCATTTAGTTATAAACTTATTGGCTATTTAAATGCCATAGAAACATATCAAGTTTATGTAATTTAGACTATATCAAAAGGATTCTATTATTACTAATAATATTTTATTAAAATATTGCTACAAAATATGAGGCGTTAATAAAGTTTTATTTAAAGATGACGTGATGACCATCTGTAGTACTTAAGAACTTTTATATATCATTCCAACATATATACTTACATATTTATTTTTTTACTCATTTTCGGTTTACCTATCCTTCATTGTGTTGCAATCGGAAATGAGATAAAAACAACCCACCTTTCATTAACTATAAATTTCACGTTCTATGATACTGATTATATAATTATTTACTATATTATCAATTAAATTTGATGTTCCTAACGATATACCTATTTAAAAATTTATCATAAAACATTTTTTTATATATTTACTACATAATTTATCAATCATTTACTACTTTTAACACGTATATTTTTATCTTCTACCTATTGAATATTTTAAACAAACCATTGAAACTTTGAAACTTGATTAAGCTTTAATAAAACATGTTAAAAATGTTTCAATCATCTTATATATATTTTACATGAATTATATTATCACATCAATATTTATATATATTTATCTATCCTATTAATTGATATCCCTAACAATTATTTTGAGAAAATATTAAAATACTTAATATTTTTACTTTAAAAAAATTTTTTCAGACTTCATTTACTCTATTATAATATTATCATTTTAATATTTTAAATGTATCCTTTTCATGTATTACAATATATTTATTTTTTAAAAAGATAATTTTTATATAATATTTTACAAATATTTTACTGTTAAAGAATATACATAAGTAAAATAATTATTATATGTAGTTTAACAAAAGAGAAATCATCTTAACTTGAAAAATTAATAATTATCCTATATTTCTTTTACCATAAAAATAGATAACTTCAGGGGAAGGTTAAGAATAAGATGTGTAGAAGAAGAATAAAAATATATATAAGTACAAAAAAGTTTTCCAACATTACAATCATCTTTAACTTTTCTTTTTTTTGTTACATTTTTAGCAAAAATTTTAATATTTGCTTGGATTCTTTTTTCTTCCTCTCTTTTTTTTTATTAATTCTTCATCTTCCTAGGAATGTTCTTAAGAAGTTTATTTTAGTATATTTGTAGGTTAAATTTTTAAATAATCTTTGCTGTAGATCATCTTCTTCATGTGTCCTGTTCGCTCTTAAAGTTGCTATATTTAATAAGAATAAATATAATTTTATATTTTGTTATCAATTTTAACAACTTTTTTTATTATCACTTCTCAATTTCCTAATATTAAACTGTTTATTGTTAACAAAAGAAAATGTTTTGAAAATTATTATTATTTTATATGTATAAAATCATTATTTTATTATCATTATTTACATACATATTTATATATGTATTAACAGAAAAAAAAATTAACATATTGTTAATTTTAGATACAATAGTATTTTTTTTTAACCTTCATACTATTCTTATCAATTTTGCGCATATATTTTATAATTATTAATTAGGTTATATTTAATCATTTTAACACAATAACTAGTCTTTTTTTTATATAGTTAATTATCATATAATATCTTTAAAAATAAAAAAAGATGTTAAATGTTTTCTTAACTATTTATTTATATTCAATTTATCATTTTATTACTAAATATTATATATGTATAAATATTAGAGGGAAATTTTTTAATGATAATTGATATATTATATTTAAAATTTAATGTTTTTTTTTGTTGTAAACTACTATGCCATTACCACTTTTAACGACCTTTTCTAAACAAATTATGCTTTAATTTGATGGATGTTCCACCTTACAACTTTTATATTTTTTACTATTCAAAAAAGATACCCAGTCAACTGGTCAAGTTGCTTTTATCTCTTTATTTGCTTTTGTCTTCTCATAGGAATTAAACTTTTCTGTTTTCTTCATCTCGATTGATATTGAAAATTGCGAGAGAGAGTGATATATATTAGCTATTATGTATATTATATATATATTGACCAAGATCAGAGTTTTTTATTATTATATGATATTATTTTAAATATTATATAATATCATATCATTTGACAACATAAAATACTTAAATTTTTCATTAATATAACGCATATTGGAAAAAGAGGAATTATATATAAAAGTTTAATAATGATTAAAAAAATTCAACATATCTGTCACCATAAAGGTGAAATCTGTGTGTTTTTTTTAATTAACCTTCTTATTACTGTGACTCCAATAATTTTTTAACTAATCAAGTGACACTTACTTCTTATAGTCCAATTCTTTTTTATCTTCACATAAATTGTCCCTATCACTATCTCTCGTGTAAGAGGGATCAGTAGGTAGTTGGTTGGTCAGAAAGTAATAAGAATTTAAAAATGCATAACTTTCTTTAATAATTACTATTCATTGGAATCTAGTATGTTTTTCTTATCATCATAATTCACTATCTACAATTTTACCAAGAACAGTACATGTTTAGTTTTTTTTTGTCTATTCCATATCTATTTGATTGTAAAATTCTTTTTTTCTCCCGTACTTAACTAATTATAATTATCTAATTATAATAAAAGAAGACATTATATCATGATTTTGTGTTGATAAAGACTTCCTAATAATAAATCACTGTCATAATTTAATTGACAGGCGTCTTCTTAATATATTTTTAATGTGTTATCAATTAATTTTTTTAACCTAAACTTTATGTAATACTTCTTATAATTACAATTTTACCACCTTGATAATAAAATATGTTGTAGGAATACTTTTGAATAATTATATTTACTTTATTAATTTTTATTAGATCATATTTATTATGATAATAATTAGATAATGTTTAGTCTTAAACTTATTTTCTTTTACTGATAAGGTACAATATAAGAATATGTTTTCATGACTTTTTTATATTGGTTCCTATTATTATATAATTGTAATCAACCACCGTAGGTTATCATATAAGGTATTAACAATTTATAAAAGAATATTTATATAAAAAAAAAATTTTAATATATACCTTTATAGATACTCATTTTTGCCATATGAAGTTTTGTAAATATAAACTTATTATTATCAAATAATTATATTGTTAATTTTTTTTTTATTAAAATCAATCAGATTAATATTATTTACAATTAGACGATTTGTAATACTATTATGACTAAATATAATTATTGTTATTACAATATTATTACCGGAAATCACTTATTTGTTGTAATTATTACAATAAAAAATTCAAAAATCATTTACGTTAGATCAACATTATAATTGATATTCTTTATCAATTATCATCTTTATTATATGTTATTTGAAGAAGTTTTTTAGGAAAAAATTGATATAAATTGAATTACCAATATATGAATCACATATTATCAAATATGACAGTTAAAAAAAGTTGATTATTATTAATAATATTTATATTTAAAATGC
This sequence comes from Parastrongyloides trichosuri, assembly GCA_000941615.1. Classification (NCBI taxonomy): domain Eukaryota; kingdom Metazoa; phylum Nematoda; class Chromadorea; order Rhabditida; family Strongyloididae; genus Parastrongyloides; species Parastrongyloides trichosuri. Next base: position 53,264 of record LM523189.1, on the reverse strand, counting down.
ATCGAAATCTTCCAATAATAATAATTATTTTTTTTTTCTATTTAAAAAGGATCAATTTTTAGAGCTAGTTAAATATTTTTTGTCAATAAGTATTAAGATAAATGGATAATTTTAAGATAATATTCTTATTTCTCGATATTGGACGTTTTTATTATAATTTATTTATATTTTAATATAAAATATATACACTTATATAAAAAGATTAAATGAGTTAAGTAGTGGTTAAAAATATGTCTGTACACAAAATGGTAAAAGTTGTATATGTAGATAGAAAAAAAATTGTGGCCATTCATGAATACTTATAAATATTTATTTATTTTCATTTATATAAAAAGATAGCCATCTCATTAATGAATGGCAAAGATATTTAATGGAAGATGCATTTTTTAAAAAATATTTTACTCATGTAAATTTTATGATTAATATTTTCTTACATACATTATTTTTATTCTTTTATATAACTTCTTATTTTATACTTTCTATTAATTATTACAATCACTCTTAACTTTAACTTTTAACGTCTGATAGAGATGTATTGAAAGAATTTATATAAGAATCAAGAATACAATGAACAATTGATACCAAACATTTTTTAAAAATATTTTGAAAAAGTTCTTGACTTTTATTGAATGAGTCTAATACCATTAAAAGGATGGTAATATAGAGAAAGTTAAATATTTATATTATATAATAAAACTTTAACTTTTTTCTCTAAATAGAATTGATATATAATAAATTAAAAGGCAAATCTAATTAAACTGTTTTTAAATATTTTTTATTTATATTTCAATTATAAAAAGCCATTAACCTTTTGTTTTATAACTTCTCTCCTTCTCATAATTTACGATTCTTTTTTTTTGTTTTGTAAATTTGTCTCTTTAATCGCTATATAACTTTATCTTGTCAACTTATTTATATTTATATATACTCCTCTTTTGTATTTTTATTAAAGATTTGAATTTTAGTAATATATATTAAGATAAAAGGATCCCGAAATAAATAAAGACAATAAAAAACTGCTTTATTCGGTTCATTTTCAATTTATCAAAACTCAGCTCACTTAAAATCAAAAATGATAGCTTGTTTTTTATTTTGTCATAAAAAAATTTTTTTTATATTATAAAAAAATATATATATATTACCTTTCTAACAAATCTTTCCATTGGGAGTTTTATCTTTTTTGAGTGTACAAATTTGTTTGATTTATTAATTATATCTGGTTAGCTCATTATTTTATATAGTCCATATTTATTTGTTTGACATTTTTATCAAAAAAGAAGTTGAAGATATTTAAATTAGTTCTTTTATTTCTAGAAATAATGTTTGGTTGTGGAGGGGTGGTGATTTGATAATAATATTATGAGATAAATAATTAAATTTTGAATATTTTATTATTTAAAATGTTATTAAATATAATGATAAATTAAATTTTCTTTTTATATTATTATCAGTTCAATTAAGTATTTATATTTGTATATATCATTTTCAAAAAAAAATTATAAAATACCAAAAAGACATATTGCCTTTTTCATTACTTTCACTTTAATTTATAATTAACTTCTATTTAGAAATAATATAAAATGTAAATGTTCCAATTATTTAAAAAGTTTTTTTTTTCATTTATAAGATAAACAAACACTTATCACAAGTTAATCACATATACCATTATAAGTGGTTACAATTCATCATCCTGATCCTTACCCACGCGTTTGTTTAATATAAAATTTATATTAAATGTATATTCCGTTGTTCTTACCGCAAAACATTATCGCACTACATTGTTTATTTTTCTTTTCATATCTTTTATAGAAGATGTACTGACGTAATTTTTTTTATCCTACTCAAAAATTGTTTCGATACAATGCCCTATATCATATTTCAAAAAGTTGTTACTATAACTAAATTTTTATTATTTTTTATTATCATTTATATTTAACTTAGATATTCAAGTTCCAAAAAATTATAATAATAGGTGCAAGTTTTAAAGTATTTTTATTGTTACACTGATCTTTTATATTTAAGTTTATACTTTTAAAACCCACAAAAAAGAGTATACTTTTATATACATATTTATAGAAATTCTTAATAGATAGTATATAGATAATAAGCATTCAAATATATAACCTTAATATTTTTTTGATTATTTTAAATTTATAAATTACAATAGCTATTCATATTATATTTTATTAACCTTATTTATAGTTCTTTGCAGACATTACACAATAATTTCATTCCCTATTGTTAATTTCTTTTTTGCAAATATTTATATTTAGTCTCATTTTGTGACAATGACGTCTTCAAAAAAAAATAAAATGACATTTATCAAAGGAACTTGGCATAAAAAATATTTTATTAAAAATTAAACAAAGTGATTCATACTATTCTTCTTTTGATTGCTAATAATTAAAGGGCATTTTTATGGTGTGATCATTTGTCTCCTTTAGTGAAAATACCTAAAATATAATAAAATAGGTAGCAGCTGTTTATTTCATAGGGGGATATAAAAATATATTTTATTTTGTATTATAATTTTATGAAAGAAATTTATTTATATACTTATTATACATTATCAATATAAGGCAATTGTTAAATTTTTATTAATAATTAAATTGTCAATTTTATTTTCTCATTTAAATAATCAAATTTTATATAAATGTGACAGTTCTATATAATATAGTTAAAAACTGGTACTTATTAAACACACTTTTACTTCATCCTATTTTTGAAAAATTTTTAAAGCTCAGTTATTTTAAGTTGTGACCATATTACACAATTGATACTCTTCACCAAGTATCTATTACTTTTTCATTTTTTTGTTAATTTTGTATTTTCGGTAGAATGATGTAAGTAAAAAAATAATAAATTTTTGTACAAAATGTCTTTATTTTTTTAATGTAAATATTAGAGATCTTATTTTTTTGTATTTTAAAAAATAATTTATTTTATTTGTATTATCAAAAAAATATATATATAAATACAAAGGCATTTACCTTTCTTAATTGTAGACTTGTCTTTTTTACTACGACACAACACACACATTCTGTTAAAAATATACCATTTGATTTGTTAATATATTTATAATTAGTAAAAAAAAATACATTGGATATCTTTGAATTTTTAACTTTTACTTCCCTTTTGATAGTAAAGGACAATTTTTAAGAGCACACTGCATAAGACCATCGCTTTTTAACACTCTTTTAACTCACCTACCTCAATAAACGCAAACGACCCGGCCAGTGGTATACAGTTTTTAGCTTCTTTCTAATTTGTCGTCAAAATTTCATATATATATTTATACCCTGCTCAAAGGGTAATAGTTAAAAGAATGATGGAATGAGAGGAGGGGATGGGAACTGAAAATTATGTTTCTTCGAGGTCGTAGAAAGCGCAGCCGTTACCTCTTATTCTTCTTTTCATTGCCGTCATTAGACATAATATATCCTCTGATGAAGATACCTAAGCTTTTTTGTATTTCTAGCTAACATAAAAGTGCTGCCTCGAAATATACAATCATTTCTGTATACACTTTTTCATACAAATATTAATAAAGTAAAAAACTTTTTGGTACTTCTTTTTCTGATATTCCAACTTTGAGGGTTACTATCAATGACCTGGATTACCTCATAGTCCGAGACAGATATATATCTTCAAAGAACAAACACAAAATACTGTCTATTAGTAAAGTTATTAAGAGGAGGAAGAAAAATGTAAAAGAAAATAAGCATTTTTAATATAATTTTTAATTGACAGTTTTTTAAATTTATTTGCTTTATCATCCAACCAAAACCTAAATTTATTTCCGTATCACTAAATGACATTTTTACGTGCTAATTCTTATTTTAAGATCAAAATAGAAAAAAATTGATAAATATAAACTTAAAAAAAAAATAACTTTTTAATACAACTATTCTATTTTTTATTATACCATTATCTCATTAACATTTAAATGATTACAAAAAGTGATCGAAAATTAATAGTAAGTAGGAGTTATTGTTTGTTGTAGTATACTTGCAATTAACCTTTTTATCAGTTTGAATTACATCGTTGTAACAATTGACATGATCTATCAAATATTCATTTTTGTCGTACTTTTTATATTTATTTTTTAGTAATAAAAGTTGTTAATAAAACGAGATAAGAAGTTTTATCAGTAGTATTACAATGATTTACTTATTAACGTTCTAAGCGTTTCAAAGAAAAAATACCTGGATTAGATTTTTTTTTATTTACTCTTTATTAATCTGATCAAGATTAAACACATTTAAAAAGTATTCATACTTATAATATTTTATCATCTTAATTTTTAAATTATGTCTTTAATATTTTACTATCACAAAAATAATTCATTCTCCCAAGAATTGTCATTAACTAATACTTATTTTAACATCTTTTCTCACTTTAATATATTATAATCACCTTCGATACAACATATATTCTTGAAGATTAAAATATTTTTCATATCAATGATCAAGTAGATTGATGGCAAAAAAATATTGCTCATTGAAATTTTTCTTCTTCAAAAAAGAATTAAAGGATTTTTTCTTGTTATAAAGACAATTAAAATATATTCTTAACTGAAGACACATCCTAAATACTTTTCTTTTCTTGCGCCCATAACATATTTAAACTATCTCTTTTATACTTTTTTACATCTTCATTTCTTTTGCCTTCACTTTTATTTCACCATCTACAAAACGGTGCGCATCACAAATTTTTGTGAAAAAATTATGCTACATCTTTTGTCTTGAGAATCAAGATATATGTGTGCTAACATTATAAGTCCCCTTTTATCATTTGTAGAATAGTTTCTAATTACTCTTACAACGTGTATCTATTGTCTCAAAGAACTCTACAATTACACATTCCATTGGTAGGGTCAAGAGAAAAAGCTATTAAAATGTATTGAAATAACTTTTAAAGAATGTTTGTAACGCCAATGGCTATCTTATAAAACAATTATATATTTCTTAATGTCATCATAATTATTTTTTTTTATATTAAATGTAATATAATAATTTTATTTATATAATAAAAAACATGAAGAATCATTGGGTTTACTATATAATTTATTTATTGTAACCATATAATACCATTAACAAATCTATTCATGTTTGATGAGGCTAGGAATCTAATTTGACAATGTATTAAATTATTACTATCAAGTTCTCATACCTTTAATTTTCATAATAATAAACTTAATGATCTTTATCAATTTATTACAACATTTTACTACTATTTTAACACAATATATAAATTTACATTTACACATTTTTAATCAAATATTTTTTAGATTTCATAAAACTCATCTTTCAAGTGAAATATCAAGATAAAACTCTTATAAGTTTTGAACATCCCAGAAGTTTGAACTTATATAAGGAGATAATATTCTTGGTTTTCACAAAACAAAAAATATTAGATATATTCAAACTAAAATAAAAAAAACCTACTTATATTTTTGTGGCTACTCATTTTTTTGGATATTCACTTTAAACTTTACCACAATACTATTTATTTTTTAAAAAATTTCGCAACAGTTATATTTATTCGAAGTTTTTGAAGGTGATTTAATTGTAATTTCTGATTCAACAATTATCTAAATCAAAGTCTTTTTTATTGTTAAAACCTGTGTATGTTAACAATATATTTATACATCAAATTTTAATATCATTGATAATCATATTTTTGCTCAAATATATATTTAACAATACCAAGCACATCATAAAAGAAACTTTTAGTTTTTATAGCTCAATTGGTGATAAACAAATTATGCTTAAAGAAACATTGAAAAAATTAATCAAGAAATTATAAATAAAAAAGGGAATATTTTTTGATATATAAAATATTTGTAAAAAAATATTTAAAAAATCAAATTAACTTCCTTTAATTACAAAATTTTTGTATTTTGAATTTACAAAAGAAGAATCCTAACAAATAATTTATATTTATATATATATATATTTAAAGATTATCACCGCTTTTAAGCGTCATTTTGCACTTACTTCTGTTAACAAATTAATTTTACAAAGTCAAAAAAACACAATTTATTGTCAATGCTACAATTTTAACTACAAGTAAAAAATAATTTTGTATTGGTAGAAAGATTTATTATTATTCAAATAGCAAGTCCTTCTCAACCAACGTATCAGCAAAAGTTTACAAAATATCAGAAACTTCTTATTCTTATATAACTTTCTCCCATTAAACTTTCAGTTTGTTGTTCTAAAAGTCTATTATTGCAACTAATATTTCTAATAACATCATTCTCATATATTAACAAAATATAGTTGCTAAAGATAAAAGATTTTTTAGAAAACAAGCCTTCTTCTTTTTATCACTTTTTACCCTGCCTACATCAGAAATGCACGTTGAGGAGGTTGCTTCAACGTCATCGTCTGTGTATGAGACGACTGCCGATCAAGATGGATCATTAAATCATTGCCAAACGGATGTTTATCGGATACCTTTTAAAACGGTATGTAGAAGAAATATTAAAAACTCAGGTGATAAAAAAATAGCTTCCTATTTTGAGAATACAACGATCTCAACGAGTAACAAAGATAAATATAGTGGTAAAAATTATGTATCAAGTCCCAAATCAAAAAGAAGGTACAATGAAAATACTACTATTGATGGTGACCTGAAACAAAATCTTATCACCCAAGATAATAAATCCATATTGGATGACAATTTCTTATTACAAAATAATTCAAAAAGCTTTCATAAGAACAGTGAAACATCAAGAACGATCTTTAATTATACAAAAAAATATCTTAAAGATATGTTTTCTAATCATTCCGTTTTATATTATGTTGGTGCTTTCATCTTAACATTACTTATAATATTATTATGTTTTTTTACAATATCTAATAATTTAAAAAAAACTTATTCAACTGATACCAAAAACCAGCTACCAACCATATCTGAATATTTAAATAGTGGGAGAACAAAATACTCAGGTAATTACAATACTCTATTTATTCTGTCATTATCTAAATCTTTAAATCCTTTTGAACAAAAAAATCTTTATATTACTTTTACCTATCGTACTATTATTTCTTTCCTATTTTTTTAAGTTTAGTTAATAATGTGATATAGTTATATTATAATTATACATACACTGAGAATGGTTAGAAGAGTATATAGTCTTTTTGTAAAAAAGCCATTCCAAAAAGATTACAATTAAATATCTTTTCAACTTTCTACAATGATAAAGTTTGTTCAAAATCTATTTGTCTCTTTTTTACCCCATCTCTATACCTCAAATAGTTTTTTCTTACCAACCGTTTTTACTTCTTTCTCTAGTTATCAAATATAATATTGTCATTTACATACACATATATCCATCTCAAGAAGTTTAGTAACTATTTTGTTTACTTTAACATTCCTATGTCTTTAATTTTAAAGTTACCCTTCTACTGATAATATATATAAATCTTTTTTCAAATATAAATATAAAATATATTCATAAAAAATGATAAACTTTAGGTACACTACAATCTGAAGGAATTATATGGACATTGAATCGTCATGAAGTAAGAAGGAAAAGATCAACAAGTTCAGTAGATGATAAAAAATTATTAAAAGGTGTTAAAGGTCTTGCGAGAGATTGTGGTTTAAGATGTGTCTTTAAATTAAGTACACATAATTCTCAAGAAAAATTAAGAATAAATTTATCAAGATGGAGAAGTATTGCATCTAGTACAAGAGAGTAAGATTAATAATTATTTTTAATCATAAGATTATAAAAATAATTTTTTTTTATTATAGAGATTATGAAGATGCAAATAATGATAAAATAATACCATTGGTACAATTTTTAGATTCTGAAGATCAGACAACAGCTCATTTAGCAAAAACTTCATCAAATTGCATGTACTCAGCAAGAATAGATGGTGTTAATGAATCTTCAATTGTAAACTTGTGTGATTCTCATTATGGTTTGGTAAGTTTAGTAATATTTAATAAATATATATAACCAAATAACAATTATTGTAGTTTGGTACTTTATCATTACCAGATGGAACATATATAATTGAACCAATATTGAATGATGATAAGGATGGTATAGACGATAATATTAACAATAATTTTAAAGGAAGGAGAAGTCAAAAGAATCATTTAATTTATAAGTCAAAACCTGCTAATTTTGAACATGCTCACAAACCAACTGATTATATTCCAACACTTAAAAATATTCCTGAAGATCATATTAAAATAATTACTAATAACATTAATGATACAGATAATTATGAAGAAGATTTTTATATGAGAAAGAAACGATCGAGGAGGAATGCTAATTCATGGGATCATTATGTGGAGGTATTAGCTGTTGCTGATTTTAAAATGTTACAATATCATGGAGAAAATCTAGAAAATTATGTTTTGACATTATTCTCAACAGTAGCTTCAATATATCGACATCCATCACTTAGAGCTGCTATAAATATTGTTGTTGTAAGATTAATAATAATTAGAAATGAAAGATCAGGACCAATGATAAGTAATAGAGCACAAGATACATTGCAACATTTTTGTGAATGGCAACAAAATTATAATGATTTAAATGATGATCGTATTAATCATCATGATGTTGCAATTTTATTGACAAGGCAGGATATATGTAGAGCCAAAAATAAATGTGATACATTAGGCCTTGCTGAACTTGGTACCATGTGTGATTATAAAAGAAGTTGTGCTATTATTGAAGATAATGGTCTATCAGCAGCTTTCACTATTGCTCATGAACTTGGGCATGTTTTTAATATACCTCATGATGATGAACCTAAATGTGGGTATTTTATGGCTTTAAATAAAGAAAATTTTCATATTATGGCTCCAACTTTACAATATAATACACATCCATGGTCTTGGTCTCCATGTTCAGCTGGAAGTTTATCACAATTTCTTGATAGTCATCGTGCACAAACTCAATGTATTTTAGATTCACCAATTCAAAGAAAGTATTATGATAAAGTTTTTGAAAATCCTTCACCAGGAGAGATGTATGATGTTAAACAACAATGTCAATTTGTTTATGGACATGATTCTAACATCTGCCCATATATGCCTACCTGTAGAAGACTTTGGTGTGCTGTAAAAATTGCCAATAATCAAGGTTGTAGAACACAACATATGCCTTGGGCTGATGGAACACCTTGCGGTAAAAATTCATGGTGTCACTCTGGAGAATGTGTTGGAATGTCTCCAGAACAAAGACCAAAAACAGATGGTTCTTGGGGTGTTTGGCATTCTTGGGGTGAATGTTCAAGAACATGTGGTGGAGGAATTCAAAAAGGATTCAGAGATTGTGATAATCCTCGTCCTGCTAATGGTGGTAAATATTGTCTTGGACAAAGAGTACGTTATAGATCATGTAATATTCAAGATTGTCCTTGGGATACACCAGCAGTACGTGAAATGCAATGTTCAGAATTTGATGGCAAAAATGTTGGTATTCATAATGTTCCACATAATGTTAAATGGATTCCAAAGTATAATGGATTAAGTGGAAATGAAAGATGTAAATTGTATTGTATAGAATCAGGAAAATCAGCTTTCTATCTTTTAAAAGATAAAGTAATGGATGGAACTCCTTGTGATAATTTTGGAGATGATGTTTGTATTGATGGAAGTTGTCATAAAGCTGGATGTGATAAAATATTAGATTCTGGATTAAAAAGAGATATTTGTGGAGTTTGTGGTGGTGATGGTACTTCATGTACTGTTGTTGAAGGTACATTCAATGAGAGAGGTTCATATGGATATAATGAAATTTTAAAGATTCCAGCTGGTAGTGCCAATATTGATATCCGACAACATGGTTATAGAAATAGTAAAGAAGATGATAATTATTTAGCATTAAGAAGTGAGAATGGAGAGTTTCTTTTGAATGGTCATTATCAAGTTTCTGTGTTTAGAAAACTTGTACATATAAATGATGTAATTCTTGAATATTCTGGAAGTGATAATGTTGTAGAAAGAATAAATGGTACAGGACCTATAAGATCAGATTTATACTTACATGTATTAACTGTAGGAACTTTGAATCCTCCAGATGTCCGTTATAAGTATTATGTTCCAGCTCATAAGTATCATTATTTCCGTCAACCAGCAAGAACATTTTCTTGGAGGCATTCTGAAAAATGGAGTCCATGTTCTTCTAAATGTCAAGGTACACAGAAACAATTATTTTCATGCTTTGATTCTGCTTCTAATAGACATGTAAGTGATCAACATTGTGCACATGTTCCTAAACTGCAAGATGTTGTAAAAATGTGTAATATTGATTGTTACTTGAAATGGCAAACAGTTTCACAAGGATCGTGTTCAGTTCCATGTGGTCATGGTCATAAATTTCAAAGAGTTTTTTGTGTTAAACAACTTCTTAATGGAACTGATGAATATGTCCATGAGGTTGAATGTAATGGAGAAACAAAACCAGAATCTAAAGTGCCATGTTTTATAGATTGTTCTGGAAAGAAATGGAATTATACTGCATGGTCAGAATGTACTGCTACTTGTGGAAGTAATGGAATAAAAAGTCGTCATGCTACTTGTGTTGATTCACAAAGAAGACAATTAGATCCAAGTCATTGTAAAAATATTCAGAAAGAAATTACTGAAATAGAATGTAATAGAATTCCATGCCCTCATTGGGTTTATGGAGAGTGGTCTGAATGTTCTAGAACATGTGATGGAGGCATACAATTAAGACATGCGACATGTCACGATGCTTCTAGTAAAGACATTTCACCACAATTCTGTCCTAGAAATGAATTATTAACAAGAAAGCAATGTAATACACATCCTTGTCGACAATGGAAATTTGGTCCATGGAGTGATTGTTCAGTGACTTGTGGAAATGGAGTAGAATCTAGAACAGCACAATGTATTGATAATAGTGGTAGAGTATTACCTGATGACATGTGTGACTTTCAACAAAAAATCCTTCAAAAACCATGTGAAAAATTAGCTTGTCCACAATATAAATATACTGAATGGAGTTCCTGTTCTGTAACATGTAACGAAGGTTGGAAAAGAAGAAGAGTTTCATGTGTTGATCATAAGAATCAAGATATTCCATTATCTGTTTGTAAAAAATCAGGTGAACCTGTACCACCATCTCATCAACCATGTAATCAAGGATCATGTCCATTTTGGAGAACAAAATCATGGAGCGCTTGTTCTAATACATGTGGATCAGGATATAAAACGAGAGTTGTTGAATGTGTTTACAAAGAACAAGTTGTTGATGCTTCAATCTGTTCTGAGAATGATAAACCTAAAGATAGAGAAGATTGTCACTTATCAGAGTGTACTTACTGGCTTACAAGTAACTGGACTCCATGTAGTGTCTCTTGTGGAGAAGGTCTTCAATCTAGAAATGTTTCTTGTGTAAAAGGAAATAAAATAGTAGAATTTTATGAGTGTGATCTTAAGACAAGACCTAAAGAAGATAAACCATGTAATAGAGATCATTGTTATGATAATAATATACAAGGAAGAATAAATGATTATAATAATGAACCTTCTTCCAGAGCTCAATGGGTATTTGGTCCTTGGAGTGATTGTTCTAAATCTTGTGGTAATGGAACACAAAGAAGAATTGTAATTTGTAGAGATACAGTTAATGGAAATAATTTGGAATCATCATATTGTAGAAATCTTGATCCTGTACCTTCAGAAAGAAAATGTATGTTGAAACCATGTGCTAGTTGGAGAATAAGAGATTGGGCTCCATGTTCAGCAACTTGTGGTAATGATGTATATCAAGAAAGAATAGTTACATGTGAAGCAAATGACCCATCACAAGCATATTTAATTACAGAAAATACATGTGACCCAACTCAATATCCAGTTTCAAGAAGAAAATGTGATCTTAAGCCATGCCCAAGTGTTAAAACAGTAATGTACGGTGAATGGATAGCAGATAAGTGGACGACATGCTCTGCTCCTTGTGGAGGTGGATGGAGACGAAGAAATGTTACCTGTAGCTTAAGTAGATGTAGAGAAAGTGAAAAACCAAATGTATTTGATAGATGTAATAGAAATGCGTGCAAAACAGGTGTATGGCAATATTCTCCTTGGACAAGGGTATGTTTATATTCAATTATAATTGATTTTGTTAACATTTTTTAGTGTTCTGTGTCTTGTGATAATGGTATACAATCAAGACAGGTATGGTGTGAGAAAGATATTGTTAAAAGGATTAAGACATCTGACAATGATTGTTATCTAGAAGAGAAACCAACACCTATAAAACAATGTGTAATGCCTAAATGTAGCTTTAAAGGAGATATTCTTTCATCAAACGTTTTTTCAAAAAATGCAGATTCACATAAAAATATATACAAATGGACGGCAGATAAATGGTCACCGGTACGTGATACGTTTAGTTTACTACCTGACAGTGTCGCGAACAATGATAAGCAGTTGTTAGCGAACACTGTTGGTCGAAAGTCTAATAACGATTTGAATTTAAAAAATTATGAGTATGATCATACATTTAATGAAAGGGAGACAGATAATATATCTTACGAAAGTAATAAAGTTAAGAATAATATAGGATATAATGATAATATATCTACATTACATCGAAGACGTCATGGTCTTAGGCGTCTTCAAGTGACTAAAAAACATCAAAAATAGTTTAACTTACCTTTAATGATATATAGGATTAGTCATTGATACTTCATTGATAAAAAGAGACTGTCTCCCTAGGAATAGGAAAGATTGTATATGATTATATAATATCTAATAAGAATCTATGCATCGAATTATAAACATTTGGATTTATAGTGAAATATTATATTAGCAATTAAATAACTTTTACAAAATATATATATTCTCACATGTAAAATATGTGAATCATCTACAATAATATATTGATATTACAAAACCATATTAAAAAATTAAATGCTGCTGTCTTGTCTAATGATCCCAAACATGTTTATATTGTTTGTACTGTACTTTATACGCTAGTCTCTTTATATGTTTTTAAAATTTAAAAAAAATCATCCTACTTTTAAATATATAAAACAATTAAATATTTTTATTAAATAAGAAATTGTTATAATAATATTTTTTGCAAGCATCTCATATCATGTTCTTATGTACCAAAAACACAACTTATTATTATTCTTTTTGGTAAAAGTAAAAACTAAATTTTTTTATAGAAAAACTTCTCACAAAATTTGTCATCAAAACACATCTCACCATTGTGTTTCGTAAAGTTTTATTGTTATTAAAAATTTTAATATGTACTATTGAAGAATAATATCTACCTTTTATTCCATCTTTCAAACATCTGTATAATATCATTTGTCAAAAAATTTTCTTTCTCTACTTCCTTAATTGTTGTATTTTATGATTTTATTCTATTAATATATGTATTAAAAAACAAAATTTGTATAAACATTATAAAAATTATCATAATTTGTTTAAAAAAATTAATAAATAATCAAGCATGTTTGATTATATAATTAAGATATTAATGATTGTTTAGTATAATATGATAATTATTAAAATTTTTATTAAAATACCGAATATATGTCAAAATATAAAATTTTTGAAAATGCACATTTGTTTATTTATTTTTTTATTTTGTTATGTTTCTTGTTATAATTTTTTATATAATAAGATTTGTCCATCTGAATATATATTTATCCAAAATATTCTATCTTAATATGTTTTACCTTTTGTTTATGTTAACTTATGAACTCTCCTTGTGTCTTTTGCTTCTATCTTTTTTTTTNAAAAAAATATATATAATAAGAAAATAAAAGTATATTTTAAAGCTTTTGAAAATTATCCCATAAAACCTAAAATATTATTTAATACTTAATTTTAACCACTTTCCAAAATGAAACCTTAAATTATTATCAATTATCTTTTTATTAAAATATTTTCAGTGCTCCAAAACATGTGGAAAAGGAACAAAAAGTAGAAAAATTTATTGTATTGATCAGAAAAGAAATACAGCCAATTCAACATTATGTAACCAAAAAGAAAAACCAGAAGTTATTACAACTTGCAAAGAAGCAAGTTGTATCAGGTGGAAAGCAGATAAATGGTCAGAGGTAGGATATTTTTTATTTAAATAAATATTAATAATAATTATTTTAATTTTAGTGCTCTACAACCTGTGGATTTGGTATACAAAAAAGAGCAATACAATGTAAAATTGGTAGAAGACCTGTTCCATCTGATGTTAGTTGTATGCATCTTCCAAAGCCTTTAGAAACAAGAAAGTGCAAAGTTGTTGATTGTCCAATTTATAAATGGCGTGTTACAAGATGGAGTAAATGTACTGACCCTTGTACTCCAATGAATCAAACTAGAAAAGTGCATTGTATTAATGGAGAAGGTAAAACAGCAGCATTAAGAATGTGTAATAATCTTGAAAAACCAATTATGAAAAGAACATGTGATATATCAAAATGCCCATATTATTGGGTACCAGGATCATGGAGTACTTGTTCCAAAACATGTGGAGATGGTCTTCAATTTAGAAGATTAGAATGTAGAGTAAAACCACAGAAAATGTTTAACCTAACAACAACAACACCAAAGACTCCAAAAATGCCAATTGTTCTTTCAAAATTATGTATGCCTTTGCCAAGGCCTCCAATTTCTAAGAAATGTGAAATTCGTGATTGTAATGCAAAATATCATTGGACAGTTGGTCCTTGGACACAATGTTCTGCATCATGTGGGGAAGGTTACAAATTAAGAAGAGTAAGATGTGTAGATAAGTATGGAAAACGCGTAAATAAGAAACTTTGTGGAGATATTGATTCAAATAAACCAAATAGACGTGAATCGTGTATTGTTAGAAATTGTCTTCCTGCAAATTGTGAAGAAATTAAAGCACAAACTACAAATAAAACTGTTCCAGATGGTGATTATACAATATTGTTTGCAGGATATAAATTAAATGTTTATTGCCATCGTATGAATGATTCTTTACCAAGAACATATATAAATGTTAATCCTTCTACTAATTTTGCTGAAATATTTGGTAAAAGGCTCATTAATCCGAATACATGTCCTTTTGATGGTTTAAGAAATGAAACGTGTGATTGTAAGGAAGATGATTATGAGAATGCCGGATTTACTGCATTTTCTAAGTTAAGAATAGATTTGTATAATATGAAAATTAACCTACATGATTTTTCGTTTGCTGTTAATAAATTTGGTGAACAAGTTCCATATGGAACAGCCGGTGATTGTTATAGTGGTGCTGATTGTCCTCAAGGAAGATTTTCAATAGACTTAAGAGAAACAAGTCTTAGAGTTTCTGATAATGTTAGATGGATAGATGTTGGACAAAAACCGAGTTCAAGAATAGAAAGAGCAGAGGTATGTTTTGTGTAATTATTAATTGATTATATTTATTTATAGAACAACGCATATATACTGGGATATTGCGGTGGTATTTGTGCAGAGTGTAGTCCAGATCCTTATCGTGGTCTAACAGTTGAAGTAGATCAGAAGCAAAAGCCTATAATAGGAGAAAACAAAATTTAAAAAAAAAACACTTAAATGCATACAATAAGATATGTAAATAATATAGTTTCACAAATAATTTCGGTGCTAATACTCTTATGCTTTCGTGAATAAGTATAAGTTTTAGACATATTATTATATTTGCTTCTAATCAAGAAATAAGAATTATTTATCTGAAATAAGTTCTCAAAAAAATATAAATGAATGTTTTTCATAAGTTAAACGAAAATCAGACACTTTAAATATTTGCTTTTTAACATTCTCCTATAATATTGACTATTCATTTATACAAATCCTTATTAAATATGTGAATAATTGTAGAAAATAAAATATATTATTATTTTTAAAGTTCCAAAATTATTTTTTTTATAAACAATTAAAAACATATGTAAAAAACTATTCTTTGTTGTTTTATTTTGGTTTTGTTTCTTTAAATATATATATATATATTGAGTATTAATAATTTCATAGTTATATCAAAATATTTATATTGTTAAAGCTAGTCAAAAATTATATCAGATAACAACTTATTAACAATACAATGGAATGACAAAAAGTAAAATTTTGGTACACTTTTTGCAATCGCCTTTTTAATCAAGAAAAGGAAAAACTAGAAACTTGATGAAACATTAATCATCATTCTTATAATATTTATAACACAACTTCAAGATTTATATACAATAAAATATTATAGTGTGAAAATGTAGATAATAGAATAATACTCAATGTACAATATATTTTATTTAATAGAAAATAATTTCCTTATATGTAATAATATGTTGTAAATTTTGTATTTTCTCGGAACAGGTATTACAAAGTATATATTAATTGTATTCTGAGAATATACGTGAATTTATTAAATATTAAGTCATTATTTGAATTAACATTACAAATATACACATAAAATCAAGATAATTCTATTAAGGATATCAAGTTGTTGTTAAAAATTCCTAGTTTTAGTGTGTCAACAAATTTTATTTGTTTATATATAATAGTATATAAATATTATAAAAATAAAAACATATTCTTAGAAATTTGATAACTGTCCACTTGACACAATCTGCATTTTTATGCTAAATTGTTTTAATAAAAAAACTTTAGTTGATCACCTCTCTTTCTTTTAAGATGATTCTTAGATAAGTTACATTTTTATTATTAAAACTATAAAGAATTCTATCATCATATAGTATATATGTTTTAACTAGATACATTTGTTGGTATGCATATTTTTATAAGTTACAAAAATAAAGAAAAGCTTAAATTTTGAAGTGGGAGATTGACTGGAAACAACTTAATAATAATTTTTAAAGAATTAATTTTTAATTCAAAATAAATTCATTAGACCATATCAAAGTTCTTTTTAATTAAGTGTTAAAATTAGATGTCACAAATGTAAAGGACATTACAAATGGATTAATGTGAATTATAAATGTTTATTAAGTATTTTTTTTTATTCTCATAACAAGTTGGATAACATAAAAATGTATTAATTACTTTTTACAAAAAAAGAAGTTTAGTAGAATTACAATCTTTATTTTAATAAAGATAATCTTTTTTTGTTATTCTTCAAGCTCTTATTCAACTTAATATTCATTAGAGTTACCTTTTTTTTATAAGTTTTCTGGGTTTGATTTTTCATAAAGAATTGCACTTGGAAGAAAAGAGAAAAATATTTATTGTATGTGTACAAATAATAAAGTTGGTTTACATAATATTCTTACTTTACCTACCTAAATATCATATGTCTAATTTTTGTATAAACACATATCTTCCAGTTCATAAGGGATAGTGGGGAGGAGGGATAATAGTTGGTTATCTGGACAATTCACTATAACATAAGGAAAATTATATATATAAGAGGTAAGATTATCATTCAACATCATTCTTATTTTATATTTAGTCATGGTATCTACCAATTGTATTAATTATTTTATTATTAGTCTTCTTATAGGTAAGTATTTTATGTACTTAATTATATTGTATTATTAAAATTAATTAAGGTATTGTATATTCTGAAGACAAAGTACCAGAAACCTGGACTGCTGTCCTTGGTGATATTTGTCAGTTACCAAATTTTCCTAAGGCTACCGCTGATCCTAAAAGATATTTAGAATGTGTAAAACAAAAATTGAGTCAAGATCGTAGTGATATAGGAACATGGCAATTACGTGAATGTCTTGAAGGATTTGAATTTGTTGCTTCTGCTAGAGCATGCAAAAGTATTTCAACTATACGAAGATCACAATCTTTATGCAATACTCCAAATGCACATAAATATGAATATTGTAATGATAATAATAATCGCTTGTATACAATTACCGAAACAATTCAAGCTCCACGAAAATGTACCTGTCCTAATGGACAAAATAATTGCGTTTGTCCACAACCTGAAATTTTAACACCAATTCTTGCTACCAAAAGAATGAAAAGAGAATCATCCATTAATGGAGGTAATTCATATAAAATAACAATTAATCTTCCAGCATGTCCATGTAATACAGAACAAGCCTCTTGTGCATGTATTGATCAAGGATTAAATAAAGTTCAAGTCTTTAAAGATACATGTTGTCAAGAGGCTTCACAACAAACAACACAAAGCTCAGTTCAAGCTTGTCTTTGTAATGAAAACATTCCATCATCAACTGTTACACAAACTCCTTTTGTATATACAACAACACCTTATGTACAGACAACTAGCACTATTAGCAATAAATATTATGACAATACAAATTGCCAGGTCACAACAACTGGAGAACTTTATTGTCCTGGAGAAAATCAATACACATATTCTGAACCACAATCTTGTCCATTAGTAGTTTCAGGTGTTGGTAATGCTAAATATCAAGGAATATGTTCATGGATGACTGATCCATTGGCTGTAGATCCAGAATCTCGTACCCATTTCCTTCAATGTCAACCTGCTCCTAAAAATTTATATTGTGGAAGATGGCAAAGAATGCCTTGTGCTCCAGCAACTGTCTTTGATGTTACTGTTCAAGTATGTGTATGGGAGACTGCTATTTCAGGAACCGGAACCGAAGTAGGAGAGATACCATTACCACAAGCAACTTCAACATCTCGTCCTTCATATATTAATCCTACAATAACACCTTCTTATACAACTTCTTATCCTTCATCTATTTATTATACAACAACACAAGCAACTCAACAATATAATCAATGTAATTGTAATGGTGGCATTCCAATAGGTACATGTAATCAAAATTATCAATGTCCTGGACAATCTCTTTGCCAAATTGGTGTAAATGTTGAGACAAAACAAAATTGCAAAGTATGCTGTTATTATAGAAGAAAATAGATTTATTTTTTACATAAAACAATTGATGGCACAAAATATATTTTTTAATTATTTACATATATCTATAAAATAATATTATAAGATATATAATTTTATGAACATATAATTACACAAAAATGTTGTACAAATTTATAGTAAACAATATTATATATATATATATTTCTTTTTTCTTTTTTATTGAAACTTTTTATCAATTAATGAGAATGCATTATATTCAGTGGTTATAGAGAAATTAAATTGACTAATATTTTACGTTGAAATCTTCTTATAGAATTGTTGATTTCATTATAGTACAATAGTTATATAAAATTATAGATAAAAATTTATTATTATTAAGAGTAATAAAGTGATTAATATGTAAGGTTTATAAAAATTAATAAATTTAAAGTCTTTTACGTCATTTTATAATTTATATTAAATGATTATTATTTATTATTCAATATTGGTATATATCATAAAGATTTAAAGTATATATAATTATTAATAAAAAGGTGGGAGAATAAAAAGAAAAGAATATATGTATATATATGTGACAATCGTATTACTTTGTCATAAAATAATGATCATTTTATTTTAATAATTTATAAATTGATATTCAAAGCTGTCAAAAGTTTTGGAGAAAGCTGATTAAGGTGTATATAATATATAGTTTGGCAAATAAGTTGATAACCGTGCATAATTAACTATATTTTGACAGTTTTAATAGTTGTGAAAGAGGTATATTTGAGAATAAAAAGTTTTACAGTTTTATAATATATTATAATATTTCCATAAAGATATACAAAAAGTTATGAAATTTTTAATATATTTTCCATTTTTGTTATCATTTAGAAGTAATAGAAGTTAATAAGTATATAAACATTGTTTTATTCCATAGATAAACATTCTCAATATTACATATATATAACTCGTATTAATTTTTCCTTTTTCTGTTTTTATTCTTTTAACCGTTAATCTTTAGTTTCCTTCAAATATTTCAAAAGATTGGTTTTGAAATTATTATACTAAAAATTGATACTTCAAGAGTGTTAATAAAGAAAAGTTTATTTTTCAAAATCATTCTATATTTATTATTTGTATCCTCATTATTTGAAGGAAATTAAATTTTGATACATTTAAACTTATTCCAATATCATTTTAATTTTTTTTAAATCAACAATAAGAGGTACAAGTTTAATAATGAATCGCTACAGTTCATCTGTCAAGAATACATTTCTTAATGTAATTAATAATAGAGCTGTATGTTTATTTTTTTTTTTACTTTATAAAATCATAACATTTTTATAGTTCAATGTAATCTTAACATCAATTATCATTTTTATCTCTATATATATATTAATTGTTGGTTTTTTTCATCGAAGTTTAATACATCCTCTTAATAATATTGAAACAACAACAGAATCAATTATTAATGAAAATGAAATTTCTGAAGATATTCAAGAAAGCACCATACAAACAATAATTTCATTGTTTTTCTTATGGTTTATATCATTAATTGCTTCAAAAATATTTAGAAGTATATATCTTCCTGCTTTAATTGGTTGTCTTATTGTTGGAATATTATTTAGAAATATGGAATCTTTAAAAGATTTTCTTTCTATAGATATCTTTTGGGCTGAAACAATTAGATATGCGGCATTTGTTATCATTCTTATAAGGTGTGGAATTGGTTTGGATTCAATTTCTCTAAGATCTCATTGGCTTCTCTGTGGAACAATTGGGATATTTTCTGTTTGTATAGAAGTAATTGCTATTGTTCTTGCTGCATATTTTATATTCCATATTCCTTTTGCTTTATCAATCTTACTTGGGTATGTTATTTATTCTGATTTTCTTATTGTTAATTAATTTTTAGTTTTACTGTTGCTGCAGTTTCACCTGCTGTAACTGTACCAGCAATGATAGATCTTCAAGAAAAAGGTAGAGGAACAGAAAATGGAGTACCAACAATTGTTCTTGTTTCTTCAAGTATTGATAATTTGTTTTGTATAACAGCTATTAATTTAGCTATATCAATCATCTTTCGTAGAACCGGTAAGTTTTTTACTAATACTTTTAATAGTTTTTTAATTAGATTCATTGTCATATACATTAATGCGAGCCCCAGTTGAAATAGCAGTTGGTGCTTTAGTAGGAATTATTCTAGGTCTTATTTTAAGACACCTTCCAAAGAGTGATTCAAGTGTAGTACATTTTACAAGAACTGTCCTTCTTACAACAGTTTCATTTGCTTTAGTTTATGGATGTAAAGCAATATACTGTGAAATTGCTGGACCATTAGCAGTACTTTTAATGAGTATTGTTGTTTCAATGCGTTGGAAAGCCGATAATAATGATATGGTAATCTTAATTAATTTTTAATAAAACTTAACTTTTTATTTAAGACAAGAATTGAAGAAAATGCATATGCACATGTATGGAGATTAATATTTGAACCACTTCTATTTGCCTTAATTGGTTATAATTTTGTTATCAGTGATCTCAATTGGGATATAATATTAATTGGACTTGCCGTTATTGTTATTGGTCTTGTAGCTAGAATAATTGTCGTTTTTTTCATCACAATCTTCAGTCATTTAAATCTTTCTGAAAAATGTTTTACTGCCTTCTGTTTCATGCCAAAAGCTACTGTCCAAGCAGCTTTAGCTCCAATTATTTATCAATTTTTATTAATTGATTTTGATTGGAATACACATGCTGCATTCTTTATATCAACTTGTGTTATAGCAATAATTATAACAGCTCCATTAGGACAAATTA
Source organism: Parastrongyloides trichosuri (assembly GCA_000941615.1). Taxonomy (NCBI): domain Eukaryota; kingdom Metazoa; phylum Nematoda; class Chromadorea; order Rhabditida; family Strongyloididae; genus Parastrongyloides; species Parastrongyloides trichosuri. The sequence goes on along the minus strand of LM523189.1, from coordinate 31,678 downwards.
TTATTAGACTATTTGGATATCTTTTACTTTCTAAATTTAAATTGGAACCATATTCAGGGAAAGCACCATCAAAAGCCTATGAACCACATCATTTTATGAATGAGATAAATGCTGGGCTCGGAGATAATATGGAAACAGTACAAAATGAAGTTTTAAATGCTTTAAATGGTACAAAACATGTAATGCCTTCATCAGTATATAGTGCGATTAAACCTTCATTACCTAATAATGTTGACTATCATCATCACAAACCATATATTCCTCCATCTACTACATTTCCAGAAATAAACAGTTCTAGTTATCAAGAATTTAGAGAACGCCGCTTGGCAGAGTTGCGCAACAAAAACGAAATTATCCGTAGTGAATATGTCACTGAATCAACGAAGCAAACTAAATTTTAAGATTTTTATTAATTTTTATTATTACAAATTCCTTAATTTTTAAATGATAACATTTTTAAACTTATCCTTAAAAAGCTAATCTATACATATATGATTTTTTCAATCTTTCTTTTAAAATATCATAATAAATTGATTTATCATTTTTGATATAAATATTTACTTGATTACCTATTTAATAAAATATTTTTATTATTTATTAATAAATAAATTTTTTTTGAACTGTTAAATGTTATTAGAGGTAACCACTCCATTGGGTTTATCAATTAACCAATTTAATCAATTTATAAAATCTTCAGCCAACCCAAACATATACTGTTAATTTTTTTTGTTATATTTTCCGAGTATACCTATATTATCAAAATTTTATATTTTAAAAAATGTATCAAATAAAGAACATTAATATATTACTTAAAAATTTATTTATATATAAAAATTTGCGTAAAACATTCTGTGAATAATAAAGATATTATATTAAGTACAAGAAATAGTTAGAAACATCTATCAATTGTCTTAATATAATTACAAAAAAGAAGATATTTCATAACAGTGACAAATAAGCATTATCTGTTATTCATATAGTACAATATATGTGTAAAATAAAAATTATAAAGAAAATATTTGGAAAAGTATGTATATTTAAAAAAAATCACAAAATGTATATATTATTCACTACTTATATCTTGGTGCCTTTATTTTATATATATCCTTCTTTGTTTTTATTATATATGATTGAAACCAAACTGAATACACTATAAGTTTTTTTTGTTTTATATATAAAATCTTTTGTAGATTTCCCAATTATTTAAAAATAAAGGCAAAAAAGCTATGTTATGATTAATTTTTTATAAAAAATAAAAAAAATCCGATTAATACAGAAAAGGCAATACATTATTTATGTGTGTGTGGTTGTCATGTGTGGGTTTAAAAAATATAAAAAAAAAAATTAGATAATGCATAAATATCTAATGTATATATTTTTAATTTTTACTAGAAAAATTAAAAATCATTAAAATTTATAGAAAAATACTATAGTAGCTACTAATAATAAATGAATGAATTAAAAAAAAAGTATATATTATGTGGATTAAATGTGTGTTCTGGCAAGAGATTCAAAATATACTTTAAAAATTAATATATCAGAAATGTATAATTATTATCTATTAAAATTGAGCCTAATCATCTTCAAATAAAATTTTTTAAAGAAATATAATTCCTTTATGGTTTTATGAAAAGGAATTACAAATTATTTTCTTTAAAAAATTATTTGATTATAATATATTTTTGCAAATAAAATAGGTATATTAAAAAAATATATGAACATCTATATAAAAGTTATATATTTCTTATGTATAAATTATTTAAGGTGATATTATTGAATCAGCTTGCTTTGATGCTGAACGGGAACGATTAAATCCTGTAATTCGATTTTTTATATTCGAATCATTTATATTTAAAAATGATGTTTACCTCGACCTTCTTGATCCACTTGTAGTTTAAGTTGACGACTTATTTCACGGAGTCTTGCAGCACTTGGCCCTGTTATTGATGGTTCACGTCTATCCAATCCAGCTTGGAATGCCTTTACAACACGAATCTGAAAATAAATAAATTAAAAATTTATATAATATTTTATTATAACGGTACAATATTATATATTAAGAAAGCATTCTTATTTCTTAATTGTTATTAGTTATACTCATTCTCAGTTATAAGAAAGCTTTTCTACATTCATAAATCAACATACTATGATTCTTAAACCTTTTAGATGCTTCATGCAAATAAAATCTAATCATATGGAAACTTTTGTACTTTTTTTTTATAAATAAACTTTTATAAAGTGATAGTAAAAAAATAGGGTTAAGTAGACAAATGACTAAGAATTATAAAGAGACAATGGCAAGGCAATTAATTAGGTATTTGAATCATGCAATTATAGTTAAAAGTGCATAGTATTAGTTGTTGTAAAAAATTAAAAAAAATAATATTGTTAATAAAATTTGAGATAGATAAATCAAATATCACAAGTACATCACACCACATCAAGTATGAAAACTTAATCTTACAGCTTGGTCTGTTGGAGCCGTGCTATGAGGCACTGGGATTAAATGTTCTGATCGTTCACCGCCAATAACCTGTGATATAATTGTTTGATAAAAATGGGAAAAAAAAAACATAGGGAATTATAAAAATGCAATTTTCATAATATGTTTAAATTTTAAGTGTAATTGTTATTATTACATATAAATTTTTAGTGCTTTTATATAAGACCCTTTTCGAAAAACATTATAGATACCTCTTTCATTCATGTGAAACAATAATAATTATTTTAAGTATGATGATCAAGCGATAATTATATATTAAATGTTTATGATAATCTTTCTTGAATAAAATAATAATCTATATATTTATTAAATCTGTACATAACTTTGTATATCTAAAAAAAAGAACCTTTCAAGAATATAGATTACTTTTCTTTATAATCTCTAACAAAAATTAACCTTTTTTTCTTTTTATTAAAAGAAAAATAATTTTTTAAATTTTAAAAAGAAATTTGAATAATTTTGTAAATAAATGAAAAATTGTGGCATTAACAAAACTCAAAAATTATTAATATAATTGTGAAGTATATATATATACATATAGGAAATATAGTTTCATGAAGTGTTCAATGATTTGAGAGCTTGTCAAGGCAGGGCACTGATAGTTGCATTTTGAATGAAGCTATTAATTGTTAGAATCTTTTTAATAAAAGCTACATTTCAAGATATTAACAAAATACTATTGTTATGTCAAACAAGACTTCCTCAAATATTATTGAAAAATAATGACTTTTCAACTGAGAGTATAGTTATTGTAATATTTTTTTTCATACTCAACTATATTTTCTGATGTAGGTAATTAAACTTTGCAATTAATGTACATATTATTATATAAAAAAATTAAGTATATACGTGACGGTTCTCATACAAGTGTGTGAAGGTATTGCAATGAATAGTTTTTTTTTTTAGGTAAAACTATATCTAGTGAATTATGAAATAACGTTAAACGTGAGCAATAGAAACCGGCGTATCCAAAGACATGCTTTTTGTGACCTGCAAAGTGACTGCGTGAGACGATGCAGCTCCACGTCCGGGACTCCAACGCTGAACCAATGGCACTTTTTCAATTTTTTCATGAAGTTTTCCTCCATTCTCTACAGCTATAACAGCAGGTGAAACTTGTATGTTGTTTAAGCTAGTAGGAGATGGAGATTGTCTATTATTATCAATTCCACTACCAATCTTATTACTTCTAGGCATATTAGGAGATTGTGGGTGATAATAAGATGGGTATGGACTTGGTCCTGATGTTCTTTGTAAAAAACTAGCTACAGTGACAATTCTTGAATTATTATGATCATTTGCAGAATTCCCGGCTAAGCGATAGTTAGATAGCATCCCTCTCATAGATTGAAATGATTGCGTACTGGCAATAGAATGTCTATCCTCCAATTCATCAAGTGTGGAGCGAAACACTTTGACAACTCTCAGCTGCAAGGATACATTGGTAATATAGAAAATGACTTTGATCACATGAACTTTGCTTGTAGCCAAATCACACCAGTTTCACAAACTATAGTACTAATAATATCCAAGGAAATACAAAAAGCAGTGCAGGTAATAATAAGATGTGGGTCAATTACAAGAATATAAATAATAATATCAACAAAACTAAAAGGCTGCATTGTATAACCAAAAAATATCAAACTACAAGTCACAAAAAATTAATCATTTTAAATTATAAACTAAAATTTTATTACATCATTGCCAAATATATAAAACTTAAATAAAAAATAAAAAAAATCACAATCAAGGCAACGGAAAATAGATTAAAAATTTTGGAAAATTATGCAGCAACCCAGCATTATTATTTTCGGAATATTCAAGAAGCTTAAAAATAAAAACTTGAAGTTAATGACAAAAGACATTCACTTTTTTTAAAAAAATTATTCTTTGCGAAAAAACTAATAATTTGTTATTGTATTTTGATAGAGTATATTTATCACAATAAAAAATAAATATATTTATCAAAGAATCATAACAAGTGTCATTAAGAATAATTATTTTTTAGTTACGACAAACAGTTGAGTTAGAAGAACTTTGACTTTTAAAAGCTTATAAAGATAATTTATAAAAAAATAAAAAAAAAATAACAAAAATATTGTGGTGTGAAAACATTTGTTGATTGAAAGTAATCAAGTCAAAAAAAAATAATAATATAATTAAACGATAGAAATATTATAATCATGATATGTTTTAAGATTAAAATGGAAGTAAAAGAAGTTTGTATTATCATTATAAAAATTAATAATAGAAAGCAAAGTTATAAAATAAAGAAGTATTGCTCATTAAATTTATATTTTTTCATGAGTACCCCGAAAACGTAAGCTGAGGAGGTGCATTTTAAAGAGTTAAAAAAATTTGTGAATCACTATTTATAAAAGAATTGTTTACCACTTGACCATTAGACTTGAAATAATTGAAGGTTGGTATAAAAGATATATCATAATACTGTTCACAAGAATGAAATACAAACACAAAAAACATTTATATTTAAAAAGAAGGGTAAATTTTTATAAAATTATGTCAGGTGAAAATAATAAACTTTTTTTTTTTGAATCTAATATGAAACTTTCACGTTACATTCAAATGACTCCCACAATTTTTTTTTTAATAAATGTGACATTTTTAAAAAAATATATAAATATGTATGTTTATATAATATTAACACAATTTGTCTAAGCAGTGTAATATGGGGGAGTCTTTAGCTTATTATGCCACTTATATTGTGGAAAATATAATACGCATTCAACGGTGATAACAAAATAATTTCATAAACGTAAACATACCTGTGTTTGAAGTCTAGTTAGACCTCTTATCCAAAGTATTTGGCCACTTCTCTTTTCATGAGTTTCTGGATCTTCATATTCTCCAGAGAGGATATGTTCTGTTGACTCAACTTCACCACTACCAATAGTCAAATTTTCTGAAAGAGCCTTTGTTGGAATTGATGTAACTACTTGTCCCCAAAGTAAATCTCCAACACCAAAAGCTAAACACCAAAGCCATTGTTCAAGATTTAATGGAGCTGTAGAAAACCATCTTCCACCAAATTGAATGATGAATATTTGTGAGACAAATGTTGCAATCCAAATTATATAATAAATTGGATTTGAAAATAATCCTTGAAATATATTTCTTTCTCCATGAATCTTTCTAGCATTAATTTCATTAAATAATGTCATCATAACAAAGGTATTAAAAACAATAGTAAAATGTTCTGATGGTGGTGAATGAAGTTCTTTCCATCTTCCAGATTCAATTCCAAAAAAGAGTTCGCCATAAAATATCAATGTAAACAAAATTATAAGTTGATAAAATGCATGACCAAGAATATTCTTAGACATTGTTCTTGAAATTAAGGGGGATGTTCTACCATATGGTTTTCTTTTCAATAGTTCTTCTGTTGGAAGTTCTGTAGCTAAAGCAAGTGAAGCTAAAGTATCCATAATTAAATTAACCCACAACATTTGTACTGCCTTAAGAGGTGTATCTCGAATGGCACAAGCACCAACAAAAGCAACAACAACAGCTACTAAATTAACAGTAAGTTGAAATTGTAAGAATTTAGCAATTGAATCATAAACATTTCTTCCCCACATTACAGCTTTGACAATAGAGGTAAAATTATCATCAGTTAAAATAATATCAGAAGCTTCTTTAGCAACATCTGTACCAGCAATACCCATGGCAAAACCGACATCAGCTTTTTTCAAAGCAGGACCATCGTTAGTTCCATCACCAGTTACAGCTACTACTTCTCTATTATCTGTTGCTCGGGAATCTATGATACCTTTTACAAGAATATATTTATCTGTTGGTTGAGCACGAGCTAAAACACGAAGTTTTGGCCAAATAGCATCTAATTTAGCTTGAGATACTTCATTGTTTTCATCACGAATACGTGCATTAAATTCTTTTCCTTCAAGAGCAAGAAAATCTTCACCTGGTCTTAAAATTCCACATTGTGTTGCAATAGCACGTGCTGTGTTGATGTTATCTCCAGTAACCATACGAACAGTAATTCCAGAACGTTGACATTTAGCAATAGCTTCTGGTACTTCTGGTCTTACAGGATCTTGAATACCAACAATAGCTACTGCAGTTAAATCATTGATAATTGCATCTTCATTATCCCAATCAATATTTCCAGAGAAAAGAATTTGATTATCTTCAGGATTTGATGGAACATAATCTTTATAAGCAAGGCAAATTGTACGTAATCCATCTGAAGCCATTGGTTCAATAACTTCTTTAACAAGTCTCTCTGCATCCTTTTGACTAAATTTTAATATTTGTCCATCTTTTCCAAGAAACCATTTACATTTTTTAAGAATAATTTCAGAAGCACCTTTACTAAAAACTCTGTATCCCCCATCTTTTTGGATGACTGTAGACATAGATTTACGAACAGAATTGAAAGTATAAACTTTAAAAAGACTTTTTTCTGGATGTTTATCACGTATAGCTTGATAAGACTGTCCCAAAGCTAAAACAAATCCAAGCATACCACATTCAGTTTTATTACCAAGTTGTTGGGGTTGTTCTCCCATCTTCTTAGGTGGTAATACTTGTGTAGAAAATGCTGAATTAATTGAAATAACGTCACATAAAATATCTCTTGTATTTTTATCTAATCTTTCCCATTTTGGAGTTTCTTTATAATGTACTTCATTTATATAACTTTGAACAACTGTCATTCTGTTTGTTGTTAATGTTCCTGTTTTATCAGAGCAAATACTAGTTGCATTACCCATAGTTTCACAGGCATCAAGATGTCTTACAAGATTGTTATCTAACATCATCTTAAAAAGGAATAAATAATTTATGAAAATATTTAAATTTATACCTTTTTTACTGAATAGGCTAGTGATAATGTAACAGCTAATGGCAATCCTTCGGGTACAGCAACTACTAAAACGGTGACTCCAATAATTAAAAAATTAATAAAGCTTCTAAAATCAGCAACACTAAATTGTTCTTCTTTAATTGCATATTTTGAAATACAAAATCTAATTACAAGAATAAGAACTGTACATCCAGCAACAAATGATCCAGCATATCCAATTTGAATGGCAAGACGTGTAAGTTTTGCCTGTAAAACTGAACGTTCTTTTTTTCCTTCTTCCTCAGCTTTAGCTGTAGCTGGAGATTCTTTAGATGGTCCATTTGCGACGTCTTTAATTTCTATAAAGAAAGTTAATTATATTTTAATCAATAAAACAATTGAATACATAAAATGTTATGTATCAAAAACATTTAAACTTGAATCTAGTAATATTTCTTAAAAAATGCTGTTAAACTAAAAAAAATGATTCCATTACGATAGATTGAATGAAAAGTTTAATGTAAAAAAGGCATGCTATATCTAATAATAAATAAATATATAAAAATTTAATATATAATTATTTGAATAACATTATTTCTTTATATTAACAATGTAGTATTTTTTTTTTTAAAAAAAAAAAGATAAGTTATTCTATTATATACTAAAAATCATTCAAATTTTTAAATGTTAGAATAAATAAACATAATTTATATACATTTACAGTTTTCTAACAAGATCATAATATCAAATAATATTTAATATATACAAATCACAAGTAAGGAGTTATACTCGGCATTAAAGCTACTAAACGAAATATAGGAATTTCTATTATAGGGTTTCTATATTGAGATTTTCTCCGAGCATCTGACTTTTGCCCATGAAACTTACGATTTTCTGTTAGAAGTGCTTGATGTGTTCCATCTTCGACTGCTGAATGAACAAAGTCACCTGAAATCAATTGTAAAGCACAATAAGAGAAGTGAATAAGCTTAAAAGATGTAAACAAAAAATAAAAACAAAATATAATATAAAACCACAAAAAATAACATAACCAATAAAAAAAATAACATTAAATAAATCGTTAGTAATTGCACCAACACGAACTCTTTATAGCACCAAAAAAAATAATTATTAAAAATTTTCACGATTACTGTTATAAATATAATAAATATGAGATAGTAAAAATTATGGACTGTTTTTATTAAACTTAAAAAGTTCAATTGGTGGGCTCTTAAAGTTATAGTGTATTTTGATTTGCGCACAGAAAATATTTTCATTGAAAGATAAAAACTTACCGATTCTACCAGATTCATCCAAAGAATCGGTTGTGTAGGCAACAGATCTGCGTACACGCACTGCAACAAAAATAATATTTGAAAAAAATTTATATATTTAATTAAAAAAAATATTAAATAATATATTGGCAAACTGTTAGAACCAAAAAAGGTTATTTAAACAACATATTTTTTTTGCTATTTTTTTTTTAAAAAAAAACTAACTAAAAATTATACCACCACCAATTGTACATAATTTGGAAAAAAAATAATCACTAATATAAAAAGAAAACATATAAATAAACACATAAAACGATACCGAAAGTAAGATATCGCTTACCCGATGCTTTGCTTTTACGCCTTGAACGACGTTCTAAAAATGATAAAAATATAGATTAGATATATTGGTGCAATTTCATTTAAATGGATTAATGTAATCTTTCCAAGGTACGACAAAATGTTCCTACAAAAAATGTCAACTTACCTTCTCTTTTAGCTGCTTTTCTTTCTTCCTCAACAACATTTTTTGCTGCACCAAGTAAAGTCATAATGATACCAGTTTGTGAGTTAACTCCAACTGCTGTCACAACCATTTTACCACTACCTTCCATTACATGAGTACCAGAAAGAAGCATAGGATCAGTTTCAACGGATTTTTTAATTTGATCAGATTCTCCAGTAAGAGATGATTCATCAATTTTTAAATCATTTGATTGAATCAAAATACCATCTGCCGGCAACAAATCACCATATTTAATTTGAGCTATATCACCAACAACCAACTCACTAACTACAATTTGAATAGCTTGTCCACCACGGATGACAGAAAACTTATGTTCAGTTTCAATTTTAGCTTGAAGGCCACGAAATTGTCTTTCTTTTGTAAAATCATTTAACGCAGTAACTAAAACTACTACAACAACAGATATTAAAATCGCTACTCCTTCAATCCATCCCGCATCATGTTCTGATGAATCAACAGCTTAAAAATATTTATTATTTGTTTATATACAGATTAACTTACGAGCACCAGACTCTTCTGGTGGGCTATAAAATGATAAAGCCAATGAAACAATGGCACATACAAGCAAAATAATTAATGTTACATCCTACAAAAAAAAAAGAAAATATTATTTCATATAAGATTAATTAAAAATTTATATAATTTATCTTTTCATTATTTTTCAATTAATTATGTATGTATGTGATAAGAAAAAAATATAATAAATAATATGTTTTATTATTTTAATTAAATTAACTATCCATTAATAATAAATGAATTTAATATAAAAGAGTTATTAATATATATAAAAATCCATTAACTATTATTATTGCCAAAACATTAAAAATAGAATGAAAAATCATTAAATAATAAATATATGAATAAAAAATTTGAATTATAATTATTTCCGCCATTAATTTTTATATTAATTTTTACATTATAATAATAATAAATTTTCTCTATATATATATACATGTTAATATATTGTAAAAATAAGGTAAAAAGAAAAATTGTGTATTATTTTTTTATAATATAAATATAAGACAAAAAAATAAATACATATGTATTTTTAGAAATGATATTTTGAAAATAAAAAAATAAAATAAATAGATACTTACCTGAAGAGCTTCCCAAACAAGTGTAAAGAAAGACTTTGGTGGATGAGGTGGAATCTCATTTTTTCCATAGAAAGCTCGACGCCTCTCCAATTCAGCTTCATCTGCCGACAAACCGGTATGTGGATTTGTTTTCAATCCTTCACAAAGACCTTCTATCGAACCGTAATCAGACTGGATTTTTTCTTTAGCTTCACTGCTACGATACTCCATAAGAGTGCGGAGCTCATCCACAGACACCCCATAGGCACCCTCAGAAGATGTAGCCATATTAAAAATACTAACAGAGAATCACCGGCTAGATCAAATATTTAAATGGTGAGACTCTGGTGATGTTAGTTCCAGTCTATAACTTTATAAGTTGTAATAAATATGTCAAAAATAAGTTTAATAAATAGTTATATATTATATTTTGGAATGTATTCTTTTAATTCTAAAGGATTGTAAAAAAANAAAAAAATATATAATAAAAATGTCATGGGAACAATTTTAGAGATTAGATATATTATAAAGTAATATATATAACGCCATCAAAATACAGGTTGATAAATATATTAATAAAATGTTACAAAATAACAATAATTATATAATTTAAAAAGATTATATAATAAATATACATAAATAAAATGACTTGAAGAGTGATAGAAAAATATTATTAAAAAGGATATGATGGAAAGTGGGGATAAAATGAGGGAGCAATAGTGTAAGATGTAGTTTGGGAAAATGAATGTAAAGAGAGATACATTAGGAAAATAATATGTATTTTATAATAACTTTTTTTCTATTTAACATGAAAGAGTATCTTATGAAGAAGGGAATTTATACCAATTAAAGAAAAGCTCAAAAAATCGAAGAAAATTTAATGCTAATACATGTGGTGCACATATTTATCCAGCTATTTTATTTTCTTTTACTTTTACATCCAGCATCAAAACTCTTTTCTACGGTGCTTTGGCAAATACATACTTCTCTTTTTCTTGTTGCCAATAATACTAAGGAGAAGCTTTTTATATTTTACATCACAGAAGAATATATGTATAGAGTTAAAAGAAATGAACGTTGATAGAGAGCCCCTCGCCTTCTTCAACCCTATTGCCAATAGCTATATGAACTTATAACACAAAAATGATGATAACTATAGGGAGAAGCTAGCAGAAGATATAGTAGAGAGCACGACCAGTAGCATTTGAAGCCATTACGAAGCAGTCTAAAAGCAAATAGTCTTATTTTCATCATTTTCTTTTGACACTGCGCCATAGTCGCCAGACTTTGAAGGGAAAAAGAAAAATGAAAAGGAGTTAACTTAAATATGCATTCTTTTTCTTTCACCCTAATTCTTGTCTCTGATGTCTCAAAACTAACTATGACATTAGTATAATATTATGCGTATGTAAAGCAATGTCTTTGTAAAGCTAACACTATTGCTCAAATATTTCTTTAAATTTATATATATGCATATATATTTTTATACATTTATATATATATTGCTGAAACTGATAAATGAGAAGGCGAGCGAGATGGTGAAAATAAAACACTTTTTGGAATCTCAATAAGTAAGAAATTATTTAAATTGAAAGAATCTCTAGAATAACATTTTTTTAAATTGAAATGTCTATTTAAATTTAATTTACAATGACATAATTCATGTGATTAAACTTTTATATTTGGAATGATATAAGAAAAAAAAAATGCTACATATTTAAATAGGCATAATTATTAAACTTAATGGAATAGGACCACACTCATTAATTTATAATGACTTAATAAAAAAATATATATCACATATAGATCAAAGTTTATTATATTTATATTGTTAAGAAAGAAATATTTATTCTTAAATAATAACAATAAATATATTAAAACAATTTTATAATGATAAAATATAATTAAATAAAAACTATATAATTATTATTAAGATAATAAAAAATAAAAAAAAATAATGATTAATATTGAAAGGTTAAAAATAAAAGTTATTATTTTAAAAATATTATTCAGTATGTATGAACTTTCTTTTCATATAAAGATTTAAATCATGAAAAAAAAAATAATCAAACAATAAGTTTTCTCTTACTAAATATATTAATGTATATATAAAAAGGATAAATTTTCCCAAAAATAAATAATAATATTCATAAATAATGGGAAATGTCTATAGTAATGGTGTGAGAGAAATAACCAAAAATTTGGTTATATCTTTTAGAACAAGAACTATAAAAGCTTTAACCTAAAAATGTATTTAATTTTGGACCAAAATAAGAAAAGATAATAAAATAAATCAGGCATTCATATTTCTCATCACTTATCCTAGACAAGTTTACTTAAAATTTAAAAGACGGAAGTCTGTGTTCTTCTTGGAGAAAGAAAAGAGAAATATATATTTACAAATCAAAAATAGGCACACTTGTAAAATAATCATTCCACTCTTCCAATCACAATTATTTTGTTAGTAATATATTTATATATATGTATATATATATATTTTTATAGGTCCACCTATCATATTCTATATATATTTTTCAATCATTTTTACTACTGCCCTTTCTGTTGAAAAGACATATCTTTTGCGTAATGCATATATATATTATTTATATAAAGATCTACAAAAAAGTAAAATTAAAACGTTATGAAGAGTAAATGAATAATGAGAGCAATCTACATTTGAAATATATATAAACATATATCTTCCCTTTCAAAACATTTTTTTACCTAAAATTTTTTAATAATATAAATAATTTGTCATTTAGTCTTTTTTATTTGAAGTATTCTTAATACAAGAAAGAAGAAATAATAAATGAAAGGTGGCATAAAAAAATTATCTACGAAGCTAAATGTAAGTATATTATTATTATTTGTATAAAAAAAGAAAACAAAAATATATCTGACTTTATTTTTTTTTTTTATTTTTTAATATAAAGAAAATATATATAGTAAAAACAAAAGAATATTCATGTTATTTTATCAAAATTTTGAATACTTCTAACTATGAATAATTTATCAAAAAGAGAAATATATAGTATATATAAAATAAAAACCACAAAAACCCTATTTCTTTTTTAAACCCTATTGGGGCCTATTGAATAATTTGCATATCAATGCTAAAAGACATATAACATTTTTTCATTATATTTTAGATCACAACTTTGTGTATAACTTTTTATAATATCTTATGTTAGTATATACATCTTATATTTATAAATATAAATACTACTTAAAATGAGTAATAGATATATAAGGAAAAAAATATTATATTTGGAGGTTTAAAAAAAAATTAATCTTTTTAACGTGTATATTTAATGATTGAATATATTTATACTACACCAAAAACTTTTTAACTTCTCTCATCTAAAGGACCTCTTTTTACAATTTCCTAAGGATCATCAAAAGTTATATAAACAAGTATATAAAAGCTAATAAAGTTATATATATATATGCATATAAGTAATCTGTAATTTTTGAAGGAATGAAAAGTTAAAATTAATATTAATAATGTAAAAAATTTTGATTGGAAAAAAATATAATTCATGTGTGTTTATTCTGTGATAGGAAAAAGTTAATATATATAAAAAAAATTTACCTTAATATATTTGTTTAATGGTCAAACATAGTTAAAAATTTTTTTTGTGATAGATTATAATTTAAATAGAAAAGGATTTTCTTTGTCATATATATATAAAAAAACAATTTTCTATTGCGCGAAGTTAACATGTCAACAGAAATATGGCTTATCAAATTTCATTATAACCTATCGAAGCAAGTCTTCTATTTGCCTGAAATCGTTTCACACAAATAAAGCTAATATTAGTGAATTATAGATAGTGAGTCTCAAATATGTATAAATATATTTATATAATTTACTTCTTTTCAAGAAGCAGGTTATCTAATAGAGAATGGTCAATGTAAAATTAGATGATAAGGAACTGTATGGATATGTTTACTAAAATAAAAAGAGATATTAATAAAAATGTATATATATATATATATTGATAGCTATAAATATAATATATTATGATTCAGATAGTAAAATAATATTAAATTATTCTTTTATCAAATAAAAGTAATCGTTAAAGTGGTACAAATATATAATTGAAAGGTTTGTTTAAATGATTGGTTGTGGTTTGAAGTCAATATAATTTAACAATGAAATAGTTTAAATATAGTAAATTTTGCATGAATCGCATTGTGTATGTAGGAGATTTCAGGCAAAAATTGCTCTTATAAAATGATTGAGATGTGCATATATCATTTTTATTGGTTTGACACTAACTAGCATGTAGAAAAATATAAAACCATATTATATGTCAGTCAGTAACCCTCAGATGCTTCACAATTTTTTACGTCAATTTTGTTGACAAATGATAAATAATTTAAGGAACACAGTAGCTTAAGTTAACTGTGTTATTGATAAGAAAAAGTCTTATTTGATAAAAGGATTACTATTAATAGATGCTGTAATAAGGAGTATATTACTTCCCAAAGGTCATTGATAATGTAACTTTTCTATTTTTCCTATGAAATTGAATTACATTCTCAAGGACCGGAAAAAAAATCTTTATTTCTATAAGGTAAGAAATTAAGAAGAATTTTCCATTTGTTATATTTATATCCATAAACAAATAAAAATAAAAGATATGAAAAAGGAACATGATATCAGTTAATAGGATTATCATATTTCAAAAATTATTTAGTTAAAACATAAAAATATTGAGTAAAATTTACTTAGAAAGAAAAGGTTATAATTTATTATGTATTATTTTAGTGTGTCTGTTATCAATTATTTAAAACATATATAAATCGTAAAATTTTTTGATAATATCTTATAGAAACCATCTTATCTATTCATTTAAAAAAGATTCATCATTGTTTTTATAAATATAAAAGCAAGTTTTATTCAAAAGCAACACATTAATGATGAGTTAAATATAAATCGTCATACCTAGTGCCGATTATATTTTCAAAATTTGTTATCTCTGATCTTTCTCTCTCGCCTTATCATTACTTTTAACAGGGTCATCAACAGAAGCAGCTGCACAAACGGCAATTTATTTTTTTATTGATAGATGTTATATATATATATTTGTTATCAGATCAAGATGTTATGTACATAAAAAAGCTAAGAGCAGCCTTATTATAAACGTTATTATCATTAAATAAGCGCAAAATGAAAAATTATATAAAAATGAGGGTTCTTCTTATCATTAAAATTAAAGAATCATTATTGCCATAAAGAAAATTATAAAAGAATGATTAAATAAAAATGAAATAAATAATGGTAAAGTTAAATGTTACATCAATCAAATAGAAAACTTTTTCTTACTTTAACTTCAATAAAAAGCAAATAAATATGGATGGTTAATAGATAACAATTATAATAAACATGGTGTAAAGTTTATTTATATACAGCTTAACTCCATTATAATATAATTCGTTTACAAGGGTGAATATAAAATGAATGGAATGAAGTGCATGTATATTTATTAGCTTATTAGATTAAAAAGTTTCCTGAATTAAAAAGCATAAGTATTTAATTATAAAGAAAAAATAGTTCATAGTACAGTGACCAAATAAGAAGTATTTCAATAATTGCTTAAATTTTTACTTGATAAAGTATATTTTTTTATTTATATACTAATATATTTCCAGATGATGAGGAAGATGATAGATATAGAAGAGAAAGATAATAAATAAATAGGATATGCATAAATGGCATAAAGTGCAGTTATTATGATGTATTTGTGGTATTAACAAGTATATATAGTCAAAAAATGAGAGTAAAAGAAAAGTAAAATTGAAGTAACTTTTAGTTTCAACAACTCACTTCAAGTGAATCTTTAAGTAAATTTAGAAAATTTTATTAATATATTTGATGATTCACATCAAAAAAAAAATTTAGGAAAATAAGAAACCCTTCTTAGTTAAAAACTTCTTTTCACTTTACATCAATAAAAGTTAAAATATTGTTATAACAAAAGATATAGAAAAAGAAATACATTTTGTTAACATGTTATCTCCTAAGGGAATTTATAAGACTCCACGGAAAATTTTGTTGAAGTAAAGTATATATGTATCATAAACATAAATGTATGTTTTATATATTTGAAAGTATTTTTGATTATTTTATATATGTATTTTTGAACAATGAATAGTTGTAGTAATTGTACACAAAGAATATTTAAAATTTCTTTTTTCATTCTTAGTCATGTTATATATTGTTGTACCTATTTAATTATATTTACATATCAAATGTTATTAGGATGACTAAAATTGTACGTCTAAAAGTGATGTTAAAACCTAAAATTGTTAAACTTATTTATGATAAAAAAAAATTTAAATTTTTAAAAAGTACCCAATTGATAGGTTAAAGTCGTTAAATTGAGGAAATCATGTTGATAAATAGAAATACTAATTTATAATAACAAAAAAAAATTTTTATATGTAAATTAAAAAGTAGTTGATGGTATATTGGTATAAATTAAGAGGACAAAGTACAAAATAATGAAAAAAGATGGAAAGGAACAAAATTGAAAAAGATAAATTATGTGAAACATTCATTATCTTAAAAGATACATTTCCTCAATTACTTTTAACAACTATTTTCTAATATAGTTATCAAAATTGTTAAGTTTCTAGATATTTGGATATATAGATAAATATATATAATTATATAACTATGAAAGCATTTCAAAATAATGCTTTAATCAAAATTAGAAAAGAATTGTAAATTTTTTTTTTTTATAATAAAACATGTTGCACAATAACATTCATTAAAAATTTGATGAAAAATTGATAACAATTCAATTTGTACTTCCTATCTTATATANNNGGATATATAGATAAATATATATAATTATATAACTATGAAAGCATTTCAAAATAATGCTTTAATCAAAATTAGAAAAGAATTGTAAATTTTTTTTTTTATAATAAAACATGTTGCACAATAACATTCATTAAAAATTTGATGAAAAATTGATAACAATTCAATTTGTACTTCCTATCTTATATAAATGTATGTACGTGTATACATATATAAACAGATTTTTATATATGGTAAATCATCATAATTAGTCCTCAAAAATCAATGCTATTACGTAAATGATGATAAGAAAATAGATAATTAATAATATTATAATATTATATAATAGTGGTAAAAAAATAAATAATTTTAAAATATTTGCATTTATAATCTATTCTCCTCATAACAATGTAAAATGAACATATTTCTATGAAAAATTGCTTATCACTCTGTCAAAGACTTTAACTGATTATTTTTGAAATTGGTTCTTTTTATTTTAGTGACGCAAAAGGCTAATATGTTTATATTTTAAAAATTTATTGTTTACGACAACCTTAATTAAAGTATTAATTAGAGAACTTACGTATAAAATATATATAAAATTTAAGAATGCTGAAGAAAGAATAAAAAGATGTGTCAAAGAAAAATAAAATAAAATGGAGATAAAAAATAATTAATAGTCTTTCTTTAAATAAAAATGTTTAAAAGTTGCGTAGATGAGTGAAAAATAGGAAGATTACTATAAAATAGTAGTAAGTTAAAATAAAAGAAACATATCTCTTTTTTTTTTAAAAAATATCAAAAGCATAAAGATGATAGATGTATATGTTGTTAGAATGATAAAACAACAAGGAACATGTATTTTGATAAAATAACATTATATCTTTTGCCGGAGGAAAATATAAAGGTTTCACTCAAGATAATATATATTATATAAAAAAAAAATTTTTAAAAAAATAGTATTACGACATGTTATATTAAATGAAAAGAGTTTTTTTAGTGTTAAATAAAATATAGATAAACATATATTAAATTTTTTTTTNTTTTTTTTTGTTTCCTTTTTTTATAAAAATAATAAATGGTAAGTAAATTATATAATTTTATTGGTTAAAAAGAAGAAAAAAATATTTTAAGAATGATATTTCATTTATTTTGTCTATACATGAATGATGAGTATATAGAGGTGTTATAAAAATTAGGTAAAATTTGTTTGTTTTTCTATAAAAATGTTGTAATTTAATATTTTATGTAATGTTTAGATATAGGGAGCAGTCATAAAATGTATTGGAAGTGATATTGAATAGAGATCAAAGTAGAGATTATAAAAATAAAGTTTATCTTCAAATGGAAAAGCTCATAATCATAGATTATGAAAGATATCTTTTATATACCAATTAAAATAGAAATATATTGAGTGTGGGTTAAAATTTATCATAATATATTATACAATTGTATAAAAGAGTTGAATTTATATTCTTCAAAATTTGAAATACCTAATATATATTAGAAAATAATTTTATTCTTTGAATATATAATAGATTTAAGAAGATAAAAATCTTCTTTTATGCTGAAAGTACTTTTGTTAAAAATGTTTTATGGATGGGCAATTTTGGTAAGTTATTAGGATAACAATATTTAAATATATACATGTATTTTTTATTCTCTCATTACTTTATTATGTTTATACATAAGTTAATATTTTTTTTATGACAAGCTAAAAAATATATCTATTTGTATTACTTTCTTTCTTTTTTTAGATAGCGTTAGCTATCTATTGCTGGGTAACGCTTTTCTGGATTTCAAATAGTACGGAGAAGCATGTATTTTCATTAATAAACCATAATCCTTCAAATAACGAAAATTTGTCGCTTAAAGAAGAGTTTGAAGGAAACAAAAATATTCATTTCCCGCAGAGCATAACAAATTCTAATACAATAAGGATATCGAATGATAAAAGTGGAAATGAAAAAAAGATTAAAAAACAACTTTATGAGATACTGAAAAATAGAAGTCTTAAGTATAATATTTTAAGAAGAACTAATAATAATATAAGTAAAACTATAATCTTGAATGATGATAGGAAAATAATGTCAATTTCAAATAAGTATAAGGTGTTAAAAAATGATAGTAGAATGAGTGATGCTAAATCGGAAGTTTTAAATGGTTCAATTTTATCAAAACTACCATTTAAATTGATGGATAGGTCTTTTGAAAATGATAAGGAAACATTAGAAGACTTCAAATATAGTCATCCGTATGAGAATAGTTGTCGGTGGCCGTCACTATCGGCCAATTCGCCTGATTTAAAAGATTACGTCAACCATCGTCGTCAGTATCGATGTGATTTTAATAAGAAATATGAAAAATTAGTCACTCAATCATTGGATGGTTCTATATTTATAGCTAAACCTAAGAATTCTTTAATAAATGGTGAAATTGATTGTTATGTTCAAGAGTTAACAGGAGCATTAAGACCAAATGTTAGAAAATGGGAATTTATAGGACACAAAGTAAAGGTGAGAAATAATAGATTAAAAATTATATGTTTTATAAACGATTTTCTTTTTTATACAATGACATTAGATGTTTGTGTGTAATACTATGACATAGGCTATAGAATAACTTTTATTAGCATTTATTTATATTGTCATATCATTGATGAAAAATAACTTTTTTTTTNTTTTTTTTTCTACAATATAATATGTTTAGCCGGTGCCTAATTTATAAATTCAAGAATGTGTATAGATATATAAACATTTTACAAAAGAGTATTAAACAATGATACATCCTACTATGATGTATTTTTCAATGTTCACATAATTGCTTCCAATTCAAAAAATAAAAATATTATTAAATGGATATAATTTTAGCTCCCTATTGAGTCACACATTCAAATAGATATGGACCAGTTTGTTATAACGTGTATAGAAATTGGTGATAAAGACAAAGAGATCATTTTTGAGGAACCATATACATCATTATCAGGGGTGAAAAAGAAATTTAAAAAAAGCATCTCTGCATCAGAATACTCACCAAGTATAACAGTTTTAGCAATAGATAGTGTCTCACGAAATCAGTTTTTTCGTCATATGTATAAGACATTAAATTTTATGTCTGAAAATAATTTTCATGTGTTGCAAGGATACACCAAAATCGGTGACAATTCAGCTGTAAACATGATGGCTACATTCTCTGGATTAACGTATGATGCAGAAGCTAGATGGATGACAAATAAAGTTTCTGAGAATATATCCTTAGGGAGAACAATGCTAAGTGATAAGTTAAAAAAACATAAAGAACGTTTTATTTGGCATTTGATGGAAAACAAAAAATGTATTACTCAATATAATGATGAGATATCAAACTCAGGATATGGTATATTTAGTTATAATCCGTTTCAAGGTTTCGATGAACCACCAGCCAATTATTATTTCCGACCATACTATGAATATTTATATCAACATACATTTGGAGAAGAGTGCTTAAATGGGAACCACCTATTAAAACCATTTTTAGATATTTGGGAACGATTTTCAAACACTTTTGCAGATAAGTGTCATTTTTCATTTAACTTTATTACTAAATTCACACATGATTCAAGTAATGCGTTAGAATTATTTGATGATCCTCTTCATGTTGCACTACAAAGATTTAAAGTAAAAGGAGTATTTAACAACACAGTTATTATAATTATGGGAGATCATGGACAAAGAGTAGCAACAATTCAAAAGACATATTATGGTAGAGTTGAAGAAAGAATGCCATTAATGGCTATATACTTACCACCATCTTTTAAAAATAAATTTAAGAAGGCGGAAGAAAATATTCGTTATAACAAGGTAAGTAGTTAAACTTAAAAATATGGAAAGAAAGATTCTCATGACAGAATTTTATATTTGGTACATTACATTTTACTAAGGATATTGAGATATTTTGAAATTTAAAACCTTAAAATGTATATAAGGTGAGAAAATAGTTATACATAAAGATACAATAAATAACTATTTGAAAAGCATTTAAATTTATATATATACATATATATATATAGAACAAATGAATAATAAATTTATTACTTTAAGTTAAAAAAAAACTTTTTATAGAATCGACTAACTTCAAATTTTGATATTTATGAGACATTACTAGACATCGTAAATATAACCAGATTGGAAGTTATGGAACAACAAACTTATTCAAAAGAAAGGGGTCTATCATTATTTAGGAATCGTATTTCAATTAATCGAACGTGTTATGAATCAAAAATACCTGAAAATTTTTGTGTTTGCCAACAAAATATTACTGGAGAAATTGTAAATAATGATCATAATCAAAATAATATAACATTGGTAGAAAAAATAAAAAATAAATTAACAGAATATTTAGAAGAAAAATTGTTATCAAAAAAAATAAGTTGCTTAAAATTTTTTCAATTTAATATAACAACTCCACTAACATACTATACAATATCACCAATAGTAAGATTTGGAGCACGTTACCCTAAGAAATGGAGAATGTATCTAGCAAATAACACAGAACAAAATATAAAAAGAGAAATTCAAGAGATATCATTTGATATAACATTATTATTAACAAGTAAAATGTTATTAAAAAAGAATTTAACACTTCAAATAACCATGGAACATCAACAATTATTATCTTATATTCGTGTTGTTAATAACCCTATGATAAAAACTTTTTGTAATGATCATCATTCAAATACAACTATCATGTCGCTTAGTAAAATTTGTAACATTTGTTTCAAAAAATAATAAACATTAAATTATTTACATCGTATAATTATAAAAATGGATGAATGATAAAATTTAATAGTATCATAAAATAAAAATTAAATGATAAGCTATATTTCTAGATACATATATATATATATATTCATATACATTCCAAGAGGCATTAAAATTATTAAGAAATAGATATTCATAATTTTCTGATTATTTACGCTTTTATATCTATCTTTATTTTGTAATTATAAGAATACTAATAAATTAGCACATTATATGCCATCCTTTATAATCTATTTATTTTTACATCCTTTAAATTCCATTAAAAAATATCTCACTTATCAATGAAGCATAAATAAATTGTACTAGATGTTTTAGCAAAATATTCATAGTTTAATTTTTATTATAGTTATTTTAAATATATATGCATATACATATGTTTATGTATGTTAATATTTCTCTGAAATAATATTTCTAAATATGAGAGGGATTACCTAAAATTTTTTAATCATATTAATAAGTGTAAATTGTAGTAGAGATAATTTAATAATTTACAAAATATTTTTACACCTGAAAAAATTTAATTTAAATAACTCATTTTTAAAAATATTACACTTTTTACACATGAAATATTATACAACTAAATTATAAAAATGTCATTATGTATACATTTTTAATAATAAAATAGAAAGATTAAATATTTTAAATTTTGCGGGGGAAAATTGTCAAAATTATAATTATCATTTTATCTTAATAAATAGAATAAAAAAATTTTTTTTACAAGTTAAAGGAAAGAAGAAAGATTAACGGCTATCCTTCTTACCTTCTATCAGACATTTTGCTTACATGTTTTTGTTTCAACACTGACACATTAAGTCTCTTCACGTAATTTAAAAACATAAGAATATAACAAAAATTCTAGAAAAATATTATTTATATGAAAAATAACATAATAATCTTTCTAAGGTTTCCTTGGTAATTCTTCGTACGAATTATTTAGTAAATGAGACTGTTTTCACAATAATAATTAACTATAATATTTTATTTATTTTAATTTTTATGATTAAAAAGTTAAAATTTTTATTTAAAGTTTATTTATCTTTTTAATATTATTAAATAACATTGTAGTATATAATATAACTTCAATAATTATTTTATCTTTATCATTTAAAAATAAAGTCTAAAAACTGTAAACATTATCTGCATAAAAAATATTTTGAATTATATAATGCAAAAATGAATATTCTAAATAATATAATTCAATAATATTCTTCAAAATCTTATTTACACTTAATTAAGCATGAAAATTTATGTTTATGGTTATAAAATATATTTAATCTAATTATACCTTCAAAGTACAATTAAAAATTATATAAAATTTTAATAAAAAATAAAATATTATAGGTATGTTAATATATTAACGTCCAAAGGAAAAGGATAAAATACTTTTAATTCTCCGAATTTAACATTCTCCTTTGGCAGT
Organism: Parastrongyloides trichosuri; assembly: GCA_000941615.1. Lineage (NCBI taxonomy): Eukaryota > Metazoa > Nematoda > Chromadorea > Rhabditida > Strongyloididae > Parastrongyloides > Parastrongyloides trichosuri. The sequence goes on along the minus strand of LM523189.1, from coordinate 8,447 downwards.
TTATGTTAATGAAAAGAGGATGAATTATTTAAATGAACTCTCTATCTTTTCTTATTTATTCTACTCTTTTTAAGAAGGATATTAATTTAAAAAAACATCCTATTTAAAAGGAGAAAAAACAAAATTATCACATATTTAATTGATAAAAGTCATTTTTACTAAATAAATTTTATATAATTTTTAAAAATATAATAAGTTTAAATTGTTTTTATAAATAAATAAAAGTTTTTCTTTTATAATATTATTATATATTTAAAATTATAAAAAAAAAAAGTTGCTCACAATTTTTTTAGTGGATTAATAGATTTATTTGTAAGAAAAAATTACATAATAAATTGATTTTAAGATAAATTTTTAAAACATTGCAAGAATTAATTATTTAATTAAAAAATAGCTTTATTTTTCTTTTCCAAAGTAATGAAGCTATTTTGGAATAAAAAATTGTTTTATTAAAACATATTTTTGTTCTATTTTTAAATAAAAAAATTATGATTGTATTTTTACGATGCGATCAGTTTAATTAATCAACAAAAATGAATTGTGGACTGGATAATAATGTAAAGAAAGAAAAATTTAATTATTTTTTTAAATCATTATTTATCATGTTTCTTCCGCCTGCTGATTGAAACATTCAAAAATTTCTGGTAAATAATATAAACATAGACGATGGTTTCTTTTTAACATCTGAAAAATTGTTTTTTTTTAAAAAAAAAATTATAATCTCATTTTTTAAATTACATACAGTAAAATTATTGGAGCAAAAATCATGGCAAAAATCTGGAACACTTCGAGATTGACAACAACTTGTATAATTTTTTCTTCCATCATCTGTTACGCAATGAATAAAATTTTTAAAGTCAGCTGTTTGGCAACTAATTGGATCAAAAACTTCTAAATACATATCTCTTGGTTTACACATCGATCTACATAATGGATTAATTCCTCTTTCCAGACAACATGCTGTGTAATCGTATTTAATGTGTTTATGAAATCCTTGTTTCAAACCACTGTCTATAATTTTAAAAATTTAATGAGATGGTAAAAGGAATATACATACTTAAGACTTCAACATGAAAGTCTAATTGTTGTGGTACTTCATTTATAAGGCATCTATAATTTCCACCATCCTGTTTAGTAATATTTCGTAACACCAAACTATAATTTTCAGTAATACATTGGCATGTTCTTTCTTGTGGCAACTTAAACATCTCTTTGCATTCTAAAATTATAAAAGATAAAAATAATCTATAAATAAGCAAGCAAATTTTTTTTAATTAAAATTGCAAAAGCAGTAAAAGAATTCAATTTTTTTATTAACCTTCACCTTTCACTGACTCTTCATCAATGGTATGTTGTAAAATAACTGAGGATGGATCAACACCCGAAGAGGCCAAAAATTTTGTATTATTAAACATTGCAACGTCATTTTTTAACCATGAAACCTTAAACAAATAGTATAAAATATATAAATATTAATTAAATTTACAGATAATTTTTGATCTTTACACCTATATACAGTGCATTGAAGCCTTCCCGAAAATCCATCTAATACTGGAATAAAAACATCTGATGGACTTGTTAAATGAAAATGAAAATCATTTACATCAGGAGTTTGAATAGTTAGTTTGCATAGTAAAATACAATAAATAATAAATAGAAATTCCCAAAGTTTCATATTTCAAATATATATCAAACTCCAAAATATAAATGAATATCTAAAATGTTTCTTTGGTTAATTTTTTGCCCTCTTTCATGACTATCATTAAATGAAGGTTAATAGCTTTTAAAAAGTAGGATCAGTAAGGTATGACAAAGTAGTATCATAATAAATGTTTTCTTTAATAGCATTAGTCTGCCCCTACTTTTCATAACGCCCAATTACTATTAAAAAAAAGTAATATTTTTACATATAAATTTAAACATAATTTAGGCTCATCAACAACCTTAAAAAGGTAATACACATGTTGGGAGACGATAAATATAATTTCATATTAGGCTAACCTTTCATATGTTACCTGAACAAACTCAAAGTCAAAATATAAAATATACAATTTTATATATAAGATATTTTGCGCACCATGAAGATGCATTTTTTGATAATGATATTAAGGAATATCAATTGAATTCAATATAAAGAAATTTTAAGAAAAAGGGTATTTAAATAAAAAAATTAGGTTTCATCTCACAATTAATATGTCCTGGAAAAATATATATATATATATCATATTAATCACTTTTCCTTGACATTCCTTATTAATTCTTAAAAATCCCCCAGAATGTATACAAACACAATAAATGTTGCTTATATAGGCATACAAAAAATTAATTTTGTTTGAAGATAATTTATATGTTAATTAACAAAGATTGCAATTGATTGTTACAACACTTTTTAAACCATTTCTTAATATATGTTATTTATTGTAAGACATTTTTATTTAAAAATGTTAACTATTATTAAATAGTTACAAAAGAAATGAGACAATTGTGTAATAGACTTTTGTTGATGAAAGAATTTCCAATAAAAAAAAAATTATATAATTTTTTAACATAGAAGACAATATTATCAAGTCATTTTGTCATGTACTTTTACTTAGGTACGCCATATTAATAGAGAACAAGTTTTATCAATTCTTTTATTATTTATTTTTTTTATTTCTATTTAAAAAATGTTTGATTTATTAAGGTTAAGATATTCTAAAAATAAAATTGGACTACTTATTCAATTTAATTCAGTCAATTGCACCGATATTCCAATTAATTTCTTGTTTAGAAAATCTATTGTAAACTAAAGATTGTCATACATTTTTAATAATAGCATTATCACTTAATTTTCCTATTATGGTTTGCCTTCCTTGTTGTATTTTACCAATTCTTTTAGCTATTTACTTAAAATTTATTCAACCAATAATTCTCAAGTATGTTCCTGAAAGATGGAAAGCAAAAGTTGATGCCTGGTTGTATCCCACATGTCCATTAAACCTTCAACAGAAAACCAATAATATAGATGAAAAAGAAGAAAAAGAAGAAGGGGGATGTTGCAAAGATAAGACGGCTGGTACTGATTCAATAAATACAGAGGATGAAACAAAAAAGAATATTTGATTTCTGTTTCAAATTGATACCAAAAATGTTTATATTAAGCCAAACACTTTCAAAAAAAATTAATCTTGAAATAAATATTTAACAATTTGATAATGATATTGAAAATAAAAGTTATTATAAATAAATCCCCTCAATTTTTTAATAATATTTAAGATTATAAGTTTCTTTATAATTTCAGCAACTGTTTAAAGGCACACTCTCTTGATCAGCCATCATTTATCAGAGATTGGCTGTCATAAAAGAAAATATTCACAATCATTCATAAACGATGGACATATGACATCAGTCTGACATTTCATATTAGATACATAAAATTATAATTCCTTGAAGCTTAAAAGAGGAAAAGAGTTATTATTGATGAATATCTCAACAAAATATGATGAAGTGCCCAACTTGTTACATTATAAAGTGTATTATTAATTTTTAATAATTATATTTTTTAATATATATAAAAAATATTAGAATTAATTTAGTAATGTTTTGACTTATTATATTATAAAGAATTCAAAGACTTTTCATGTTCTTGTTATCTATTTATACAGTAAAGAAGTAATATGAATGATATCCTAATTAGTAAGGGTCATTTTCTTTATTAGGTATACTTATTTTTTCTAATTATCCTATAATACTAATTACTAAAGCATGAACTTAGGCATATGCCCTTTAACTTTATTTAAATAGAATGTCTAAACCTCATAAGATTAGCCATGATTTGGAGGCTGGATGTAGGTTAGAAGTTAAAGAGATGTACATTTTATGGAGGCGGTTACATTCAAAAGACACTTCGGGCTAAATTGAATTTGCCATTTATTAAGAATAAAACTGTAAAAGTAGTAGCTAGTTTGTTTATTTTTAGTAATATTCCTTGAATTCTTGTAACATGATTATAAAGTCAACAATTTTTTTAATATCCATATGTAATACATTTCTTATTGTAAAAGCTTATGGTGGATACATTTCGTCAGAATCATGGGCAACCTTTCATGCAGATAGACTATCGTCTCCAAAATGTGTTGATATTCCAAGTAATTTTACCTTATGTAAAAATATGCAGGTAAAATTTAATTATTTTTTTGATAAAAAAATTAATATTTTTATTTATTTAGTATAATCAAATGAGATTCCCAAACTTTTTTGAACATGAAACATTAGCTGAAGTTTTAGAACAATCAGAATCATTCGTTCCATTAGCTAATATAGATTGTCATCCAGATACAAAGGTAATGACTTTAAATGTAAAGTAGTTCATTAAATAATTTATTGCAGATGTTCCTTTGTTCATTGTTCGCTCCTGTATGCCTATCAGCTTTAGATAAGCATATTCCGCCATGTCGGTCTCTTTGTCTTGCTGTTCGCCAGGTGTGTTTTTTATATAAAGTTTCACAAAATTTAACTAATTAGTTGTTTATATTTAAATTATATAAATGATTCTAATTAATATAATTTTTTTATAAAAATTATTTATATTTTATTTTTTATTTTCTAGGGATGTGAAGGAAGGATGAAAAAATATGGTTTTGAATGGCCAGAAATGCTCAACTGTAATAACTATCCAATTGATAACGATATGTGCATCAAGGCTCTTGCTCCAAATAAGCCAAGTACGGTCATTCCTAAAACAACTCCCAGTTAGTCTATTTTCATTTTTCCTTTGTTTTTAAGTATCCCTTAGCATTGTTGTATTAATTTTTTGTTTTTCTTTTAGAACCAACTAGTCAATGCCGTTCATGTGGACAAATTTCAACATTTGAAAATATTATCGACAACTATTGCAGAGCTAATATAGGTATGTAAAAAACGAATTTAAAAAGAAGCTATTAATTACATAAATCGGCTACTCTATACACCACTTTTTAGTGTATATCATCCATTCACTTTTACTCCCTCAAAGACTCCCATCAAAGCAATGTTTTTTTGATATTTTTGATAAGATACTTCTCTTTTGCACTCATCATTCATTCCTTTCTTTTTACTATTCTTTTTCAAGCATTGTAATATTTACTTACCCCTTAGAGAGCTCTTTTTACCGATAAATTGAAAATTGATGATAATGCATAGCAATGAATGATAAAATATGCTTTTTAAATGTCGGCATCCTTTGATCGAATTAGTTGTCCAAGACATTTTTGATGAATATGAAGAGCTTTGCCATTCGATCCATCATCTTATTTTCTTTCCAAATTTAAATTTTGAGCTCTTATTATTATATATTTATAATATCATAATTTTTTTTTCTTCTAGTGATCAAAGGGAAACTACATAAAGTTGATAGAAATCATGTTGCAATTAACAAAGGAGGCATGCGTAATTTGAAACATGATGACATGAAGCGTCATATTCCAAAAAATAGACTAATTAGACTTAATGATCAAAATGAGAATGGTGCATGTAGTTGTAAAATTGAAAAAGGAAACCATTTAATAATGGCTTCTCAATTACAAGATGGCACTTTTGTTGCTAAACTTATAATACCATGGAAAAGAGATGATATTGAATTCAAGAAGACAATCCGTTCAATGAAAAAACTTAATTGTCAATCTCTTGGTCGAGAGATTAGACAATCTGTTTTTAGACGACCTCATACACGCCAACATCTTTCACAACATTGACCTGTGAATTTATATTTAACAAAAACACGATAACTAATCAAGACGTCATCTCTTTTTTAAATAATAATAAATTTTTTAATGTGCAAATTTAACTATAAGACATTAAGAATATACACTACTCTAACTTGTTTTATGAAAGCTAACTTGTCGTAAGAATAAAAAAAGTAATAAAACGTACATTAACTATTCTATGAATTTATAACCCTCCGGCATATCATTAATTAAGGTCCTGAGCTTGAACAAGTTTATAATAATTTCCCTTCCTACGCATCAATTCTTCATGTGATCCTTCTTCTGCTACCTTTTTATTTTTGATTACAATAATATTGTCAGCATTCTTTATCGTGCTAATACGATGTGCAATCACTAATACAGTTCTATTTTTAGTAACATTGTTTAATGCTTCTGAAACTAAACGTTCACTTTCTGAATCTAATGCACTGGTTGCTTCATCCAAAATAAGTATAGGTGGATTCTTAAGAATGGCACGAGCAATTGCAATACGTTGTTTTTGTCCACCAGACAATGTAACTCCTCTTTCTCCTATCATTGTTTTATACTTATCAGGGAATGATGAAATAAAATCATGAGCATTAGCAAGTGCAGCAGCTTTTCTTATCTTAAAAAAATAATTTAAACACATAAAAAAGATAATGTTACCTCATCATCTGTAGCATCAATTTTTCCATATCTTATGTTTTCTTCAATAGTTCCATGGAATAAAATTGGTTCTTGTGATATATATCCTATTATATACCTTCTTAACCAATTAGCATCAAGCATCTTGATATCATATCCATCTAAAGTAACTTTTCCACTTGTTGGATCATAGAATCTTTCAATTAAACTAGCAATTGTACTTTTACCTCCTCCAGAACTTCCACATAGTGCAGTTACTTTACCGTAAGGAATTTCTAAATTAATTTTATCTAAAACACATTGATTCCTTCTAGTTTCATAAGAAAACGTTACATCTTCAAATTTCAAAGATCCATATAAAGAATGAAAAGGTATTTGTATATTACCATTAACAAGAATATGCTTAATATTTAAATATTCAAAAACTCTTGATAAGGCACTCCAACCACGTACGGCACTTCCTGAAACTATAGAAATTTGTGAAAGGCTTTTTTGAATACTTTGTGACGTTATAAGGAATGACATTAGTTCACCAGGTAACATTTCGTTCTTTAAAACCATTTGTGATCCTCCCCATAGTACACCCAAGACAATACCATTAAGAAATAAATTTATTCCTGCTTGAAATAATCCAATACCAGCTCCAAGTTTGCTATTCAATAATTGACTTCTTTGAAGTTCATCTTTGTAATGTTCTAAAGTTATTTCTTCCATTGCAAAAGCTTTAACAGTTCTTATATTTCCAAAAGCTTCTGAAGCAACACTTGAAACTCTCCCATTCTGTGCTTGTGCCAATTTACTAAGTTCTCTTAAAAATGCCGAGCAAGCAGTCCCTATAAGAATGATTATTGGAATAATACCTATTGTAAATATTGTCATCTTTGGTGATATAATATATAAAGATATAATACTTCCACCAGTTTGTGTTAATGCTTTAAGTCCTTGTGAAACAGCCATTTTAAAAGAAGATTTAAATTCATGGACATCATAATTTAATCTATCACAGATTTCTCCAATACGTTCTTTATCAAAAAATGTCATATCATGATATATAAGATGATTGAATAATTGTACTCGTAAATCCGTTGCCATACGTTCACCCATAATTGATATAAGAAATATATAAGCAAAAGTAAAAGCTGATTGAATTAAGTAGAAGGATAATAGTTTCAAACCAAGAGGATGAAGTTTATCCAATGAACCTGTTTCTTGATTCTTTAAAAAATCTGTAACTCCATTAATAAGTTTACCAAGAAGTAAAGGAAAATTGATGTTCACATAAGCAGCTCCAACAACGCATATTATTGCTGCCAAAAAAATATGAAGAACAGGTTTCAGAAGAATCCATAAGTCCCTAAAAGATGAATTATATTCTGTTAATAAGTTCCTTTTGCTACCAACTTCCTTTGTAATATTCTTACTTTTACTATAACAAAATGATTGTTTATGAAATGCAACAGCAACAGAAATTGATAATCCAGAAAGTTTAAAAGTATTTATAAGTTTCTTAAGCTTAAAATCTTTGACCATCCATGTATTAACTTTTGCAATATTTGAATTTATCACTGATGAATTAATGTTTATATAACGAAAAAAAGAATTGAAATTTCTAATATTTGGACACAGTTTTGATAAGATACCCATATTTTCCTTTCTAAAAATATATAATTATTAAATAAAATATTAACACGTAGCCATTTAAATATTAGGTACATTTGGAATTAATAATTAAATTTTTTCATCTATTATATTGGAGAAACGTAATTTTCTTCGCCATGAGACAGGTGGTTAATTTTAACTTCCACTGATAATTTTTTTTGTTTGTCCTAGTAGATTTCTCCCAGGATTTCTACTAAGCATGTGTTTTTAGAAATAAATGAGAAATTTATTACTGGACATAAAGATTTGGATATTGGTGATCGTCATTCTATTAATTTCTTAACACAAACTTTAATGGAAAAGTCTACCAGATACCTTAATATGTGCTTAAAGAAACATAACTCTTTTTAGTATTCGTTATACCTTCAACTGTGGATATAATTCAAATGATTACAAGTAAGATATAGTACCTCTTCACCTATGAAAATAATGATGAAC